>OY720464.1:38966539-39337345 GCA_963082715.1 Harpalus rubripes
TATGTATGTATGTATGTATGTATGTATGTATGTATGTATGTATGTATGTATGTATGTATGTATGTATGTATGTATGTATGTATGTATGTATGTATGTATGTATGTATGTATGTATGTATGTATGTATGTATGTATGTATGTATGTATGTATGTATGTATGTATGTATGTATGTATGTATGTATGTATGTATGTATGTATGTATGTATGTATGTATGTATGTATGTATGTATGTATGTATGTATGTATGTATGTATGTATGTATGTATGTATGTATGTATGTATGTATGTATGTATGTATGTATGTATGTATGTATGTATGTATGTATGTATGTATGTATGTATGTATGTATGTATGTATGTATGTATGTATGTATGTATGTATGTATGTATGTATGTATGTATGTATGTATGTATGTATGTATGTATGTATGTATGTATGTATGTATGTATGTATGTATGTATGTATGTATGTATGTATGTATGTATGTATGTATGTATGTATGTATGTATGTATGTATGTATGTATGTATGTATGTATGTATGTATGTATGTATGTATGTATGTATGTATGTATGTATGTATGTATGTATGTATGTATGTATGTATGTATGTATGTATGTATGTATGTATGTATGTATGTATGTATGTATGTATGTATGTATGTATGTATGTATGTATGTATGTATGTATGTATGTATGTATGTATGTATGTATGTATGTATGTATGTATGTATGTATGTATGTATGTATGTATGTATGTATGTATGTATGTATGTATGTATGTATGTATGTATGTATGTATGTATGTATGTATGTATGTATGTATGTATGTATGTATGTATGTATGTATGTATGTATGTATGTATGTATGTATGTATGTATGTATGTATGTATGTATGTATGTATGTATGTATGTATGTATGTATGTATGTATGTATGTATGTATGTATGTATGTATGTATGTATGTATGTATGTATGTATGTATGTATGTATGTATGTATGTATGTATGTATGTATGTATGTATGTATGTATGTATGTATGTATGTATGTATGTATGTATGTATGTATGTATGTATGTATGTATGTATGTATGTATGTATGTATGTATGTATGTATGTATGTATGTATGTATGTATGTATGTATGTATGTATGTATGTATGTATGTATGTATGTATGTATGTATGTATGTATGTATGTATGTATGTATGTATGTATGTATGTATGTATGTATGTATGTATGTATGTATGTATGTATGTATGTATGTATGTATGTATGTATGTATGTATGTATGTATGTATGTATGTATGTATGTATGTATGTATGTATGTATGTATGTATGTATGTATGTATGTATGTATGTATGTATGTATGTATGTTGTGTGTGTGTGTGTGTGTGTGTGTGTGTGTGTGTGTGTGTGTGTGTGTGTGTGTGTGTGTGTGTGTGTGTGTGTGTGTGTGTGTGTGTGTGTGTGACGATTTTTTCGGATCGCATAATTTCAATACCACTTTTCCACAAATTATAATTTTTGCGTATTCCTGTTCTTTACATCTATATGAAGAGCTGATTAGATTTTGGTTACAATTGGTCGACCGGAAGTACCTTAATTTGAAGATTTTAATAGTTTTTCTTGAAAAAACGGTGTTAAATATAATTTTTTCACATTTAATGTTAGTATAAATATTAAAGAATATTTTATTCTCTATAAGATTTGATTATATTTTATACTTCATATTCAATGGATAGAGAGTAATAAATTTATAAAGAAATTAAATTTCATAAAGCAGCAAGCTGTGCTATAACCATGAAAACATCTACTATATTAAGAAAATTCTGATTGACAAATGTCAGTGTCTTACAAAAAAATTCTGTATGGAATTTGTAAAAATTACATAGAACTGAAGGTAATGTTCTGGAAATATGGAATATTTTACAAGAAAATCTCTATATGGAATTTTTACAATATACACAGATCTGACCACGATCTGACGGAAGGTAATGTGCTGGCCACATCAGATTTTTTAACTAATCAATTATGTTGATATATTAAAATAAATTGGACTTTTATTTGTCAAATCAATATCTATTGGATAAATTTTTTAACCTGTTAAAAATTAACCATTGAGTTAGAGAATAGGCCTGTAAATATTTAATAAAATTATAGTTAAACTTATGGGAATAGTAAATTAGGAGTCTAAAGTAAGTCGTTGGTATTTAAAAACATATGTTAATGATTTTAAAACTAAATGAATTATATTTTTAGAAAATAATAAAAACAAAATGGGCATGTTGAATACATAAATATAAAAAATATATTAACAAAGTCCAGCAATAATAGTTACAGTTATAAATTAGATGGATAACCATTTGCGATTATTTTAAATTTATTTATAAGCCATTCACAAATACAATTAATGAATATACTACATAAAAAAATTGAAAGCAGTAAATAAAATAAAATATATTGGATAAATGAACTGCATTAAACAAAATTATTGCATTTACTTTCAATTAAAAATATAATTTTTAAATAGTAACTAATAATACTTAACAATAATCAAAAATATATAAATTTATCTTACTGTATTCGAAGAGCCACTCTTTTTCAGCCATGTGAACAGAACGAGTACTGAACAAAAACTGTGCGAAATAGACCGCAATATTTGGTTTTATTCAGATTTAAAACAAGATATTTTATGATTGGGCTATTGGAAATAAACAGAAAATAATATACTGAACTCTAAACACAATTGTAGTATCAATTTAACAAATTATTGTTAACTATATTAACAAATTTTAAAATCAAATTTATTATTAACAATTTGTTAATGATATGAAAATTAAAACACAAATTTGCAAAAGTTGTATTAGTAATTTGGTCTAATTTTCTATATAGTAATTAATAGTACTATTAAAGCAATCATATTAACAAGACAATGTATAATAATAATTGTTGCTAATTTAAGAATCATTTAAAGTTAGAAGAACAACTTTAAAATATAAAGTTGGTCGTCTATACATAAATACATAGTTATAGTATATAGGCACATTTTAAAGACCTTGTTTCATTAACACCTGTCTTATTGATGTTACCATTTAATTAACGTATTAACGTATGATCTCACAGGCACAGTGAATATATTTTTACTAATATATGATTCAATAAATAAAAAAAAATATATATTCTTAAATTGACATACAATAATGATGATGATGATGATAATATTTCTGTTCCGTCGCTTATACCTAGGTACAGAAATCATTTGCAACCATTATAGGTACACTGTAATATATTGAAATGCACAGCTGTTTTAAAATGATATTAGAGATATTAAAATTGTTGTTGCATTAAAAATACTAGTAAAATAATCGTTTAAACGTGGTGTTCAAAATAAATTTTGCATGGAATAAATGAATAACACTTTTAAAGAAAAGATTCTACAGTTTTTAAATGATATTCAAGCTGTATATTTTTGAGGAACACAAGTAAAATTGACACTTTAATAAGGGGTTCCAAAAGTAAGAAATAATCGGAATTATTTATTTCAAGCCAACGTTTCAGCTAAACTTTAGTCTTCTTCAGGGTAAGAAACTGTCTAATAACGGGTTTGTGTCAACCACCCATAAGGAACTATTGTGAATAAACTTATCACAGAGTTGGTCGTCGTACAAGATAAAATTATAAATAAGTACATGTAAAATAGTTTGCATCGTCAATTGTTAAAAAAAATATAAACTGATGTTAAAAAATTGTAGTCAAAGAATATAAAATAAAATTTGTTTGAAGTCATTCATACTTAAGGCAACAATGCAGTAACACGTGTCTTATTTCTGTAAAATTTTATTTTATATTCTTTGACTACAATTTTTTAACATCAGTTTATATTTATTTTTTTTAATTGACGATTCAAACTATTTTACATGTACTTATTTATAATTTTATCTTGTACCAACTCTGTGATAATTTTATTTACAATAGTTTCTTATGGGTGGTTGCCCCAAACCTGTTATTAGACAGTTTCTTGTCTTGAGGAAGGCTAATGTTTAGCCGAAACGTTGGCTTGAAATAAATAATTTCACCAAAAACTGCTATTCCAATTATTTCTTCCTTTTGGAACCCCTCATCCATTCTACAGTCGAATACCGCTCAAGTCCATAGTTTTTTTTTTTAATTTTATTTTATAAGAGAAATAATAGCAATATACTGCTGGTCCGAACTTCGGACTCCGAAGTTATGCATATGTAAATGTATATACTCTCTGACGCCATACGCAAAAAATATGTTTCAACGGATAATACTGCTATTTCATAGTGATATACAAGGTAATTTAAGGTGTATAACTGCCGTGAAAATGCAAGTAAAACTATCACTGAAAATATGATATTTCAAATGGTCCAATAATTTTTGTGTTTTGATGTGATACTTGAAGTACTATATAAGGTGAATGTTCATTCAAAATACAAGTGAAATAAACACTGAAACAAGAAACTATATAAGCCAAAAAATACTACTGTGTTAGAGTGATTTAGGGTGCACTAATGGCCGATAGCACCAATGTAACTTAAATATTATATACAACTTGGCTTAAATTGACAATATAGCACCGAAATGTCAAATGATTTGTAGTATATTGCTATCAATATCTCAATTTACATTTTTAGTTGTAGTAGTATAATCTATAAAAATTCCAGAAAAACTATCAATGAAACATAAAATCTCAAAATGGCTCCGAAAAAATTGCAAGGAACCCAATACACTTCAAAAATATTACTGCCATTTGAGGGTGAATTAGGGCGCATTATTGGTTGAATATTTAATGAAAATAAAAGTACAACAATCAATGAAACAAATAATTATTAATATATAGTATAGACAGTAGTAATATAGACAGTACCTACGGAACCCAATACTTTTCAATCATAATACGACTATATTTTAAGGTTATATAGGGTGCACTATATTCCATGAAAATACAATTAAAATTATCAACGAAACATACAATCTCGTAAAAACTGCGTACAGACCAAAATTAAATTATACTTTTTTTAAAATCCTGCAATACTTTATGGTTATTTAGGAAGCACTATGCGCTGTATGTATGTATATATATATATATATATATATATATATATATATATATATATATATATATATATATATATATATATATATATATATATATATATATTAAATTGTTTTGTCGATCGATTTGTTGCAATCTATATTAGTGATAATATTAGGATGCTTTGAAAAGTCTGCTATTTTTGACCGTGGAAGAGAGGTACATAAAAATATGAAATTAGTCCACGAGATAATATATATATATATATATATATATATATATATATATATATATATATATATATATATATATATATATATATACAACAAGAATGCGCATTGACAAAATCATTTTTTTTAATCCTGCTATATTTTTGACTGTCAAAACTGTAAGTCTTAAATCTGTAAATAGTGAACAAACCGTTGCAAAAGCTGTCACCCTTATATATGATTTTATATTAATCAACAAAAATACATGTATTTTTGTCAGTTTTTAACATTTAGGCTGCGCCCGATGTCGCATTTTGGCATTTCCTTTTTAGGATTTAGGTCTACTTTACATTAATACAACTCCGAATGGTACATTATGATATCCTTTGGTTTGTATGGAAACAATTTACAACAACAAAAGTTAATTGTATAATCCGATTTAATTTGATGCTTCAGATTAAATGTTAAAATCATATTTCATAAAATAGTAGCTAAGAAGCTATTCTTTGAAAATAAATTTGACATTTTGTACAAATTAGAGCAACGAACTAATTAGTGCGCTTCAACTTCAAGGCATTACAAAACCCTAAAATCTAATACCTAAAATCCAAAATAATAAACTCATTTAGGGCATATAAATTTAGGATTTAGATATTAGGATGATAAAAGGGCAACATCGGCCACAGCCTTAGACTTACAGTTTTAACCATAAAACGGCCATTATAGGGTCATTTAGGGTGCACTATACGCCGTATATCCATATGAAAATATAAGTAAAATATCACTGAAACATATAATCCAAATAGTTCACAACACTAACACTTACACAAAAATCAACACAAACTTCAAAACTATTTGAAAACACTAATCCTAACGATAATCAGTCCTGTGATCGCCGATCTACCTACGACTTACCTACACCTCCGAGTCCGTTGATAAGCATAGGATCCTCTTCCAGGCCTCCGGCAGCACAACACTGTTTATTTAATGAGTACTGATATCTGACTGAGACTATCTCTCAAAGCAAGCGTAGGTGGAGCGATGAGCCCAAAGAGGAGGAGCTTTCGAACAGGCGGAGCTTTCAGGCGAGCTTCCATTGCAGCAATGGCTACGGAGAGTATTTTATAGCTTCAGGGATTCTAAACCAAAGGGCGAAAGCTGTTAAGGGTGTGGCAGTTGTACCAAAATATCGAGAGGTAGTAGTACTATCAGTAATATGTAATGACGAGACTGCTATGAATACTGGCACCAGAAATACTATTATAGTACTAGTAATGTCACTAACGATACTATTATGGATACTACTATTCATACTATTACCTATAATGTATATATATATATATATATATATATATATATATATATATATATATATATATATATATATATATATATATATATCATCACAGTATATTGCCTATTGCTGGGTGTGCCAATCTGCTTTGTACACAGATATCGGTAATGATGATGACACATTTCTACCGTGTGGGCGTTTACAAGGCGCCACCGCACGGGCTCTCAAAAAGATAATAGCGGTAGAATTAGTGCGTTATAGCAAACGTATTCGTTCATATCCAAAAATTAACAAAAATCGTAGTAGCACAATGACAACGGCAACGGTAGAAGTTTGTAAACTCCAAACTTCTACGTTGCCACTATCCTTAACAATTTATTTTTTAACAAATTATTGTTTGCCTCCATTAGATTTTTATCTTTGGAGTCACATGAAACATATTGTTTATATAACTGAAATGCACACGGTAGAAGCGTAGAAGGGATTTGCATTAATACTTTTTCCAAATATTTTATGGATAAATTTATAAAATTCTCTATAATTTAAACCCCGGAGCCTACGCTTTAAACAAATAAAACTCCTTGATTACGCAGTTATTCAAATGTATGTAACTGACAGATAAATGTCACTGTCAAAGAACTAATCATTTCAAATTAATAATAATAACGTTTTAAAAAGAAAAAGGTAAATAGAACAATAGGAAAGGAATTCAATACAGTTTCCAGCATAAGTATATATGTAGGTATGTATTTAGATTAATAAAAATTAACGATTCACAGAAAAGGTGAAGCTAATCCCCATTTTTGGATTAGCGAATTCTATTCTATCCCGGTATTTAAAATTTAATCCTTATTTTATTATCAAAAAAGATAGTTACTTGGATTAGATTAGACTATAATTTAAGAAATAAACTGCTAAAATTAGAGTAAAATTCGCTAATCCAAAAATAAGGATTAGCTTAATCTTTTTTGTGACTCGGGCTGTAAATGATGGGAGGTATTGTGTTGGCCACACCAGATGCATCCATTTCTTAAGGTAATGAAAGATGATATAATGTTTCTGTTCCTGAATCAAACTAATTTCTGTCATTTTAATATCAAATGCTTACAAACAAGACAAAGTACATGACAATCAGTCACATTGACGTGACATTGACATTCGGGGTCAGTTCAGAATCTATTTGATTTGTGCACACGGACGAGGAAAATGGGTAGTACAAAAACATTTATCCCCTTTTAAAAAGAACAGTTTAGGGTAGATACGTGCTACTCGGAGTTGATATTCTTGGAAAAAAGAAAGCAGCTCTAGAACAATAATTTAAAGAAATTTTTCATTGTGAACATGCCACTAATTCTATCACTGCCGCTATTTCTTTTTAAATTTTGAACGGGCCTTACGCTTGTAGATTCGCCTCTCATACGAGACTAACTAGAAGCCAACAGTAGCTGTATTATTTTTGGCATATTTTTACTACACCTTGTTCCGTTTAAGCCATTCAGTATTGCGGAGCACAGGGATAAGTTTTGGTCTCTCTGATTGGCTGAAATTAGAGACAAGAGACAAGTTTACCCAATGTAATTTCGGCTACTTCAGATTTGCGCTGTTGCCAGTGCCATCTACTGAATGGCATAAATGGAACAAAGCATAAACTCAGTTGACATATAAGTGATTTAAAATGACCTCATCTGAGTTGTATATGAAAAGAACAACGTTTCAAATATACAGAAACAGTAAGTCTTACTCCAAAATTCAACCAGGAAGACTCAACTTTCATTTCATAATATATTATTTGAAACCTACAAATTTACATTTCTTGTCACAATATTACCCCTTTTAATGAACAGAATGGCTGAAATCATTTTGAGTTTAGTTCGTGGGTGATGCAACATCGGTAAGGGAGGAAGTAAGTATACAATTTTTACTGAGTTTATCTGAAGGGAGCTGAGACGAGCTGAGATTTTGGCCAAAAAGAATACGTCTATTGACCATTTTCACCAAAGATTGTCGGATAGTTATTAAGTCTGTATTTGAAACATGGCCCAGTTCGTCCATCCAAAGTTTGAGAAGCACTCTGTGCTATACTATACTCGGTGTGTAGCGTGTGCTAGTCGTTCTGTGTCCGGATATTTGCCATAATCATTTTAGTTAATGACCAAGCCGCGGCGCTCTACAGATCGCGCTCTGGACTACTGTACTGAAACCAAGCCAAGATGTTTTCATTAGAATACATTAATTAACCGCCCTGTTTATGTTATGAGCACCTGTGTTGAATTAATCTGCTTTTTAATGTTAGGATTTCAACTTGAATTTTCCCCACGGACCAGATTTTTACGCATTTACAATACGGGAGTCAAATAGTAAATTATGGTCGGTTTTTTATACATTGGACTATGACAGAACATCATGCATGCACCATATATTTTATAAAGCTCGGGACTTTCATCTGGTTAAAGTTTAACCGTTAAACGGTCTCTTCACTTAACTGTCAATTTCAATAAAAACAGCATCGATTTTAAAGCATGAGTTAACGAAACTCACGATTAGAAAGTTCAGGCCGAGTTTCATGCCTTAGCTTCCGCTATTGTTATAATGGGCTACTTGCGTGCCATTTTTTTATTTAATATTTTTGAAGAGACGATAAAAACTTGTTACCCATTGTCGCCGACTAACAGAACATCACAGACAGCCAGAAAACTAAAACGAACAACAAATAGTAGTAGTAGACCTAGAATTATGACATGTAACAAAAAAACAAAGAAAATATATACATAATATTTTTCTCAAGAAACTCTGTACTTTCAAAATAAAATAGGAAAGGAATTACTTATTACTTTCTTATTTTCTGGTCCTTCGAATTGTACTTAAATTCGGTTCACCACTGCACCAACTTTTTGGTCACATCGAGCCAGATTCTAACAACTTCTTATTCAGGTTTGTCATCAACACCCATATTTTTTGTTTTGGCAAAATTTTCATTAATTGGCCAGAAAAGAATTAATGAAATTTTAATATTTAAATTACCGCCATGTATGACGTAGAATTACGCCGAACCAATGAATGGCCGTAAAGCAATAACATCGGTACGTCCAATAGAAACGGCATGTGTGGGTAATTTAAACATGACAGATCATCTGTTTGACGTTTGAATAATAGTTTGGAGGTTAATATTTTCGTTTGTCATTTTAATCTTGTACGAGTAGGTATACGCTAAGTTAAAATCCTGCTTAACAAATCGAAATACGTAATAAAAGTAACAGAAACCACGCAAATTGTAAATAATAAAGAAGAGAGACAGTGACAGAAAAGTAAACTAATATCAAAATCAAATTAAAACTCTTGGTTTATTTGGTCTCTAGCGTGGTTTACACGTCGGGTAACCTTGTAAACTGAGTCTCCCCCCTTTTGTTGCTTAAACTCGGCCTCTAGCGTGGTTGACACGTCGGGTAACCCTGTTTAAGACAGTACTATCCCCCTTGCTCTTGAAGATGCCCCATACGACTGCGGGCGAAACGTTGAGCTCTGACTCAAAATATGACACAGTCCATTTTGCCTTTATAGTTGTAAAATTTATATTCATTCTGTCAATCTTCATAAATGACGTTACTAAACAAGGATAGCAATTTAGCAAAGATAAAAATGGGCTAGAACAGCTGAGTAAAAACGATAGACACTACTAGCTATGTTTTTCCAAAAAATAATTCAGCTGAAACAAGCAACCAACCTTTCAATTTGAATGAAAAGTTAGGGAATACTAAACGTGACTCATTGCTTACATTTATTGATTAGATTCATTCTACTTTTATTTATCATTGATTTAGTTTCAGAAAAATCCATATATTTTGCGATGCAGTTAAATAATGACTGCTAATATATTTAAAAATGACATATGATACCTGTCAATTTGACACTACATTGTGACATCACATGCCGCAAGACCGCTAGATACGTTAGGTACTGCTAAACGCGACTAATATTAATTAATAATTATCAAATCTGTCTGTCAAACTGACACCGTTGCTAAAGATATGGAATGCTCGGAAGTAACCAAAGACAACGTTGCCATGGAAATGAAATTGTAGGTATACGTACCTGAAACCATTGTCTATCTAAAACCACTGTTTATTTGTCGACCTATTATGTACAAGCTTGTTTTCAACAAAGTTACTTGACAGTCTAAGATTTGGATTGCCTTGAAAAATCAAGCTTTTTGAAAGACAAGCTTGGCTTGATTTTTCAAGGTTCAAGTCAAGCCCGTGAATCTCCAGTTTCTACTTAGGATTAAACCATGCCTTATCATTTAAGTTCCTATAACGATCCCGCATATAAATTTGGGTACAGTCGCCTGTTGGCTAGTCTAAATACTAATAGTAAAGTGCATCATTGAAAAATAATGAAAACAACTATAATCAACGAATCGTTTTACAATCTTTCAATTCTCTTTCCAATTCTTTGATTAAACTTAGCAATTCTTCGCCCGTCGCCGAAATTGAATGGCGATCGATCACTGATAGCCGTTTACGGAACGTCGAGACTGCGTCGCTAAAGACGAGAAGGCGAACGGTCAGCTCACGAGACAATTATTATCCAATTACTAGTGTCGTTCACGTTTAGAACGAGGTTAACGTAGGTTTCACTTTCTACCAGGGAACATTCAGAAATGGCCGCAATCGCAAAAGCGATCGGTGCTGAATCGATGAATTATGGAGTTAGTCAAACTAAATTTTATACATAGTTAAGTTGTTTGAAATAAATAAAGATGGTCTTCAATTTCTCTACCATTAAATATTTTTAAAGTCGGTCATATTAAATTTTAAACCTAGTTAAGTTGCTTAAAACAAATAAACATGGTCAAATTGCGTCTTCAATATTTCTGCCAATAAATATTTTTAAAGTTAGTCAAACTATATTTTTAATATAGTTAAGTTGTTTGAAATAAATAAACATGGTCAAATTACGTCTTCAATTTCTCTACCAATAAATATTTTTTAAAGTTAGTTGAATTAAATTTGAACATAAACATAGTTAAATTGTTCGATATAAATAAACATAGTCAAATTGTGTGTTCAGTTTCTCTACCATTGAATATTTTTAAAGTTGGTCATATTCAATTTTAAACCCAGTTAAGGTGCTTAAAACAAATAAACATGGTCAAATTGCGTCTTCAATATTTCTGCCAATAAATATTTTTAAAGTTGGTCAAACTAAAATTTAAACATAGTTAAATTGTTTGAAATAAATAAAGATGGTCAAATTGGGTCTTAAATTTCTCTACCAATAAATATTTTTTAAAGTTAGTCGAATTAAATTTGAACATAGTTAAATAATTGAGACAGTCAAATTGTATTTTTAGTGTCTCTTCCAGTGCTATTATTAAAGTTAGTTGAATTCAATTTTAAACATTGTTAAATTGTTCAATATAAATAATCTAGTTAAGTTGCTTAAAACAAATAAACATGGTTAAATTGTGTCTTCAATATTTCTGCCAGTAAATATTTTTAAAGTTAGTCGAATTAAATTTAAACATAGTTAAATTATTTGAGACATGTAAACATGGTCAAATTGTGCTTTAGTGTCTCTTCCAGTACATATTATTAAAGTTAGGCGAATCAAATTTTAAACATGGTTAAATTGTTCGATATAAATAAACATAGTCAAATTGTGTCTTCAGTTTCTCTACCATTGAATATTTTTAAAGTTGGTTTTATTAAATTTTAAACCTAGTTAAGTTGCTAAAAACAAATAAACATGGTCAAATTGCGTCTTCAATATTTCTGCCAATAAATATTTTTAAAGTTAGTCAAACTATATTTTAAATAAAGTTAAGTTGTTTGAAATAAATAAACATGGTCAAATTGCGTCTTCAATTTCTCTACTAGTAAATATTTTTAAAGTTAGTCGAATTAAATTTAAACATAAAGTTAGGCGAATTAAATTTTAAACATAGTTAAATTGTTGGATATAAATAAACATAGTCAAATTGTGTCTTCAGTTTCTGTACCATTGAATATTGTTAAAGTGAGTCGAATTATTTTAGTGATTTTGAAATTCCAATTACATGAAATTTCTCAATCGTTTCCTTAAGTGAAATAAAAATAATTCCATCGATCTTCTCCGATTTCATTGCGATTGAATAAACTGCAACTGTGTCTGTATATTGCTCCTTGGCGCTGTGACTATAGCGCTTCGCTTCTTAGAGGGGCGTGGGGTGAGGTTGAACGAATCAAACAGCAGGCCATGAGCGCCGCCAAGCGACAGCTGCCGCGCGTTGCTAGGAAACGGCCCGGCGCTCGCATATCGAACTCGCAGTCATAGCAACACCAGGATACACACCTCACAAAGGAAAAATGTAGGAGATGTTTGCGACTTGGTTATTAAAATTTTTCATAAATTGGAAACGCAAGGCAAGGCATACTCACACAAGATGTTCAAAAGTCTTTTAGTCGTATATTATCTATAAAATAAATTATTATACATTTTTTGTATTTGGACCCTGGATTAATCCCGACCGACCAAGTTATTTTAAATTTCATATGGCATAAAAGCAACGGTTTTTTTGCCAAAATACCTACACGATAAATACAAGTAAAGTTATAAATGAAAATCCAAAATTCTTGCGTCTTTATAAATGACTTAATAAAATATTGTATATTAGCCTTTACATGAAGAATGTAAAATAATTTTGCTTTCAGCGTAAAGTAAGAATGTAGTTTTTGTGTTCAGGAACTCAAAATTAGAAATACCAAACATTGTTGCTATAAATATACATATTTCCCAGACTACATACAAAAAATTACAACCGAGTAATCAATATTTTGAATATATACACATAAATGTTATAACACAAAAATGAAATTCTGCTACATGAAAAATTAAATTTGATATTGCAGTTAAATGTAATTCACATTTCAATATAATTCTCTATTGGGAGCCTAACTGATATAAATTACAATCTATTTTAAAATAGTTTTATAAATGGTTTTTGTCAACAAGCATTAATGTAACTGCGATATTCTCTATATACACTAATTTACATATGAACATAATACACTAATATTTGGTTTATTTTTGAGCTTAATTTTATTTTATTGGTACTTTACTTAAATGCCTTTATTAAATTTATTTTAAAACACTAATCCATCAAATTTCATGCTAGAATAATAGCTGTCTTATGTTCTTTTCAAAAAAAATTCACGGTAATTATAAATAAGAAATACACGAATTAAGGCAAGAGTACCAACAATAATAATTTATGTTTGTTGTTTCTGACATATCTGACAGATTTTACATTTCTTTTAATTTTAATATTATTAGAATAATAGGAAAGACAATCTAGAAGTAAAAAAATTAATCACAAATTAAATCAAATGAAAGGTCAAATCTGTCAGATATGTCAGAAACAACAAACATAAATTGTTTTATTTTTCGTGGCACTCTGATAATTGCCTTAAATTGAGTATTTTCTTTTGCCTCTTACTCGAACGTAAGAAACAAATGGACAACAAACTTGATACTCATCGAAGCACATTTTCATTCTTAACATTTATCTTTATTACACTTTTTTTCTAAAATTAATAGGTAAAGGTATATGGCCAAATTAAAATTTAACATTGAATATCCTAAGTTCGGGAAGAAAAGTCAAACAGTTCGGTTAATAGTATATATACTAGCCTAACCTCGGCTTCGCCGAGTTTAGCCTAGGGCTCCGCCGATAGTGTTTTATGATGCCCAGCCAAACTGCCCACGCAACATGCCCACCCAAACTGCCCACGCAACATGCCCATCCAAAACCGACGAACACAAAAACAACGTATTGTAAGTTGCAGATTTCGCAGACAATAACTGACGTATGGTCCTAAAGTTTTTCTGGTCAATATTGACCAAAATTGTTCTATTGGACGAGTTTGAGGTACATTGGGAGGATTGTCCAATTTCGGAACAAAGTCTACGTTGTTGTCGTTATACCAATCTCTAGTTATTCTGGCGTAATGGCATGAAGCTAGATTAGGCCAAAACACTATATCATCATTGACGTGATGTGTATTTAAAAACTGAAGCAATTTAGAGAGGCATTTTGGAATATAAAGTTGTGCAGTTAAGGTTTCTCCTCAAACACGACCAATTTACAGCTGCGAGATATATCCGGCTACAGAAATGGCACACCATACTAAATTTTTATCCTCAAATTTAGATTTACCTTTTGAACTTGGCATTGTCTAGTGTGTTTTCCATGTCACTAGTATAAAAACCATCGTTTCCTTTCAATGGGACAGAGTAAAATATTTCTCGTCATCTATTACAATAAGTTTATTGAGAAAATGAATGCGCCTTAACGCACGACAACATCTAAGGATTCTTTCTAATTAGGTCGCGGTATATTTTGATACCTTTCTTGTTTTCCGAAATACCACCTCATTTCGAGAAAATGTTCTAAAAACAATGATATTCGAAACAGTGAATCTTCTGGCTACAGTTCGCTGGGACACTCCAACTTTGACTTTAACTGCAATTAATCTTTGTTCTTTCATGTGGCTCACGGGTATACCTCCTTTACAATCTTTTATTATTCGATAAATTGTTGCCAAAGAGATTATCGGCCTAATTCTGTAAGAAAGTTGTTAAGACTAGCAACGTTGCTAAAATTTGTAACCAATAGAAACAAATGTAAAGCCTGTCATTTTCAAGTTTTATTTTGTGTTCACAATTATTATTGGTTATTTGGTATAGCAATGTTGCTACGACTTAGCAACTTTCTTACAGAATTGGGGCGTTTGTGCTCGCGATAAACTACAACATCACACTCAGGCATTCGCCCAAGATTGTAAATTCCTTTACGAATATCTAGCTTATATATCATTTTGCTGCATCAAATCGAAAAGACTAAACTGTCAAAATGAAAACAAGTTAATTGAGATATTTACTTCCAGCGACAATTTGATTAAACGTGATTTGGTATAAATACAAAACATTAAAACTTTAGGACCATACTTTAAAAGCGTTGCCTCTTGCCGGTTTTTTATTTGACGCTAATCGTAAACGGAATACTCCAATTTCTTGATAATGTATATGCATATATCTATCAACAAAAGCGATAACCACTATCGAGACGATTATAATAATATCCCCGGGTTATTTGTTGTACAATTAAAACATAACAACCGTTCTCGTGACGTATGGGGTTTAATAAAACATCAATTATTCGTGTATCGAGTAGCATAGTGTGTAGAGTGCATAGATTCCGTGCTGGGTAATAAACCACAGCCCGTCAATAGCCTACAGAATCTGTAGTGTGGATGACCAGAACATTGGTTGGGATCGCCAACATTGGTAAAGAGGAATTCATAATTCAAGATCGGGGGAATGTCGATGGATTGTCCAAGGAATTTTATATCAATTAATTAACAATATTAAAGAACATACCATCAGAATGGATGGTTTCTAAATCGTTCAGAAAGAAAATGGTGATAGACTGAGAATAAGAAAAGTGTTTAAGTGTGTGCTGCCAACTGTCTTCAATAAATAAACTTTAAATACAAGTGTTTTACTACTGTATTTGTATTTGAATTTGTGTTATTGATTATTATAACTGACTGATTAGAATGATTTTTTTTATTTGGGTATTATAAAGGTTTAAACTATAATGTCATTAACCTCTAATGCGGTTAATTATTTATAATTTTTACAGCTTATTACGTTGTTTATAGTAACGGGGTCGTCTTTTAAGGCTTCTTTCAGTTGTCCTGGGATATTGAGTTGTGTTCTTTGCTTTGTATATAGTTAGTATTCCATTATTAAGTGTTGTACGTCTATTATTTTCTTGCATTTGGTACATATATTTGGTTTGGTCTTCTTAAAAATATAGCTATGAGTCAGTCTGGTGTGTCCTATTCTTGTAAGCGGAATTTGTTCTTTTTTTGTTCCGTATTGGCTCCATGTTGTATTGTCTTTGATTTGCCTTCTTTTCCTTGCCTTAAGTTATATATATATATATATATATATATATATATATATATATATATATATATATATATATATATATATATATATAAAACTTTAAAGGCTTGAACCAATCCAAGTTGAAATTTTAATGTTTATGAAGTCCAAGCCAAGCGATCCTTGAAATTTTGAAAAGTTTGACTTCTCCAACCAATTCACTAATCATACCATTAGACCAATAGTGAATTGTTCTGTTAATGTCGATGTCCATCTAATCGCAATTGGTTTAGCAGCATTCACTGTTTTCCTCTGTTTATTCCGCTGCGGTAATTGCAGCATTAAACGAAAAACTTGTGTTTAGAAAAGCGTAAATTGAATCTGTCGTTCACTGTCGCTTGTCGCTCACCTGTGGGGGCGTACGGGGGTGGAGGACGACAAGAGGGCGGGAAATTGAATTACAAAACTGCGACGCCCTCGTTTCACAATGACACGTGCGATGAATGCGTATACACGTGCAGAGACAACGAATAGAAAGAAAGATGGAATATGTCAATAAATAAATATATTTATTAATATCCATTTTTCGGTAGGTCCATAAATAAATATAGAAATTGTGTTTGAAATATGTTGGGCCACCTATCATAAATTGTAATTTTATTTGTCCATATTAATAATGATATTCAATTATCAATCATTGTCACAAACACTGTCAATAAGGTGAAAAGTGTTTAATTTAATGATATTAATATCTCCCTTCAGCTAAAAATATATTTCCAGCAACTGTTTGTGCCAGACTTATTATAATTTGAATTATAATAATTTGGATATCTGGCTTTGTGTTAAAAATAGAATTATATTTCGTTTCCTTCTTTTGGATGCATTACTAGGAAGCTAACGATTCGCGATTTATATTTTTATTATTTATTACAAAGTGGTGAAGTACCTGTTCATTCGCCTTGAAAAAATCTGATATGGCCAGCACATTACCTTCCGTCAGTTCTATGTATTTTGTACAAATTTCATACAGAAAGTTCCCTGCAAAAGATTCTATTACTTATACAAATTCCATACAGAAAGTTTCTAGCAAAAGATTTTATATTTCCAGTAAAATTATAAGACAAACATACTATGTCAATTGCACTTGACATTGACATCGTGTTGACAGCTTTCAGTCCGAATTTTCTTAAGGCGTTTTTTATTCAGGTAACCGGGTTACATACGGTTAACCGCACGTAACCTGTGTGAATAAAATATGCCCGGTTACTACAGACGTTTCTGTCAAATTAATTATTTGACATTTGTCAAATATTTATCTCGTTGATAGTGTGGTACATTTAATTTAAAGCGTAATGCTGGAGTGTAACATATGTTGACAAAAAATGTCATAGATTCCATTTTTTACCCTTACTGAAAATTACTGAACTGCCAAAATTTCAGCGTTTTGACAGCTAGAAAAGGATAGCAATAATAACCTGACATGTAACCGCCCAGCATACCGCGGTTACATGTTTGAGGTAAGTGCAAGTAACCGGTATGCTGAATAAAATGTGGTTACAATGTAACCGGAGGTAACCGGTCTGAATAAAAAACGTCTTTAATATAGTAGTTGTTTCCAAAGTTTATGGGGTAGCTGGCTAATTTATGAAATTTAATTTTTTAACTCTATATCCATTTAATATGAAATGCAGTCAAATCGTATAGAGAATAACATATTATTTAATAATTATATAAAACATTAAATGTGAAAAAATAATATTTAACCTCGTTTTTTCAATAAACACGCGCACGCACGCCCGGAGGAGTCCGAATGTTAGAACGTGTGGAGAGGAGCTTCAGAAATTTACAGATACTAGATAATACATAACTGACTCGTCCGCCATATTGGTGCCAAAATGAAAGTAGTAAATTATGAAATAAAAGTGCATTTCTTACAAGTTTATGTAGTAACAATTTTTCATAATTCAATATAAATTTCATATTTGCCATATCATATTTATTTAAAATAATAAAACAAGAATACGGTTCGTTAAGATTTTTGAGCTTAGAGAAATATATATATATATATATATATATATATATATATATATATATATATATATATATTGCATAAGTATCTCTAACATATATAACCATATCTCAAATGATTTGCACAATTTGGAGCAGAACAACCCGTCATAATGAATAATTTATATGATTAATAATACTGTAACACTGATATTGAACGATTTAAGTGGCTCCAAAATGGTGGACGAGTTAGCTGTAATTTATCTAGTAGCTATACCGAAATAGGTTGCATTAGTTCACAGAATAGGCGGCTACTACCTTCTAGATGTTTTGTTGAAAACTGGCTAATTTAAAACTTCCAATTATGTTGTTTTATTATCCAAAAATAAATTTTGTCTATCAGCAAAACTTTTTATTTTATTCGCTTTCAAAAAAGAGGATGTTTCTAAATCCCGCCCTATATTATTAAATTGTCGATTTTATATTAATATATTTTGTAATTTTAATTTCTATGTTATGTGCGGTTTGGATAAGATAAATAAATAATAATAATTTATTATTTCTTCAAATGATTTTTCCATAATAATTAATCATCTACTATTATCCCTCTTCTCTCTCATATCCTTTGACATCTAAATCATCTATCTACTTGCATCATCCCTTTATTAAACTTGCAATTCATGCTTACTCATCAAAGTACAAAGCCAATGCGTATGAAATAAAAACAGAGTCGTGTATATAAAGGTGGTTCTGAATATTGTTTTCCCAGTTCGCAGGTCGACAGGTTGATTGAAAGTTGACAGTCGCGTGTTAGCCACGTGGACGTCACGTGTGGATGCTGCTGGTCACGTGACCAGCTTTATTGTAGAGGAAAACATGCTGTACTTAATAGCTGGGTGCGAATTGACAAGAAAATTGACTAGTTTAGTTAGAGAAGAACCATTGAGTTCCACTGTGGTAAATTTCATAGGCAAATTGATGATAAAAAAATCTGATGTGGCCAGCACATTACCTTCCGGCAGTTCTTTCTACAAATTCCATACAGAAAGTATCTCGTAAGATTCTATATATTTCCTGTAAATTAATAATTCAAACGTATTATGTACATTGCACTTTGAAACAAATAGAACAGCATATAAATGAATCAATATATCGTTGGCGCAGTTTATTTTTCCACAATTTCAGAAAAATTTGAAAATAAATAAAAGACTAAATAATTTTCAAAAAACCGTCGAAAATACGTGTTGGAACGCCGTATCGGCGCGCTACATTACAAAAAATCTGAGCTCGTGGTCAGATCTGTGTATATATAACACAAACATACTGTCAAATGCACTTGACACTGACATTTGTTAATCAGAATTTTCTTAATGTAGTAGATGTTTCCATGTTTATAGCACAGCTGGCTGCTTTGTGAAATTTAATTTCTTTATAATTTTTTAACTCTATATCTATTGAATATGAAGTATACAATGAAATCCAATCGTATAGAGAGTAAAATATTCTTAAATATTTATAATAACATTAAATGTGAAAAAATGTGAAATCAGCTCTTCATATGGATCTAAAGAAAAAGAATACGCAAAAATTATAATTTTTGGAAAGGTGGTATTGGAGTTATGCGATCCAAAAAATATCGTCAGACACACACATACATACATCCATCCATACATACATACATACATCATCGTAAAAACAGTAAAATCGTATACCAGGGACCCTAAAACGTGTTTATTCATTAAAAACTCATCATCGAATTTTTTGACCAAAGACAATACCTTCCTTACCTAAAGGTGACGGAAGGTAAAAATAATTTAACAATATATCAAAAATATATTTTGGAACAGCGCCCTTATTTTGACTTCATCTACATTGTCCTCTTCATAAACTTTTGTGCTGTTACCCCTTGGGATGTCCAACCCCCAATTTAATATTAATAGCGCTAGTAGGATTCCAGTGGCGTCCGTGTCACCTTCAGGGATGAAATATTTCCGTAAGGGTGTTTGATTGTGCAGGAAAAGAGGCTATTTTTATGCTCCAGAGCGATTCTTGCTCGCTGGTGTCAGGATGCCTGGAGGTTTATTTTATTCCCACAAGGGGTTCCCGTAGGATTAAGGGATTCCAAGCCCGTTTAGCCGGGGTATGTCACACGAACACACTTTTTGGATTAAGATGGGATGCTGTTTTAAACACATCAATTTTTAAATAGCCTACTTTGTTCGGAAAATCGAGATGGTAAAATTGTTCATTGAATAATTAACTTATGTTTTTCAATGATTCTTATGTTCAAATTTAAAATTTTAAAATCTGCCGGTGGATCGCTATTTTGCATGTATCATTCTTACATTTTCGAAGTAATTCCTTTAATATTAAAGGTATTTCGATTCTTGAAGGATCAAGGATAACACCACACTAGACTCCGTTTTAAACAAGCCATTTATATGATCCCTGCATCCTTGGAAAATCTTCGATTAGTTCCATCCCGACCGACGTCAAAATTATTTAGAATTTTTATTGGTGCAAAAGGGAACTATGTGGTACACTCTCCACGCCAGCAATGAGTGCCATGTGGTGACACCTGGTAATGCCCGCATGGTGCGAATATGTCAACATCATTACCGATATTTATAAATTTATTGTTATTTATTTATTACAATACCTAACAGGCTCACGCCCAGTTCTAAGGTAAGGAAAACAGAACTTGGTAGTAGATTATTAAAAGACATATGTGCATATATTATTTCATAGTTAAAATTTAAATACACTATTTGGTATTGTACTTGTTTGTTACGAAGAAATGTGTTTTAAATTTTGAACCAAATTATTGTTACTGGTAAGATTGATATATACAAACCAATTTAAGTGTTTATTTAACACAGACTTCTTTAGAGTTTACTTGTAATATGTCTTATTGCAATATTGTAATGTATACACTTTTATTTTGTATAACAATTATAAAAATTTGCATGGTATTAGTGTATAGCAAAAATAATACAATAAAATTATTTTATGTATGCAATTACCTACTATATATACAAATATAACTGCTAAAGTATAATATAAATATAATATAGTTATTTTTATACCTTTATATGAATATCATAACAATTATAATCTTATTGTTTTCATTATTGTATTTCCTATTTTATATTAAATGTTTTCTTTATTTTATGATCTAGTAATCTAGTTTATTAATACATTTTTACCTTCCGTCACCTTTAGGTAAGGAAGGTATTGTCTTTGGTCAAAAAATTCGATGATGAGTTTTTACTCAATAAGCACGTTTTAGGGTCCCTAGAATACGAATTTACTATTTTTACGATGATGTCTGTATGTGTGTGTGTGTGTGTGTGTGTGTGGATGTGTGTGTGTGTGTGTGTGTGTGTGTGTGTGTGTGTGTGTGTGTGTGTGTGTGTGTGTGTGTGTGTGTGTGTGTGTGTGTGTGTGTGTGTGTGTGTGTGTGTGTGTGTGTGTGTGTGTGTGTGTGTGTGTGTGTGTGTGTGTGTGTGTGTGTGTGTGTGTGTGTGTGTGTGTGTGTGTGTGGATGTGTGTGTGTGTGTGTGTGTGTGTGTGTGTGTGTGTGTGTAACAAAATTTTCGTCTGCGATAACTCTAATACTACAGTTACAAAAATTATAATTTTTTCGTATACTTCTTCGTTACATCCATAGGAAGAGCTGATTAGATTTTGGTTACAATTGGTCAACCGGAAGTACCATCATTTGAAGATTTTAACAGTTTTTCTTGAAAAAACTATGTTAAATATAATTTTTTCACATTTGATGTTATTATAAATATTAAAGAATATTTTATTCTCTATACGATTTGACTGCATTTTATACTTAATATTAAATGGATATAGAGTAAAAAATTTATAAAGAAATTAAATTTCATAAAGTAGCTATAGCTATGAAAACAGTTATTATATTAAGAAAATTCTGATTGAAAGATGTCAGTGTCAAGTGAAATTGACATAGTGTGTCTGTTTTATAATTTTACTGGAAATATAGGTTCTTTTGCTTTCTGTATGGAATTTGTATAAAATACATACAACTGCTTTAAGGTAATGTACAAGAAATAGAATATTTAATTTAATAATAACAATAAATCTTTTATTTTTGTAGATACATTATACTGTATATAGAAAACGTCACAAAATAATAATTTTCTGTATGAAATTTGCATAAAATACATGCAAACTGCCGGAAGGTAATGTACAAAAAATAGAATATTTAATTTAGCAAGGAACTTTCCGTATGAAATTTGTACAAAATACATACAACTGACGGAAGGTAATGTGCTGGCCACATCAGATTTTTTTATTCTGTTACAGACAATTTTATGGCGATAATGTTGGGTTAGTGTAAGTGTGAACATTATGGACACACACAGGCATAGTGCAGTCCAAGGGAGTGAAGGTGCCGGGTTCGACTCCTGTTCTTCGAAAGGTAGGATTCATGTTTTGTATATTTATAATTTGTTGAAAATATATATTTCGTTTCATTTTTCGATCGAATTCTCTTCTTCACAATTCCTATGTATCCTCCCCGTTTCTTTTTAATTTTGCCTCTTTCCAATTCAAATATCTTTCCCCGTCCGTTTCTTTCGGGAAAGTCTTTCTGCCGGCGTCCGGCTCTTCATTACTTCGCGTCCTTCTAATTGAAATTGATGCGACGCCTGCGTCCGTACGCCCAGGCGCCCAAACTTCCAGATCAATCGTCGCATAATCGCGTAGGACACACCATTTATTCCACGGTATCTTTCACCTAAGACGGGGAGTAAGAATACGGAAAATACTGTCTAATATTGGTGAAAATTGTTTTCTAATTTTGTGGTAGTACTGATGATATATTTTGTGCAGTAATAGAACAAACTTACGCAAATGAGATGTTTTTACAAATATCTTTGAACTATTTCTCGTTCAACAACAGAACGTACCCGATCACGAACTAATTTTGTTTTATTATTTCATTCTTATTATTGTATGCCTTTTCACCTCCCGCTACCCTTGGTAAGGGAGGTATAGGGATCGTGTTAAAAATCGCATATCGAGATTTTAGTAAATGACCACGTTTTAAGGTCCCTAGAATCCAATTTTAACATTTTCTCGATTAGGCTTGTGTGTATGTTTGTGTGTGTGTGTGTGTGTGTGTGTGTGTGTGTGTGTGTGTGTGTGTGTGTGTGTGTGTGTGTGTGCGCGCGCGCGTGTGTGTGTTTGTGTGTGTGTGTGTGTGTGTGTGTGTGTGTGTGCGCGCGCGCGCGCGTGTGTGTTTGTGTGTGTGTGTGTGTGTGTGTGTGTGTGTGTGTGTGTGTGTGTGCAGATCCTTTACTTTAATTTAAATACTATCATTCAGAAAAAAATTTTGATAAATAATAATAATAATATTTACTTTATTGAGAATGAAAAATCTCAAAGGCGAGGTTCAGCCAAGGCTGTTCTTCCACCTAACCAGCATATTACATAGAAAAACAATTGTAGTCTAACAAAAATATCAAATATATAGACCAATAAATAGATGCATATAAGAATTGAAATAGTATATAAAAGACAAAATTAATTGAAGACAAAAAGAAATACAAATGTTTACACGTACATTAACTATTAATTACAGGTTATTTGTAAAAGTTTTGTACATGGTTTTTAAATGAACTATATGACAGAGATTTCCAATCATTTGGAATATTATTGTACAGTGATGGAGCTAAGTAGGAAAAAGAGCTAACTCTTTAACCATCTAACCGCCAGTTTGTGATAAAACTTAAGAAAAGATTGTATAGACTGGCGGATTTGCAGCCCAGCCGTGGTGTAGTTGGTAACACGCAACAGTACAAATGTTGAGATCGTGGGTTCAAATCTTGATCTTTTAAAATTAACTTTAAAGCTATGTACCAAAAAAAGGCTTAGTAGAAAATTTTAATTTCGTACATAAAAACGATCCGACAAATAATGTGCATGTTGTAAGAAAATGGGAAATTGTTTTTGTATAATACTTATAAAAATAAGGTCAATTGTCGAAATAATTTTGTAGAATTTTTTTGAATAATTTGTTGAAAATGTAAACCGCTGAACTATTATCATCTTATTTTAAAGTTTGTCAATATTTTCATTAATGACCAATTGATATCCAATCATATTTATATACAAACAGCAGCATCTTGTCATTCTATTGTTGTATGACGGCCGTGATGCTGGTGTATGACTGCACACATCTGCATACCTCTGAGCCACCCTGCTGCTGCCCTCGCCGCCATTTTGTCAGCCCCCTGGGAGCGAGCGTAGTGCAGTTTCGTGTCCGCATTACTCTTGATTTCCTGGTGTGTGACGGCGAAGCTACGTACAGTCTCCAACAGTACACTCGCCCGAGAAAACACACCAGATAGGTACAATATACGTCAAGGTAGACGCAGTTAGTAACAAAAAAATCTGATGTGGCCAGTACATAACCTCCCGCCAATCTAGTAATGCACGCGAGGCGAGACGAGACGAGAAATATAAAATATCGATCTCGTCTCGTTTTCGGATCTACAATCTCGATCTCGCTCTCGCTCTCGTTCTCGCACATTTTTTTGGGTCTCGTCTCATTCTTGCGCGAGAGTCTCGCTGTAAAAATAAGCGCTTGCGCACTACGTATTTACCTCGGTATTTACGTATCAGTTGAACTACAATAGACAAGTTCTCACCAATCGTTCCGTCTTTCGTGTATTTACAGTCGTATAATTATAATAAGTAGACGAAACACTATGGGGTCTCGTGGCTGCGTGCCTGAGTGTCAGGTCGCGAATCTGGGGAACCGGGTTCGATCCCGACCGACGCCAAATATTTACAATTTTAAATGGCACAAGAATTGACCCCTGTGGTGCACTCTCCACGCCAGCATTGAGTGCCCGTGAGGTGACGCCTGGTAAGCGCCCGCACGTGCAAATATTTCATCATTACCGATATCTGTACAAAGCAGATTGGCACACCCAGCAATGGGTAATAAGCCGTGATGATATATTTATATATTTAAACACTAAATTCTAGTCACCAAATTATTTCAATACGAACTTCTGTTAATGCATTCTGTCAACAGTAAAACTAATTAAACACTGAAAAAATTAATTTTTGTAACTAAAAGTTTCTACACTTTATCATTAACTATATGCCACCATTTAAGTAAGATTTACTCAGAAAAAAACGCTACACTGAGAACCCGCTGGCATCCAATCATTCCACTCCACTCTGTGTTGCCTCCTATCGACGCTTAGTATAAGATCCTTTACTTTTCAGGGACGACAAGAATTTTATTAACTGTAGTTTTAACTGCGATGAATTAGGGGCTGAAATGTCTTTATTTTGCATTTCCTCGCTCTGCGGCCGATATCATTCGACTCTACATAGACTCAAAAAATATAGGCTGTTCATATAATTTTCACACTCACGTGTTCTATGCACGAATTACCGTTGACTCCACTCCCCGTACGGTGCATTTTTCATTGAATTTATGAATCAAAGCTATAAGGCTACAAATATTTTTTATTGCGAGACTCTTGCGAGAATTTCGCGAGATTTCTCGCTTCTCGCAGTTGTTATATCGATCTCGCCTCGAATTTTAAATTGCAATCTCGCTCTCGTTCTCGTCTCGCATAATGCAACGAGACGAGACGAGATGCGAGAGTACTCTCGCCTCGTCGTGCATCACTACGCCAATTCCATGTTTAAAATAGCAATGAGCTTTAAATAAAGTATTATTGAAAATTGAAATTTTGTATTTAGGACTGCTATAACATTTAGTTGTGCACCTCCCTTTTTGGTCATTATATAATTTCCAGAAATGGTACTTTAGTTGAAGCCTATAAAAGATTTTAATGAAAAACTATTTTAAAGTATAATCCAAAACTTTTAAAATGTGGTATATAAGACTTTTGTGTCAATTGGAATAACATAGGCTAACCGGAAGTGATATATTACCTGAAGTTGTTAACAATAAATAAAAAAATAATATAATTTTCTTCAAAATTTGAGCGTCCCCGTCTATATTATTTTCAACCCAGCGTCGTTTTGGATCCGACGCTTGGCGTTGCCGCCGTGACGAAGTGACGTCAGTGCTCAGGGGACGGGCACGCTCTATTATGCATTGTGTTATTATACATATTTCACGCGATGACACGGCTCTAATGTAGTTTAAGGATATAATGGCTATCTCTCACACCGTCATATAGACACTGACGAGACACAGTCGACGGAGGCGAAACCCTGATGGAAAGACCGTCATGAATAGGTCAAAAATAAACAATACAAAATTGTTATAACGTATGGCCTATAAGTTTCGGCATAAATTTCAACATTTCTCAAACTTGTTTCTATATAGCAATAGCCTCTCAAACCTCACGGGCTTTCGTGACTATGCCTGGAAACAAGTTAATGTCAAAATTTTGATTTGGTGATATCTATTTACTTATTAATTTTAGAAAAAAATAGTGTAATGAAGAAAAATGTTCAGAATGAAAAAGTACATCGAAGTTTGTTGTTCAACTGTTTATGTTCGAGTTAGAAACAAAAGAAAATACAGGAATTAAGGTAATTATCAGTGCTATAAAAAATAAGGCAATAATTTATGTTTGTTGTTTCTAACATCATCTGACAGATTTGCCATATCTTTTGATTTTAAACAATCTAAAAGTAAAAACTTTATTACAAATTCTAATAATAATTGGAGTAACGATGATCGACTGGGAAAATGATGCAGGAAAGAAGAAAAATTCTCGGAAATGCAGTCCCTGACGATGATCATAGTATGATCGAAACGTCGGCATAATTAAATAAAAATATTATCTTGATTGCATTTCCGAGAATTTTTCTTCTTTCCTGCATCTAATAATGACAATAATAATAATAATAATAATAATAATAATAATAATAATAATAAAATTAATGAGTGCCCATGAGGTGACGCCTGGTAAACGCCCGCACGGTACAAATATATCCTCATCATTACCGAAATCTGTGTACAAAGCAGATTGGCACACCCAGCAATGGGTAATATGCCGCGACGATATATTTATTTATTTATAAAATCAAATGAAATGTCAAATTTGTCAGATATGTCATAAAAATTAGCATTTTCTTTTGCTTCTAACTCGCACATGAGAAAAAAATTAACAACAAACTTGGTACTAGTCGATGCACATTTGCATTCTAAACATTTTTCTTTATTACACTTTTATTCTGATATTAATAGGTAAAGAGATGTCGCTAAATTAAAATTAAATTGAATTTCCTATGTTTGCGGAAAAAAGTAGACACCCGGTATATATATATATATATATATATATATATATATATATATATATATATATATATATATATATATATATATTGTTGCTTATGAAATGATTAAATTCCTACGTTAGTAAAATATCCATAGATAGATTTTGGTTTATTTTGTGTCAGTTTGAAAGTATTGTAAAAGTTTTTCTTGATAAGAAAAACGATAATCTAACTACAGCAGCATCTAAATGAGAAACTCCCGATTTAATTAAATAGAACCTCCTTTTAAATTATCCTCATTTCCTTTAATAAAGTCGAACTACTACTTCATTTATCCTTAATCAAACTTTAATCTCATTGATCCTTCAGGATATACAAAATATATCATCAAGGCTTAGTATCCAGTTTTAGGTTTGCCAATATATTTTATAATTATAATAATAATATTCAAAACCGTAAACGATTCAATTAATTAAATACGAAGATAGATTTTGTGAAAGCTAAGTATTTTCTTCTTCTAATAGTCAAATGTGAAATACTAATAATGAAAAATATATAGTTATGTATGAGTGTGGAATGTATAATATTAGTCACGAAAAAAAACGGCGAGTGGCTAATTTTCTTTAGTGACTAATATTCATTTTACATTTGCTTTTTATTTACATAAAAAAAACACCAAAATCAGTAATAATTTCTCCGTGACTTCTAAAATATTCTCTCACGGCGTTACTAATGTTATACATTATTTATTTCAAATAACTATAGTAACAAGTATATTATAAGTCGGTGTTGGATAAAAACCTTTACTTTAATAAATAATTTTATTAAAACATTTTCAAGATTAAAAAATTTATTCACGATTATCCACTGTAAGAAATGATGGTTAATAAAAACAAGACTAATCCTATATGAACTGAATATTAGCTGCTCCCCAGCATAATTTACAAACAAGCGTCTAATCAAACAGCAACAAATCCAAGCCTTAATGCACCCTATCCGCATATTGGCCTCAGTCTCACCCTATATGCCATAGCTAGGGGTAGCTCGGATCGTCGGCGATATTTAAAACGATACATCACACTACTGGTGAGGCCATATGGTTAATATACGAGTAGGATTTGTGATTGAATGATGTCGAGGGATATATGATTTGATTTTGGTTTTAAAGATAATGGGGAGTTTATTGCCATTTTAAGGGAAAATTTATATTTATGATACCATTAGTTTTCAGGTATTTTAACAACAATTTAATTGGTAACAAAATTTTGTCATAACCAATATAATCTGCGTAGTTTATTTATAAGAAACCAAATTTTAATTGGAATGCTGGATGAATTTTTATAAATCAGTTTGCAAAATTCTAATACCTGAAAACCTAAATACGGGGGTTGCGTTGAAAATTGTTGCATTTTTAAACAAAAAATCTAATGTGGCCAACACAACTCCCGCTATTTAATTTTCATTAATTTAAGTATACATACTTACATATTTAGTTATACTAGAAACTGTATTAAAATCCATTCCATATAACTATGGTTCTATTTACTATTTTCTTTTTAAAACGGTATTATTAATTTGAAATTATTAGTTCTTTGACAGTGACATTTATCTGTCAGTTTATTAGTATTAATGCAAACCAATAGAAAATTTAATAATCTTTAATTTTTATAATAACATAAATTACGAAAAAATAACATTTAAAGGTATTTTTCGGAGAAAAACTATTTTGAGCTTCATGTTATCTGATTTACACCAAAATCTAATGGCTTGTTTCCATATTAGAATAAGGTATAAATACAAGGTTTCAAATTTTCTGAATGATAGTATTTGAGTTAGAGTAAAGGATTCGCACACACATACAAACACACACACACACACACACACACACACACACGCACGCACGCACGCGCATACACGCACGCATGCACACACACACACACACACACACACACACACACACACACAGAGAGAGAGAGAGAGAGAAACACACACACACACACACACACACACACACACACATACATACAGACATCATCGTGATAATTGGATTCTAGGGACCTTAAAACGTGGTCATTTACCATAATCTCGATATGCGATTTTTAGCACGATACCTATACCTCCCTTACCAAGGGTAGCGGGAGGTAAAAATCTTTATTGTTTTTCAAAATATTCTCCATTCAGACTAATACACTTGTACATTCTTTAAAACCACTTTTTAAAACATTCGGAAAATTCATTTTCTGAAATGACAAACAGTGGATAATGAAGGGACAGCATCGCCAAAAGTTGCTGGTATCCTAACTGTCTTTTATAGTCATAGAAAATCATAGCTCTAAAGGCAGTTCGCGGAATGCTCATTTTAACTAAATTAAAAATGCAAAACTACTTAACTTACAAAATTAACTACGTTTCACAAGGAAATCGGAACGTTTGACAATTGTGTGTAACGAATGTCAACTAATGCGACATTCATGGCTGAATTTATATCAGAAAACGACTGTTTTACTGTTGCCGAAATAAGGTGTGTTAAAGAGTTAAGGTAAAATAAAATGTAAAACCCCAACCATCAGCTCTTCGACCTATTGATTCCAGCCACAATTTTCTTTTCTTCGCATCTTTTGGCATATTTATAAATTCAATAGTAGGTTTGTTCCTAGCGCATTTTTGCAAGAAGGCACAATACGATACTGTAAATTATTCATTTTATATTGAATTTTGTATTATCTAATACGAACCAAACTCAAAAATTTGACACTTGTTTGACAATATATTTATCATAACACTTGTAACAAAACACAAAGAATTGATACTATAAGGGACCAATTGGAGCCAATGAAGTTGTATGTGTTGCGATGTCACATTCTGTTTCAGATCACGTGACTTTTTCAAAATATCCAAATTACAATAATTAATTGTATGCAATTTAAAAATTCTTGCAACAGCCCTATTGAGCTTGCATGGCCTGCTACTAACTATTAACAGAGAATCCCTCGTAATGTGGATATCATTTAGTGTATATAGTTCAAGTGTCAAAAGTTCAAGTTTGAGATTCAGTCTAATATTATTATTTTCGCCGTGTGTCTATCATATTTGATATCGCCTGCTTCTGATTTTCCTGCATTGTTCCTACTCGGGGCACGTGTTCTGAGTCTAGAGGCAGGAGCAAAGGGCAGGTAAGTGGAGCAGGAATGCAATATGCGACCTCTTGACGCGACGAGAGACTGCACATCGATATGACAGGTACGTGGCTTCGCTCGGCTGATATCGATACAAGATGACATGAAACCAGGCTTTATTATATTTCTGCATATTGAAGGGAAGACAGCTTGATTGTTTTATTAAAATACCGGGGTATTTTCCCCTGAAATGATACCATATTGCAAGATGGGAGATTGAGACTGTACTGCGTTTTTCATTTATGTATTTAGTTTTAGAGTTAGTGCAGCTAATGATGTCATACCCGGCATTATAGTTGTTATAATACATGCGTACTGCATTTTGAATAAAACATATGTTACAAAAGTCCAGTGCCAGTTTGTTAGCTGGCACTGTCAAATAGAAAACTATATAACGTAGCAATGGATATAACTACACGAGATTCGGTCTCTGAAGACTTAATTTCTTTTACGCACAACTGCATTAAAATTGTTTGTTTACACCTTAGTTACCATGGGTGAAACTGAAATATTACACCCTGCGGGCGATAAAGTAGCAATGCGACAGTAAAGTAGAGCAAAAGCCTGGCGACTGGTAAAGAAAATGTAAAAAATACAATTGGAAATATAAACAACGCTCTTATTTTTAAAAATGATGTCAGTTCCGTTAAATCTTAATTAGCTATTATTAGATATTACCTCCAAAGCACTAAGCTTGACATTTAAAAAAATTCACTTACCTAACCAAATAGTTACCAATGCAATGCATCGCATTATTGTTTTGTGACATACATATCAACAAGCTTTAACTGTATTTAAAAAATAATTTAAAAACATTTCATTTGATTGCAGTAGTGCATAAAACGTTGTACATATACATACCCCATCCGAAAAAAGTTTACACCCTTGAATGATTAAAAGGTTTCCGCTACGCGTCGGGCTTATATGGTACGACTAGCGAATGAAAGTTGACGTTTAGATTATTTTATAGATGTGGTTTCTTTTGAAAACAATTCCCTATATTTGATTTGAAAGGAAACTGACCCTTATGTATTCCGTTACACAAAATTAGAATTGTAGTTAATACCAGGAGGCATTTAAAATGACCTTAGCAACAGAAATCAGGGATGTATTTAAAAAATTAAATACCGCAAATTCTAGTTCGTTCGTCTTAGGAGTAAGCAACCCTCGAGTCGGAATTACTGCTAGAGGAAATTAAAAATAATCCTATCTCAAAGAATTGCTAAACTAAATAGTTTAAAGATCAAAATATTTTGTTATAATCAACATAAACGAAAAATGTTTAAAATATTTAAAACGCACCCCTGTATTGATATTCAATTACCGTAGTCAACTTTCATTCGCTAGTCATACCATACCTACTTACATTACATTATACCTACTTACACAGATACTTTTTACAGCTCATAATATAAGAATTTAACCTGTTATAAAATTTCAAATAATATAAATATCAGGAGCGAAATTTTAATAAACTTTGTTGGCCAGAGAAATTAAGTAAATAAATAGATACAAATTATGACGGCTTATTACCATTTATGTATTTTTGGGTATCAAATTATTTCTGTAATGCTGAGCGCGCTTACCACGCTGCACCAAATCTATCGTGAAAAGAGCACCACATAAAACTCCGTCCTTTATCCATATAAGCGTAAATGCCATTCAAGTTTTAGTGGATAGCACAAAAACAGTAATAATCACCAATTTTTGGAATAATTCTTTGCTGATTTATTTCTGTCTTGCGTTTTTGACTTGCGGATTAGAGCCGTGCCATCTTTGGCTGTTGTCTTCAGTGGCGGAGTTTGGGGGGATATTCGCGGGGCACCATCCATCACCGTGACGAGCCGCGGGTTGACAGGTAGCCCCTTTAATTAATATAGAAGCGGGTGGGATCGTGTTCCCGCGCCGCTCTAATGGATTTCCTCCCGCTCCCGTTGCCAGAAACAACACAACTTTTAAAATTGCGGCATAAATCTCACAGACTTTCAAAAACAAAAAGTTACCCACCCACCATTATACGGCAAAGCCCAAATCCCAACATTGATTTAGAAGAATACTATATTAAAAACTCCATAAGAAACAACATCCTTCTATGAAATTTATATTTTAAAGAATTTAAACAGTTTACCAGTATTACCTTAATTTTTTTCATATAATTTGCTATTGAACACATTTTACCTATGACCTCCCGCTGCCCTTGGTAAGGGAGGTATAGGGATCGTGCTAAAATCGCATATCGAGATTTTGGTAAATGACACGATGATATCTGTGTATATGTGTATGTGTGTGTGTATGTGCGTGTATATATATATATATATATATATATATATATATATATGTATGTGTGTGTGTGTGTGTGTGTGTGTGTGTGTGTGTGTGTGTGTGTGTGTGTGTGTGTGTGTGTATGGTGTGTGTATGTATGTATGTGTGGACCCTCCACTCTAACTTAAATACTAGTATTCAGAAAATTTTGAAGCCTTGTATTTTCAAATGTAGTCTAACAACAATATCAAATATATAGACCAATAAAGAGATGCATATAAGAACTGAAATAGTATATAAAAGACAAAATTAATTGAAGACAAAAATAAATGCAAATGTTTACACTTACATTAACTATTAATTACAGGTTATTTATAAAAGTTTTGTACATGGTTTTTAAATGAACTATATGACAGAGATTTCCAATCATTTGGAATATTATTGTACAGTGTTGGAGCTAAGTAGGAAAAAGAGCTCTTAAATTTAGTTTTATTGAAAGATGGTACTATGTACAAGTCCACTTTTTAAGGACCTTAGAATCCAATTTTAACATTTTCACAATGATGTCTGTGTGTATGGATCCCCCATTCTAACTCAAATACTATCAGAAATTTTGAAACCTTGTATTTCTACTTTATTCTAATATGGAAAGAAGCCATTAGATTTTGGTGTAAAGCAGATAACCGGAAATGGCACTTTACTGGAAGCTCAAAATAGTTTTTCTTCGAGACATACCTTTAAATGTTATTATTTCGAGATTTACGTTATTATAAAAATTAAAGATTATTAAATTTTCTACATATATATTATGGATAAAGTTATAAAATTATCTATAATGTAAATCCCAGGCCTACGCTTTAAATAAACAAAACTCCTTACGCAGTTATTCAAATGTATGTAACTGACAGATAAATGTCAGTGTCAAAGAACTAATCATTTTAAATTAATAATAGTAACGTTTGAAAAAGGAAAAAGTAAATAGAACAATAGGAAAGGAAATCAAAACAGTTTCCAGCATAAGTAAAGATATTGGTATGTATTTACGTTAATAAAAATCAACGATTCGCAAAAAAGTTTAAGTTAATTCTCATTATTGCATTAGCGAATTCTATTCTATCCCGGTATTTAAAATTTAATCTACATTTTATTATCAAAAAAGGTAGTTACTTGGATTAGATTAGACTATATTTTTAGAAATAAACTGCAAAAATTAGTGTAAAATTCGCTAATCCAAAAATAAGGATTAGCTTAATCTTTTTTTGTGACTCGGGCGGTTAATGGCGGGAGGTTTTGTGTTGCCCACACCAAATTTTTGAGTATAAAATACCTACCCAGAATTGGGCACAAGCTACGACTTTAATTTTATAATTATTGCTAATCGATTTCTTGGATCGAAATTGTATACTGCTGAGTGTACAAATTTATACATAATATATCTACATATACAGGGTGTTGACATGGGATTTTTGTTTTATGCAATTTCCTGCTCTCCTATTCGTTTTTACACTTTTTATTGTTTCTATATTCTTCACAATTTTAAAAAGAAATTTCAAAATTTCTGTTAGTTCGTAACAATAGCCATGACAATTGTTTTCTTTTTTAATTATTAACAGTATTTATTTTTGCTTGAATTTCTGGATCCCACACTACTTTTTCTATCCACGATACCATGGTCTTTTCATGTTGTAATACGTATTGAACGTTTTCTTGTATCTCAGCGTTGTATATATCCTGGTGGTAGAGTTATGTATCTTGTAGATTTATGTATAAAGTGTAATGCCGGCAAAGCCCTGGTCCGCTAAGCCACGAGAGTGAAACACGGCGCGGACGTGAGGATTCCGCCCCCGAATACCAGGGCTTCGCCCCCTGCCCCCATAGTACATTATTTATACGTGGTATTGGTTTCGTGTGACAGAATATACATTGCTGCATTTCTTTATTGTGAGGAAGTCTTACACGGACGAATGTGATAATGTAGTTAACACAGATCATGTTTATAAAAACATATATTTTTCCCATTTTTGAGTGGAATAAATAAATTATATTTTATTAAAACCGTTAATCAATTCGCCGAAACAAGAGAATTTTGACCAACAGAATGACTTGTTTCTGTTCAAGAATTAGTTCCACATTCTCTCGATTCGGCGAACGGGCTACAGTAGCAAGAACAATTAATTTTGTCAATCGTAGAGTAGTTATGATATAAGTTTTAGAAGTGATATTTTATTTTGTGAGAAGGAAATTTGGAACACGACGCAAAGCGGTGTCCTCCAAATTTCGAACAAAATAAAATTATTTTTAAGATGTATATCATACACTACTTTTTTCTACAAACACTATTTTTTCATTTAAAATTGTATTTTTAATAACTTTTTGACATATGTCAAAAATGTTGATTTGTTGTTCCATTCTACTATTCTCTTTTAACACTCGCAAAGGTCTGTCACTTTTTAACACTGGTGTCATAGTAGATTTCTAGAAAATAGTAATTAACAAATCAAGGGTGTTATAAGGACGATAACGCCTAAGGTCAACAATGTACTTTTCGAGGGCCTCTGGCCCGAGAAGTGTTCGTTGACCGAAGGCATGATTGTCCGTTTAACTCCCGTGGTGCGTTCAACGTTTAACGTCCGACTAATATTCTACGGATTACGGATCAGAAAGTTTTCATAAAATTTGCGCAGTAGGTAGGCTATGAATGCTTTTGCTTGTTTTTTAGGCTTTATTCCAGTATCAATATCAATTTATTGACAACATTACCATAGCAACAACTCAAAACACGCTCTATGCTCTGTTCCATTTAAGCCATTCAGTAGATGGCACTGGCAACAGCGCAAATCTGAAGTAGTCGAAATTACAATGGGTAAACTTGTCTCTTGTCTCTAATTTCAGCCAATCAGAGAGGTCAAAACTATTCCTTATGCTCAGCAATACTGAATGGCTTAAATGGAACAAGGTATAGGGCGTTGTTTGGTATATAACAACCCTGTTTTCAGAGTTGTTATGATAATAATAAAGTACCAGTCGGACGTTAAAATAATTTTAATAACAAATATAGAAATTTAATTATACGTGTGCATGAGAGTCTGGTCGCAAATCTGGGAAACCGGGTTCAATTCCGACCGATACGAAAAGAAATATTTTAAATGACAAAAATGTGTCCCCTTTGGTGCACTTTCCACGCCAAAAATGAGTGCCCGTTAGGACGCCTGGTAAATACCCGCACGTTACAAATATGTCATCATTATCGAAATCTGTGTACAAAGCAGTTTGGCTCATCCAGGGTAATATGCCGTAATGATATATATTTATTCATTTTTATGTTTTATTTGAAGTATTCTTCTTCAAAATAATGCAAAAACGAGTCATATACCTTGTTCCATTTAAGTCATTCAGTATTGCTGGGCATAGGGAGTAGTTTTGACCTCTCTGATTGGCTGAACTCGGAGACAAGAGACATGTTTACCCAATGTAATTTCGGCTACTTCAAGTTTGCGCTGTTGAGCTCCATCTACTGAATGGCTTAAATGGAACAGTGTATAGATATAAAACAATCAGTTAAATACAAGTACTATTAAATGAATATCTGTGTAGACATGAAATATATTAGGGAAGAAAAAAATTAAAATATATAAATTTGATATAGCTATATTTTATTGAATTCTTTATATTACACAATAATTATTAATTTCATCATACAGTAAAAAAATTGTTAAATATATTTAAACATAGAATCCCCAATACTTATATTTTGTACATTATACAACTATCCATAATACTTTCAGAGCTTAGTATAAGCTAAATCAATTCCAAACCATAGTTCAAAATATCAATAACATTATTAGTATAAAATAAATATCGTCGCTCTCTGCAAATGAGTAGCGCAAGCTACTCAATCGATAATTTAGTAACCTGCCGCTCCGTCTGCGAGTTAGTAGCTCAACTACAATCCCCCAAACCTTGTAACTTTATTTGTAGTAGTAGCTTCTCTTCTCGTATAAGCTCTGCGAGTCGTTCAAAAGCGGTGTCGATATTTGTCGGGGTCGCTTTTGAGTAGGAAGCTCGAATGTAGTTACAGGGCTCACTTGAATCTGCACGGAATGCGTGGCCAGGAACAAAGAGAACCTAAAAGATAAATTGGTGAATTAGATACCTTTTATATTGTCATTCCGGATTGCTATGTGCGCCTGAGTAGGTTGAGCTCTTTACAAAGACGTTGACCCTAAGGGGCATAGGCGCCCACAGGGGGGGTCGAAAGGGTCGACTGACCCCCCTTTCATTTATGGACTGTATCCATTTTTAAAAATAAACTTATAATTTTATTATTACATTACAATGTATCATTGTATTTTTAAATAATTATTGGTAATATTTTCTTATATTTTAATCAAAAATTTATTACATACTACTATTACTAAGTACGAAATAGCTGAAGTGTCAGAATGAGTAAATTATGTTATGTACTGTTATTATATTACATTATCTTCGGTGTTGTATTTTCTTTAATATGCCGTAGTTTATTCTAATCATTTTATGATCACGTTCTTCTCAAAACTTTCACAATTATCGATTTTACTGTTATATAGAAATAAAAAAGTAGATAATGAATAGACATTGCATATTTATTTATATTAAAAGTACCTACGTATGATTAGGGTTGCCGTATTTTGTAAGGAGCGCGATTTAATTAACATTTAATTATTATACATTTTACTTTGAGCAGTTCAATAGAATAATTATATTGTTACTCGGTAATATATTTTAATTTAATGCAACATTGTATTTTCAGATTGTCTGTTTCTGTAGTTATTGCTTATGCTCGCATCTCGCATCATAAAGCCTAGTAGAAGGGGCAATTCTACGCTTTTAGAGCGTACATATGCATTTTTGTCATAAAATATTGATTTTAATTTTTTAAGAATTTGTTAAATTTGCTTCATTGTAAAAAACTCTATATTATCTTACTTTGCATTAAAACACGTTTGACCTTGAAAATTATTAAAAATTCCTCTGCGGTGCATTTTTTTCTTAAAACAAAAATTTCGACCCACCTTGTAAAAAAGTCTGCGGGCGGCCATGCTAAGGGGTGTTATTACAAGACAAATAATAGTAAATTTTTATAAATTGCTCTTATTCGTAAACTAAAAATTAATATACAATTTACACAGTAAAGTGATCGTAGAAGTTATAAGCAATTATCCTCGGAGCGGTACTGTAATTTTAACACTCTGTCATTTTGAAACCACTCGTCGGAAACAATTTTGGCTAAGCCATATTTTAGATAATTTCATGTATATTCTAAATTTTTAACCCGCAGGTTACTACATTAACCGTGCGAGAGTGGCACATAAAAATATGAAATAAGAACACTAGACAAAATTACATATAATTTAATTGTTCTGCAAACTCGGATAAATTAGAGACCTTTTATTGTATTATTGTGTGTGTTATTTCAAGACAAATAATAGTAAATTTTTATAAACCGCTCTTATTCGTAAAGTAAAAATTAATATAATTTACACAGTAAGATGATAGTAGTGACCAATATTTTTTTAATTTGTTGGCACTAGATCTCTTGTTATAAGTTATAAGTAATTATCCTATCGAATGGATATTTTTAATATTTATTACTGAAATGTATGATGTGATAATTTTCGAATTATACATTATGGGGCAGAGGTTATTCTAAGGATTTTTTTCCTCTGCACATAAAGGAAATAAATCGCTGTAGGTTTATAATATTTTAGGGAAAGATTTTTATTTAACTCAATTCAAGTTGGATTATGATGAAATACTAGATGATCCACAAATAGAAGAGTTGCAGAAACTGACGTTTATATAGTTAGTTAAGTTCTTAACTATTTCTTCGGAATTCTTTACGGCAACAAAAATTGTCGCACGGATTTTGGCTACCAAACCGCATATTGCGGATGTAGAAACACATAAGTACCAGCAATACTCTAAAAATCGTGTCTCGGAATAGTTTGTTGGTAGATTCCGTAAATGCGTTTTTGTATATTTATTATAACATGCCTTCTCTGTCACAGTGAGATACCCGACAAGCCATAATGATTTGGTTAAATAAGAATGAGCACAGTGTCAAGGCAATCCCTAAAGCCAAACAACAAAGATGGTACAATGGTATTTTTGGGATGATGAAAATAATTGGAGATGCAGTCTTGGTAAACAGTGTTTATTAAATAGTAATTTAATTAACTTTCCTACGTTTTCATTCCAAATAAATCATCATCAGGGAGAGTTAAAGTACAGTTGGAAAATAAGATCATCACATTACAAGTACCTATCCTTGATGATGATTCATTTGGAATCGAAACGTAGGAAAGTTAATTAAATTACTATTTAATAAACACTGTTTACCACGACTGTTTCTCCAGATATTCTCATCATCCCTACAATCATACTAACAGTCAATAAAGTTTATTTGTTTTATTCTTAAGAAAAGAAAATAACTGTCACAGATTTTAATTTCTCTACTGCACAGTTTGTTTTCCCTACTGCATATATTGTGTCCAACTGCACGTTAGAATAACCTCTGTTATGGGGGACGCTGAAATATGACTATGCACAAAAGCGCTTCAGGGAGCGGTACTGTAATTTTAACACTCTGTCATTTCGAAACCACTCGTCGGAAACAATTTTGACTAAGCCACATTTTAGATAATTTCATGTAGATTCTAAATTTTTAACCCGCAGGTTACTACTTTAACCGTGCGAGAGTGGCACATAAAAATATGAAAAATTAAACAAAATTACATTTAATTTAATCGTTGTCGAAACTCGGTTATACCAACTTTTGTAATACGAATACTGTAAAAAGTTACCTGTTTTTGAAGGCCACGAGTTGTAAGCATCTCGTATACATCTCGAATTCCATGTACCCTTATCCACATGAACATACCGGCTGTAGGAATGGACCACTCAGCTAGTCCTGTTAAATGGCGTTCCATACAACTTAAAGTATAATCACGTCTTGCTTTGTAATAATGTCGGACAAAATCTAAATGTTCGTCTAGTTTTTCCCATCCCCAAGTATTCAAAAGTTTATGTACCAATACCTATAACAAAAAAATACTTTATTAGTTGATTCATTAATTTCTTTTCGTGGTCTTTCATTGACGTAGCAGATAATCCCAGATCACAGTTCAAAAAAGGTCAAAATAAAATCTGGTTTTCTTTGGTTTCGGCATAAAATAATATCAAAACATATAAAAATATATGAAACAAATACATGATAAAAATTACAAATAAGTTTCATAAACATGAACTTTTAACACTAATTCTTAATGATACAATAAATAAATTTTTGTTGATCATTGCGCATTAAAATAATTGAGATTAGTTTGCATAGAAACAGATACAAAAAACAGAAGAGTATAATGTTTCCTAATAGATAAGAATTTGCACTTTTGTTTAAGCAATGGTGTCGAAACATTGATAGACAATACAAACATATTTTTTAATTATAATTATAAAAATATTCCATCACGGTATCTAAAAAAAGCTGATTATTAAAAGTATATCTGATACGTATTCAAATACCCGTGTAAAAATGTCTTGCTGCTGCCTAATAAACGACATGATGTGCAACGAAAGTCGACTTTCAGTTTATATGTCAGAGTAACGCCGTAAATGTCTGTTCTGTATAGAAAAAATCTGTATTTTGTACAAATTCCATACAGAAAGTTTCATGTATCTAAGAGCTTCTATATTTCCAGTAAAATATAATACACACATGTCAATTGTACTTGACACTGACATCTGTCAATCAGCATTTTCTTAATATAGTAGCGGTTTCCATGGTTATTGCATAGCTAGCTGCTTTATGAAATTTAATTTATTTATAATTTTTTAACTCTATATCCATTGAATATGAAGTATAAAATGTAATCAAATCGTATAGAGAATAAAATATTCTTTTTTGCACGATCGGGTTATTTTTTATATTTACCGATAGTGTTGCCAAGACAGTAGGTCTTATTTACAAATTACTGACCGGTAAGTAATGTGACTCACGTTGCTAAGTGATGTGCTTCACTTACCGTTCAGGAGGCGAGACGGTAAATAAATAAAAATAAAAATCAAAGCTTACTTCAAAAATTACATATAAATTTTCTTAAAATAATTCTTATTTTTCTTTTAAATTTTGTCGTCGATCGTGCCAAAAATAGTATAAGCATCACGAACGTTAAGGAATTACCGATCTCACAAAATTAGGATCTTCGCTTCGCTCAATCCCCAAGCATAGTCTTCGATCGGTAAACTGTCCTTACCGTTCTTAATACTTAAAATACTTTAATATTTATAATAACAGTAAATATGGAAAAATGATATTTAACAGTGTTTTTTCAAGAATAACAAGCTGTTAAAATTTTAAAATAAGGGTACCGGTTGAGCAATTATAACCAAAATCTAATCATCTCTTCACATGGATGTAAAGAAAAGGAATACGAAATTGAATTGTAGTATTTGAGTTATCGGATCCAACAAAATCGTCACACACACACACACACACACACACACACACACACACACACACACACACACACACACACACACACACATATATATACATATATACAGACATCATCTAAAACGTGTTTATTCATTAAAAACTCACCACCGAATTTTTTGACCAAAGACAATACCTTCCTTACCTAAAGGTGACGAAATAAATAAAAGATCTGTAAATTTCTCACCTGTGACAAAGTAGACGAATGCAAATAACTGCTCTGTATATGCAGCTCCACTGCGTTTATCAATTGCTTTGGACCGGTCACCCATCCAACTCTTAGCCCACTGCTTAGCACTTTAGAGAAAGAGTCAAACCTCATAACTCGTCCCTCAGTGTCCAAACTTAAGAAAGTCTTTGGTGCTTGATCCGAAAAATGCATGAAATGATAAGGATCATCTTCAAGAATCAGGATGTTGTAGTGGCAGGCTATCCTGTAAATCTCCTGGCGCCTTTCTAAAGGAATTGTAACACCAGAAGGATTGCCTCCCGTAGGGTTGATGTACATAAGTTTAGGCATTGATATATGAGGATTTGTTAAGGATTGTTGTTGAATTGAATGTAAAGTTCGACGCAATAGATATGGTATGATGCCTAAATGATCTTCTTCCATTGGGATCAAGTTTGCTCTGAATGGCTTCAACTGAAAAAAAAAAGAAAACATTGTTGTATTATTTTTGGTCAAAATCACATTAATTTAAATAGTTTCCGTTTCAAATTTTAACTGGATATTAAGGAGGCGAAAAATTGGGGTGACAAGCCGTAGGGCACGAGTAGCACATTATTTTTCATCTTCATACACATTAATTTTAATAGTTTCTGTTCTTTTCTATTATTTTTCATCTGTCTGGACATTAATTTAAATTGTTTCTGTTTCAAATTTTAACGAGAAACTAAGGAGGCCATGTACTTTTACATCCCGTAAAAAAATTGGGGTGACAAACCGTAGGGCACGAGTAGTACATTATTTTTCACATCTATACACATTAATTTAAATAGTTACTGTTTCAAATTTTAACTGGATATTAAGGAGGCCATGTACTTTAACATTTGCTGGAAAGAATAGCTTCTTAGATTTTATTTTATTAAATATAGAATTTTTTCAATTCACTTTTGTTGTTGTTAGTGTTCCCATACAAATACAAACCATTTGATATCATTAGTGTCACAGACAAACAGTCCTAAGATACAAGAGGTAAAATGGATGACGGTCCAAGCATTTTTGCTTTGTAGATTCTATAGTCAGACCGATAAAATTCTATTAGGTCCCACATAAGTTGTAACTCGATCCATTTGTTGGTCCATTCTGTGTTTTGGACTATCTTACTTTAAATTTCAAAGTTCGCCTATTCATATGTGAAACGTTGTTATTTTCAAAAAGAATACAACTAATAAAGGATGTAGAAAATCAATAAATGTTACAATAATTGTAAGTTATTATCAACATTTTGCAATTATACATCGTTTTATCACTACAAAATACAGTAACATATACAGGGTGTTTCATAATATATGCGCAGGACTTCAGGATGTGATAGCTCGTCCAAAAATATGAAAAAAAGTTTCTCATAATAAGCTATGTTTCGTGCGGATTTTTTTTTAAGTCATAATTGGTAAAGATTTTGAAGGGGTAGTGGGTGTTTTTCTCCCCAACTTCTACCCCACTGGAAAAAGTACAGTTTTGAGCCGCTCATTTGAACCGCCAATGTTTTCTACACAAAAAAGGTACTCTTGGTCATAAGCTCTAAAGTTAACCGTTTTCGAGAAAAATCAACTTTTATGTTGAAAAACATGGTCAATTGTTTGCTAACGGCGGACATTTCCAACAATTAATTTAACTGAGTTATTGTTATTGTTTTTTTTAACTTTGCAATTATGAAGTTAACGTTTGGTTTTGTTACTTTTTGTGTAGAAAACATTGGCGGTTCAAATGAGCGGTTCAAAACTGTACTTTTTCCAGTGGCGTAGAAGTTGGGGAGCAAAACACCCACTACCCCATCAAAATATTCACCAATTATGACTTAAAAAAAATCCACACAAAACATAGCTTATTATGTGAATCTTTTTTTCATATTTTTGGACGAGCTATCACATCCTGAAGTCCTGCGCATATATTATGAAACACCTTATATATTCATGTTGTTGTTTCACGAATGAATGATATTTATTATTGCAAATCATTGTTTTCAATGAGTTACTGATACTGAATATTATTTATGTATTATTTGTAATATACAAAGATAGGACTAATAATTAATAAGGCTCACAAGACCGCACCTTGCGGGTGGTCAGGTTGTGCCCCGCACAAAGGCGCCTGACTTTGAGGGGCGCCGTTTCAAGACAGCAAAGTAAATTTTTATAAAATTCTCTTATTCGTAAAGACAAAATTACTATAAAACATACAAATTAATGTGATAGAAGTGAACAATATATTTTTCAATTTGTTTGCATTAGAGCTTTAGTTATAAGTAAAATAATTATCATATCAATCGGTTCGTTATTATTCTAGCATTATTATATTGAAATAATAACTATGAAAATGTTGATTACAACAATGAATATGTTGATTATAACTCAAGAATATTGATTACAAGAATGAATCCCACAATGAATCCAATATTTAAATACCTATTATCATTTTGCAAAGAATCAAATATGCATATACAATTCTGAAATCTGGTGTAAAATTGTTGATTACAACAAACGATTTAGATTATAACCTATTGATTACAAGAATGAATCTAGGAAAATTTCATCAATATACTAAGTCTAGCATTTTTGAAGAACAAATAGTTTAAACTTTAATTTGCAAATTTTACATCATGAGGGGAAGGGGCGCTAAAATGTAACATAGCACAAAGGCGCCTAATACCCACGGAGCAGTTAAAGTGCCAGTGCTAACAAACGGTTATGTTGCAAAATTGTTCTTACTACCTTTGTTTAGAACTAATTGGCAGATAAAACTGCTGTTCACATCGCTTTTAACCTTCAGTTTAATTCATAACTAATGATTAATAAACTGTTACTTTAACTACAGGTGGTAGGATCGGACCTAAATACGGAAAATAATGTACCTTATAAATATTGTTATCGTGGAATACATAGGTGGTTTGCTACGTATATGAACGTCACGATGATTTAACAATAAAATGATAACCTTTTTAACATTTGACATTATTATTTCGTCATAAATAAAGTCAATATTATCAGGAGACAACAATAATAAATTATTGATTATTAAATAAAGACAACTGCCACCAAAAATTGAAACCCAGCAGAATTCAAAATATACCTACAATTGTGTCGACGCCAGCATAAAGAGGGTTGGGCACCAAAATAGAATCTCCCTCTTTGATACACATTTCAATGGTCTTACTGATTCCATCTTGACTCCCGTTGGTCACCAACAATTCCCTGTCGTCCAAATTGGGAGGCTGATACATTCGTTGGACAAATTCCTTTAAAGTTTTCACCAACGGTGGATAGCCTTGCGTTGGGATATATTGTAATGCAGCACCAAGTTCGTTTTCCTTAAGAATCAAACGTTGGCCGTCTTTTAACTGAACGGTGATTTGTTCAAAAGGAAATGTGACTTCATTGGGCATTCCTTCGGCAAGGGAAATGGCCTGGGGTGCTACTGTATAGTGCAGTTTCGCTGGAAGAGAAAATATGTAAAAATATTCAAATATTTTGTCATTAGGCGCATTAGTATTTCTACAATAGCCTCAGGAAAATTATATCACATCTAATGTAAGAGTATAGGCTCAATCAGTCGATTGTACTCGGGACTTATACGACAATATTCCCTGCAGAACTATACGCAATTTTAACTTGCGTCAAATTACTACTAGAGAGCCACTTTAGCAATAGAGGAATCCAGTGGTCGATTTAGGGTGGTATACGGTGGTATGCCATACCAGTAAAAAAATTTTTTTTATTAAACGTTCCAAACCTATTTATATCAAAATACTGCATACCGGTATGCTGTTGTAATGTCTTCAAGATTAACATTTATTATCAATTAACATTAATAAAACTGACTTGTGTATATTTTTATGCAATTATTATTTATTTTTCTGTTTTCTATTTTACTTACCTAGGATTTATATCTGTCTTCATTATAAGATTTTTTAATTTATGTTTTGTATACAATATACAGGCTGTCTCAACTCGCGCTCCAGAGCGAATGAGGAAACACGAGACTGCACTCGGATGTGTAATTTCGAAGAAAAAAAAATCTAGCTTAAAAGATATTCGAGAAAAGACGACTTAAAATTGACCAATCAGAGACCTACACCTTTAACGTAGGTTTGCCGTAATTTTACGTTACTAAGGTTTTATATAAATCAAATCTTCTTTAAAATGTGTGTGCGACTGTAGTTTTCGGAAAATGTCAGTGTCAAATTAAATTTAAATTTGACAAGGTGAATAAAAAAAGGCTAATTCTTACCATGTATTCAGCCGTTGATTACTTAGAAATGATTATAATTTTCGGAGAATGTGGACGCAACGCCAGAGAGGCAGCACGAGTCTATTCGTAACGTTTTCCGGATAGAAATCTTGTGGATCATAAAGTGATATTGAGAGCCATCGCAAGGACGCATGAGACCGGTCAAGTTATGCCAGATCGAAAAGAAACTGGTGGTGCTCCCAGAATCGCTCGTACAGTTGAGAACGAAGAAGCTGTTTTAAATGTCTTTGAGGAAGATTGTACCAGAAGTATCAAAGAAGTCGCGGGCCAATTAGGTATTTCCAGGGCTTCGGTACATCGAATTTAGAAAAATAATCGGCAACACCCGTATCATTACACTTGTGTATAGCATCTACAGCCGGAAGATTACCCTGCTAGAAGAGAGTTCTGTACATGGTTGCTAAATCAAGAGATACTCGAACCAAATTTTGTTTCACATATTTTATTTTCGGACGAATCGATTTTCGCCAGACAAGGATGTTATAACGTACTGTACGATATAAATGATGATCTCGGATGACACCTTCGCTAACCTAAATTTGTTGACAGTGAAAAGTCAACTCTAAAGTGTCAAAATTACAGTAAGTCAAACAAATTTTATAACTCACTAGTAGTATTTTTAAAGCCTGGCAACCAGTTTTATTATGTAATAATATTATCACACCTCCGGATTGGTGGATTAAAAAGTCTTGTAACTCCGTTATGCAAGCAGCCGCAAATTATTTTCTTCTATTTGTTGGCAACCTATTGTCGTCGGCAAGTGTCAGTTTCGTATGGGGCGCGAGTTGTGAGACAACCTGTATAATATAATATATGCAATGTTTATTTTCTTTATGTGTATGTTATTAATGTTAAATATATTTGTGACGATTTATATGTAATTTATTATATTTAAAATATTGCTGTTTAGAAAAGCACTCCACCCAATGTTTGAACACATATATACATGTACATTTCTTTTAACTTCGACAAGGCATACCACTAAAAAAAAATGCCACTTCGACCACTGGAGGAATATCTATAGTAACCGACAGCCAAGCCGCACTAAAAGCACTAGAATCCTGTGAGACAGAATCTGGACTTGTTCTAGAGTGCATCCACAGATTAAATGCACTAGGAGCGAGGAACAAATTGAAATTAATATGGATACCCGGGCATTCAGAGATCAAAGGAAACCAGGTAGCAGATAGTCTGGCTAAGAAGGGGACAAGTTTTTCTTTCACAGGACCAGAACCGGCTTTCGGAATCTCAGGGGAGAAAATTAACCAATGGCACAAGAATCACTGGTTGGAGTCACCAGGGCAGAGACACTCAAAGCTCTTTCTAAATAATGAACCAACCAAGAAAAGAATGGAACGTTTACTCCTAATGTGCAAACAAGACGTTAGATTAATAACAGGACTCCTAACAGGACACACTGAATTTTTATTATTCATATTGTGCCAAAAGTAAAGGGTCTCGGTGGAAGATAAATCTGGACCAGAAGATGACCTTTTAAATACCGATCGAAGTATTATCACCTGTCATTTCGTCCACAGTTTTTGTAAGTTTTAATTCGATGTTTAAAGTAATCGAAAGAATTTTGAAAAAATTTGTTGAAATTGTAAGCCGGGCCTGGACTCGAATGATTGTGCGTCCGTACCTACGCTATTTATTTTGAATGAATTGTTGATTGATGCAAATAGTAAATAACTGATTAGAAACTTATTTGGGCGTTCAAAAAATTACATCATTTTGTTTTTGATCTCGTGCATAAACAGATGTTGTTTATTATCATCACTGTACCAAAATGTTTGACGCAATATTAATAATGTAATATTTTACCGTAGTCGCGTTTTTCAAAATATTGGTGTATTTCTTTACTTTTTTCTTTACAATAATTAATAGTCGATAGTAACAATTATTGTTATTATATAAAATAGTACATATTACTATCATTTTAATTTGTTTTTCGAAGATTACTGGAAAAATGTTGATTATATTATCTTCAAGTTTGCATTAATACTTTTTCTATATACGCTTTAAACACAACTCCTTGGTTACACATTTCAGATCTCAAATGATTGAAACTGACATAAATGTAACTGTAAAGATATTAATCATTTCAAATTATTAATATTTTATAGTAGTTTTTTACCTCGTGCTAAACTTGGTAAGGGAGAGGTATAGGGATCGTGCTAAAAATCGCATATCGAGATTTTGGTAAATGACCACGTTTTAAGGTCCCTAGAATCCAATTTTAACATTTTCACGATGATGTCTATACACACATATATATATATATATATATATATATATATATATATATATATATATATATATATATATATGGTGTGTGTGTGTGTGTGTGTGTGTGTGTGTGTGTGTGTGCGTGTGTGTATGTATTATGGATAAATTTATAAAATTATCTATAATTTAAATCCCGGAGCATATGCTTTAAACAAACAGCGAACACAACTCCTATCATCTCTCAAATGTATGTAACTGACAGATAAATGTCACTGTCAAAGAACTAATTATTTCAAATAAATAATAGTAACGTTTTAAAAAGAAAATAGTAAATAGAACCATAGTTATATGGAATGGATTTTAATACATTTTCTATTATAACTAAAACTGTATATTTAAATTATTGAAAATTAAATAGCGGGAGGTGTGTTGTGTTTTAATTGTTTATTGTTTTAGATACAATTTTTGACGACATTTCGGCCTTGGTTAAAGCAAGTCATTATCGAGCCATTTAGTAAAAATTTTGAATGAGTTACAATATATATATATAAACATTCATTTGATATCTTTTAAACCATGTTTATAAGATGAAATCTGACTTGATAATGGTTTTAACCAAGGCCGAAACGGGGTCCAAAAATTGTATCCACGATAATAGCAATGAAAAACTATGTATGAAGCTGTAATAAAAAAAAACTATTATAAAACAAGCTTCACAGCTTAGGAAACAATTCATCAAATTATTAATATAGTAATGTTTTAGAAAGAAAATGTTAAATAGTACAATAGTTATATGGAAAGGAACTTAATATAGTTTCAGCATTAGTAAATATGTATGTATGTATTTAAGTTAATAAAAATTAAATATCGGGAGCATCAGAATTTTTTTGATTGATTATAAACCCAGAATAAGGTGCAAGAGTACACCAAAACGTCGATTGTGTGGCTGACTAAGGTTTTGAGTAATTGTTAACATCTAATAATGAATATACTTACTTAATTCTCTAGTGATTGCTGGGCGTCTTCTAGCAGCATGAGGGCTAATAAAGTATGAATAATCCATTTGATTGATCTTCAAAAACTTACTTCAAAATATAAAAAACACTTCTTTGTATTGATCTCCAAATACAACAACCAATCTTGGTTTGTCTCTATTACTTGATTTATATATTAATCTTTCTTATCTTCTTCAAGACGAAGTAAGAAGAAGAAGCAACGATCCTTTTCTTCTGTTTAACAGCACAACGGCGTATGTATATCTTCATTCACGTTTGAAGCAACGTATGAATTTTTTCGGTGTCTGTTATCAGAATTTTAAGTTGACGAAAGTCGGCGCGTACTTATATACGAAACGGTCGCTGTTGAACTTGAAATCAAGGAGGGGCATTTCTGATATTAGAATGATGTAAGAAAGGTTTCAAATCGATGATATGAAAAATAGAAGGTCATACGAAAAGCAATAAGATGATGCATTCAGGAGAATTTTTTGTCAATGAACCAATTTTTTAATAAATTCTCTAACAAATATTGTCAGTACTCTACTTTTCCCTATATACGTAGGTCTGGTCCAATTTTCTAAATGGTTTTTAATCAAGCCTTATGCCCCTATAATTTTTTTCTGCAACATTTCAACATGTACTTTTGTTTTTTACCGGTACCTGATGATGATCATCTAAATTTTTGAAATTGGTAGTACTTTAAAAATTTAATAAAATTTAAATGTGAACGAAGACTTACTTAATTTGACATTATTGTAAGTTTTCATATTAAATGTTAACTTCATAGCAACATGTCACAGTGTTACATACAAGAGATAAAAATAATAATTTTTAGCTACTTACAGAGTGCCATGAGCACTACCACAAAATTTTAAACAGTTGTATTGCTTGAATTTGACAGATGACATCTGTCATAAGTTTTTAAAATTATTGAATTCATTAAATTATTTATCAATAAGCATGGATACATTTGCCATCGCAGAAAAAACTCAATGGAACAATATTAACAATTAAATATTAATTAATAAACTTTTATCTGTCAAAGTCAAATAATATGACTATTTAAATTGCATATTTTGTCTTGCATGGCACTCTGTAAAAAGCTTAAAGACGGATATTTTGTTTTACGTTTATCTCATGGCAAGAACCTATTATATCAACAAATTTAGGCTAATTTGATGCAGTATTTAATTCTGAACATTCTTTATGTTTACACTTTAGTTCTAAAATTAATATATATATGAAAATTTTACCATTGTATATGTCCCATGGTCCATAAAAAAGTAGACACACGGTATATATATATATATATATATATATATATATATATATATATATATATATATATATATATATACGATAAGGAAGATCTGATGATGCTAATGATGTAGCAAAACTAGTTATCAAATAAAATAATTGTGAAACTTAAAACCAAGTATTTTCAATAATTAAAATCATTTTTATAATTTTGAATTTAATTTCTATCAAAGTGTCCTCATTTCATAAATATTTCGATTCAAAAGTTATCGTTGATGTAACAAATGAGACAGATGACAGCGTTTTTCTTCTTAAATTTTCCATGGAATACTTAGATTCTTTTTTTTAATGTATCAATTTTCAACTGTATTCCTTGACAGCCTTCACATATCTTGCAGGGAAAATGAACAGGTAAAAAATAAATCATTAGGAGTGGAAAAAATCTTGCATGCAACACGAGATGTAGGTACATTTGACCACTCTGGAACTTATTTGCTAGCCCTCGCTATCGCTCGGGCGCAAAATCGTCCTCGGTTAGTAAATGATACCTATATCTCTTGTAGCATAAATAACATGTAATAGGTATGACATGTTTGCTATGTTAATGAGTTACTTATCTTTACTTTCTTTCGTAAAAACGTAAAATTATTAATTTAGTTTGAAAAAATGTTGTTTTTAACGTACCATAAAATGTTTCCTAATAACATTGTATTATTAAAATCAATCACATATTTATTATTACTGTTTATGCATTTGCCTTTATATATAGAATTATCTTTTTGAAACATTTAAATAATATTTTTAAGAACAAACAAGAAAACATACATATTTATATTAAATTTAAATCCGTTGATAGGTTTTATTTATGATCAGTTGTTAATTTATGTAGAAATATGTTGTGAAAAATTCATGGAACTCACTGGATTTGAACTCCGTGACGGTCGAATTATAAATTACAAAAATGGAATTAAATATTTTCTTTTTGATATGACGTATTTTCCTATGCACAATATTTGTTTTATAAATACCTACATAAAATAAAAATTTGTTTACCAATATAGATTAATAGATTTCATGATGTAACTGTATCAATGATTCCGTATAGTTAAAGCAATCGAATATTAATAGTTACTATCAAGTTCAAGGATTATTATTGATAAGTTGAAACACCAATAAATGATGCAATTGTATACGTCAAATTTTAATTTAGATCAAATTTCTATAGCAATTCGGACGTGATAACATATACATACATAAACCCACATACTTGAGCAAGCGTAATATTTATATTTATTATTGATAATATTTACATACGAAACGTAAATAAAGAGACAATCTTATTATCAAGATTGATTCGAATCTAATTTATAAAATACCTTAATATAATATCTCATAATGATAATAATGATCTGTTTATTAAAAACTTGATATTCCGTCAACTGTTTTACATGATGCAATAAAGTGTTTAATTTTTGCACTTAAAAATATTTATTTAAATTTTCCAATATAAATATTTGTGGTGTTTTCTTCATTGATTACACATATTTAGTTTTAATAAAAATAACAGTTTTACTTCCAAGAGCTGTTTGCAAAAACAAGTCCATTTTTATCTCCCGCTATCCTTGGTAAGGGAGGTATAGGGATCGTGCTAAAAATCGCATATCGAGATTTTGGTGAATGAGCACTTTTTAAGGTCCCTAGAATCCAATTTTAACATTTTCACGATGATGCCTGTGTGTGTGTTGTGTGTGTGTGTGTGTGTGTGTGTGTGTGTGTGTGTGTGTGTGTGTGTGTGTGTGTGTGCGTGTGTGTGTGCGCGCGCGTGTGTGCGTGTGTGCGCGTGTGTGTGTGCGCGCGCGTGTGTGTGTGTGTGTGTGTGTGTGTGTGTGTGTGGATCTTCCACTCAAATACTACCCTTCAAAAAAATTTGAAACCTTGTATTTCGAACTTTTTCTATTATGGAAAAAGCCCGTTAGATTTTTGGTGTAAATCTGATAACAGGAAATGGCACTTTACTTAAAGCTCAAAATAGTTTTTCTTCGAAAATACCTTTAAATGTTATTTTTTCGAGATTAATGTTATTATAAAAATCAAAGATTATTTAATTTTCTACAGATTTGCATTAATACTTTTTCTACATATATTATGGATAAAGTTATCAAATTATCTATAATTTAAATCCCGGAGCATACGCTTTAAACAAACCAAACTCCTTGGTTACGCAGTTATTCAAATGTATGTAACTGACAGATAAATGTCACTGTCAAAGAACTAATCATTTCAAATTAATAATAGGCGGTGTGCACAAAAGTAGTCAGCGCCGACAGCGGACAAAAATGACAGTTTTGGCTTGTTTTGGTAACGTAACGTTATGTTTAATGTCATAATAATTTTGCATTTTATATTTTATAAAATATATTCATTTAATGCGAATGATAAGACGACACATTTTATGTGATGCAGTGGGGGATGCAATAATTCTTACAAAATTACCGATTGAAGTATTAAAATTTATAAATTTCGTAGAATATTACATGAGGAATAGATGCTCAAGAAAATAAATTTTTAACTGATATTTTCTACTAACATGAAAAATGCTTTTAGATTTACATATTTTTCATTAAAAAATATACTTATCGTGTGAGTAAAATTCAAACAATGGTCATATGATTGAAACAATGAATTGTATAAAAATGTGTGTCTTTCTGTCTTTAATTAATATTTAAACAAAATATAATACATGAAGCAAAAAATTGTTTTGCAGTTGTATAAAATAGAAATATATTTTTGACATTTTGAAAAAAAAAACTGTAATAACTTAATTCTCATATTTCCGTGTTCCAAAACTTATTTATTAAATAAAGTAACAAATATTTAAATTATCATTAATAAAATATAACATTATGATTTATTATACTTTTATCGACAATAATTACAAAAAGACTAATTAATTGTGCTGATAATATACTAGTACGATTTGCAAATCGTGCTTTTATCAAATATTATCGTGAATTCCTAGAAATTTTGTAACATAGTAAAACATTAAAGTTTCGTAAATGCAAAAAAGAAATACTCTGCATTTGTTATTAAAATAACACCGATATTAATTTCAAAATATTGATCTTTCTTAGTTATTTTACCTCCCGTCATACCGTATAGATAAGGGAGGTGTTTTCCGTCCAAAAATTCGATAGTGAGTTTTCAATGAATAAGCACGAATTTGGGCACAATACGATTTTACTATTTTTACAATGACGTTAGTGTGTGTGATGATTTCTTCCTCCACGATAACTCATGGCAAATTTCCATAAATTTCCATTTTTCGTATTTAAGCTTCATGCTTTCATATACAAAGTTGATTAGATTTTGGGTAATATTGTAAATATTTAAGATACATATATTTTTTAAAGGTATGTTAGATATCTACTTGAAAATATCTTAAATACTCTTAAAATATCTTAAATACTCTTAAAATACCTTAGGTACTTTTAAAATAGTTTAGATATGTACTATAGTAGTTTAGATACTTTTAGATCTTAAAATATATGACGCTTTTTCCTAGTATCTTTTACATACCTTAAAAAAATATTTCAAATAGGTAATTGAAAATTATATTAAATGGTATTTTTTATCAATAAAAAGATACTTCAACTGCATTTGGATACCGTAAAATATCTAAATACTTTAATTGTATTTACTAGATACTTCGCAAGTATTTAAATACTTTGATTGAGTTTAGATAATATTCCCAAGTATCTAAATACATTAAAAATATCTAAAATAAATAAAGTATCTTAAATATTTACAAAATTGATCCCTGTGGTGCACTCTCCACGCCAGCAATGAGTGCCAGTGAGGTGAAGCCTGGTAAGCGCCCGCACGGTACAAATATTTCATCATTAACGATATCTGTGTACAAAGCAGATTGGCACACCCAGCAATGGGTAATAAGCCGTGATGATATATTTATTTTTATTTATTTATTTATTTTTAAATATTTATAGAATTTAACATATATTTTTAAAATAAAAGATACAAATATTTTTTAAAGTATTTTAAATGAAGATACATTACTTCTAAAATTGGAAATATCTAAGATAAAATATCGAATATATTAAAAGTATCTTAGATATCATGAAGTATTTTTTTTTTCGTAAGATACTCTCAGCTCTGTATTGGATAACCGGAAGAGATAATTTACTTAAAGCCCATAACAATTTTTAATGAAAAACTATCTTAACATGTGATCCAAAACTTTTCAATTTTGGTATTTAAACTAGCGAAAACTTTTCCCTAGGGCTCCGCCGATAGTGTTTCATAATAGTTTATACGTACGTCCAATCTGTCTACGCACAATTTATAACCAATGTGCTAACGCCAACAGTGTTGTCAGATACCCAAATTCTCTCAAGACAATTAACGTGTCAGAAATTTAGACACATGTATCTAACAGTCCTTAATTAGGCCTCTCATTTGATACCAAACACGACATATTTCTAACATCTTTATGCAAAAAACAAAAGCTGACGAGATGTTTATATTTAAATATGTATTCCTCGACTGGATTAATGTAATATTGGGAAAACTTGGAGAAAAGCAGTCTGATGAAAACGTTTGAAAAATGTTTTTTCATAATACCATACTGTTAAATGTGCTTTAACAGTACTGTTTGCTCAACCGATATATGCATCAAAACAGCCACGGCCGTTATTTTTTATAACAGTACAATTATTAAAAATCATGTGTTCCTAAAAAAATCTCAGCATCACGAAATTGTCATGAAGAGCTGTCACCTGTCAATATGCCATAGAAAATAGAATTTTAAGAAGATATTTTATGTTATTATGAAAAATACTGAACGTCACACGGCTGATATACAAATAACAGACACGGTTGATTATAAAATCTCGGCTATCGACTCGATTTTACAACATTCAACCTCATGTGTTATTTGCTACATATTAGCCTTATGACGTTAATAACTATATTACATAGCCGACGTTTCGGCCCCAAATATGCCTTCGTCGTGGAAATGTAATTGAACATTTTAAAAAAATTCAACTTAGTAAGTTTACATTTTTCTGAAGAAGACATATTTGGTGCCGTCGGCTATGTAATAAAACATTTTTCAAACGTTTTCATCACAATGTTTTTCTCCAAGTTTTCCCAATATTATTTAGTATTTAAAACTTTTATAACAAGGGAACAACATATTAGATTTTTGCTAAAATTGATAAACCGGATGTGGAAAAAAATTATATTAAAATATTATCCAAAACTTCTCAAATATGTATATATATATATATATATATATATATATATATATATATATATATATATATATATATATATATATGTATATATAATAATATAAATTGAAACGACGTATTAGATTTTGACTATATCTGATAAACCGGAAGTGGTACTTAATTTGGAGCTTTTAACAGATTTTCGAGAACTAAAATATAATCCAAAATTTCGTATTACAGACTTTTCTATTTATTATAACAACAAATTAGATTTTGTTCATAAACGATCAACCGAAAGTGATACTTTACTTAAAGCTCATTGTTATTTCAAACTTGGAATTGGCGGGAGACCATTTTTACTCTTTCGTATTTTTAACGAAAAGTGCTGCCCTCGCTAGACTCACCTACCGTCATCTGCGAACCAAAAGCAGCATTAACGAATATAGCGCTCTATATCACGCTTCCTATTATGAAATTATTATTAAGAATACAAATAATTCATACTCTTTTTTAGAATTTTATGACTATGAAAATCTGATTTTGATTTCCTATCTGAAACTTCAAATCAACATAAATGAGATTCGAATTCGAAGTAATTTCCATTTAATCGGAAATTGCGAATCTTAATTTCTATTCGGATAGTTAAAAAATCAGCGGAGAATTTCTCGTAATGGAAATAGTTCGGAGAGGGAAATAAGTGTAATTGTATGAGTTGGTTCGAGAGTTATTAAAGAAAATTTATATTGAATTATAAGGAAAAGTATAACATTAAAATATTATGAATTGATAAAATTTCCTAATTAAGTATCTAATAAATTTTTATTTTTTCTGTTTCATCGATAATTCGTAGAAGTGATTGTACGATGATTCATTTTATTTTGAAAAGGGGATTTATTTTATTTGTTTTTATTATTTGACCAAGTTTATTTTTTTAAATTGTTTTACTATTATATATACAATAATTTTTCAGAGTAGAAAAAGTACAGTGACTGACTATCAATTATTTTATGTGTTCCACTTACAAATATGTTACAAAATTAAAAGAAAATAATAGTATATATATATATATATATATATATATATATATATATATATATATATATATATATATATATATATATATATATATATATAGTGGGTATATCAGTGGGATGTTTTAATTTGATTTAAAGGAACTTACGTTTTGTTGAAGTTATTTGACAGTCATTGATTTACATAAAAATAGAAGAACAACAAAACGTAAGTTCGTTTGAATCAAATTATTTTATGCATTGTAAAATTATTTGTATTTCAACTTCAGTGTCCTGAAGAAGTGTACAATCCAAATACACGAAAGCTTGACAGATTTTAAAAGAATCTACTAAAACAAATTTAAGTCCAGAAAACATCTCACTGATATACCCACTAAAATATATATATATATATATATATATATATATATATATATATATATATATATATATATATATATATATATATATATATATTAGGTATATTGGTTTGTATTTTTAGCGCGCACATACTTTTTCCATGTTTCCCGTTTCTTGCACAGCTTTTCATTATCTCTTCTTTCTTATTTTGTTATAATAACTAATATAAGAGACGAGATCTTTAACTGCTAATTACAATATAACGTAAGAAAAGTTCCCTAGCCTTTGTAATATAAAAACCAAACTTAAGCTCTGGGGGTGAGTTCCCGAGAGTGGTTTGGGCTCCAGCGAAACAGTGGCGACGGGATGGGTCGACGTCGCTGAAATAAGGGCGCCAGTGATTCCTACAGAGCCTACAAACAAGCCATCTGGAAATTTTATAACGTAGCCCTCAAAAATATGAATTCTGGATATAGCCTATTGCGATCTGAAATACCTAAGCCCTATCATCCGGATCTAAATATTCGCAAATAATATATTCCGAAGTTTCTTCCTTCTCTTCGCAGAGTCGACAATTTTACATTGCACAAGTAGATGGCATTGTAGAAAAAAATTACTAGTAAGGATATTTGTCACAGTTCCTTTTTGATGATTTATGTAAATGTCGCCCAAGATCTAATGCTTAATGTCAGCAGAAAGTTGCGCCGTGTGAAACAACACGCCAATATTTATTAAATTTAAAATAAATATATTATCACGGCATATTACCCATTGCTAGGTGTGCCAATCTGCTTTATACACAGAATTCAGTAATGAAAATGATGATGACATATTTGTACCGTGCGGGCGTTTACCAGGCGTCACCTTACGGGCACTCATTGCTGGCGTAGAGAGCGCACCACAAGTTCATAATATTGTTGCTTACGAATCAGTATTAAAAAAAATTAAGGTAATGCATTTTTTGTTACAAAAAAATTTGATATTTGTGCCAAAGCTTATAGGACATTCGCTATACAACACTACAATGAAACTATCATGATGGGGAATTATTGCTGTTGAGCACAGCGATCTGCGTTGAACCGAAATATAACTTCTCTACTGCCCAGGTCTCTAATTGCATTCAAAAAATCATTACACGGCGCGAGACATCAGGGGCGGCTGGGACACACACATTGCTGTTTGACAAACTCGAATCACTCGTTTATGACATCATTTGTATACAACAGGGGTGCAAGTACAAAGCGACCGAATGAAAGTACGTAATACAGTTACGAACTGCTGTCTCTGTCGCGCTTACAGCATGGTAGGGATGTCTCTGTCTAGTCCAAAACCAGTGGCGTACGGGGGAATTTTACACGGGGCTCCGCAGAGTGATATTTATATTATACCAGGCTCATCACATGTTGTTTGGCCGGCTCATTCCTACTCTCTTAACAACATTCTTCCTAACCATACATTCTTCATACACCAAATTATTCCTCACGCGATCCCGTCTTACATATCCACATACTCCACGTAAATACCTCATTTCCACGGCAGTCACTCTATTTTATGCTTTCCCGTCTATGCCCAACATTCGCTTCCATACATCAAAGCAAGCACTAGCACTCCATTATACACACTTAAACGAGCCTCTCTAGATACGTTTACGTTTCGAGCAAACGTACCCAGAGCACCCATTACCTTACACCCCGCACTTACTCTCCTTTCAATTTCTCTATCAATTCGACCATCCCTTGACATCATGCTACCCAAATATAAAAACTCATTCACTTGCTCCAGTTTCACTCCATCCACCAACACATTTGCACACAGTCACCAATTTACTCCTTTCAAATACTAACATCTTGGATTTATCAACATTCAATTCCAGATTCATACTTCTTCCAACTACATGTATTCTCTCTATCATTCTTCTGAGTTGCTCTTCATTTTCACCTAAAATAACTACATCGTCCGCATACGCTAACGCAGGCACAATACTTTCACCAATTTGTACACCATCCATTTCACTCAATGCTCTCCGTAACAACACATCCATATACAAGTTAAACAACCACGGAGACATACCACAGCCCTGTTTCACATCAACATTTATACGAAACTTTGCAGTCGGAGCTTTTGCGTCCAAACTCTTTGCGTCGTTTGGTTATTAATTGCGTAATTCAGTGGTTAATTTTTAGCAATTGGTTAAAAATTGTATCCAATTGTTTGTTATATTGTCAACATTGGTTAAATTTTTAACCAGTTAGCCACTGACACCACTCTTAGCTTAACAAATTTCTGTTCAGTACGAGTACTGAACAGAAATCGGCTGACCAAGTTATTTGCGCATATCGCTGTCGAACATTCATCTTTTTATACCCTGACGCTTGGACCGTCATCCTTTTTAGATCTTGTCTTACAATTTCTGAGGCCTGTATCTTCGGATCGTTACCGTTTTGCCTCCTTTACACATACTATTTAAAAGCGCCCACCTTCAATCTATAAGTACCAATCATCTCATTTTGCTAAAAAATGGACATTCATCCGTTTTCCCCTGGCTCTTAAATTTGCTTTAATTAAATTTTTTATTTAAAATAATTTAAGAACGTGCTCTGCTCGGTGTACCGCCCTTTACGTATCTACCGCCGGGGGCTATAGACCCCAAAAGCCCCCCCGTTAAGCCGCCACTGATTATTCGTGCACACTCCACGCCAGCAATGAGTGCCCGTGAGGTGCCGCCTGGTAAACATATGTCATCAATATTATCGATATCTGCGTACAAAGATTGACACATCCAGTAATGGGTAATGCCGTGATGATATATATTATATTATATTTATTTTTCGTGTTTTATTCCTGTTGAAATCCCCCATGTTCTCCGTCACTGAAGCGAGTACATGCCTACCCCTACACATTTACCGTAACGTTTATTTTCATATTTGATTGTGCCTGCCCCCCTTAGAAAGAACTCGCGAACAATTCAATTACGCGAGCTCACTTCCTCGCGAGAAAGGATATTGTTTTTATGTGATTATTACCAGCAAATCTGCAAGTTTTCACGTCGCAAAAATACTTCATTACCGACTTAATTAGATTCAGGCGTGTTAATTGACTTTCGCGAGAGCGCGGCGGAGACGGTCAGTGCAAAAAAATCGAGGAGGAATTGTTAATAAACGAAGGAAAGGAAAGTATTAACAAAATGGAAATGGAACAAAAATTTTGTTAATCACTTATGTACTCCTAACAAAATGTATTATTAATATTATGAAACTTACATTGTAAAGCACGGACACTACATATTTTGTATCAGTAAAGGTACATGCACAAATGAAAATTAGGTTTAGATTTATGGTTTATACTTTAGATTTAAAGACTTTGGCCGCATATTATATAATGACTCCATTCACTCTTCAATTTCCCTAAATCCAAATTAAAAAGCTAATATTGCAAGATCCAAACTTTAGGTTTATGATTTAGTTTGACGTCACAAAATTCACCAATGAGAACGAGTCTGAAACGATATAGATATATACAGCGATCTTTATTTAGTACTCAATTGGTGAATTCGGCCTCTTAAAAAAAATCGGATGTGGCCAGCTCATTACCTTCCGTCAGTTCTATGTATTTTATACAAACTTCATACAGAAAGTTCGTTGCTAAAGATTCTATTTCACTTGACACTGACATCTTTCAATCAGAATTTTCTTAATATAGTATATGTTTCCATGGCTATGGCTACTTTATGAAATTTAATTTCTTTATAATTTTTGAACTCTATATCCATTTAATATGAAGTATAAAATGCAGTCAAATCGTATAGAGAATAAAATATTCTTTAATATTTATAATAACATTAAATGTGAAAAAATGATATTTAACATAGTTTTTTCAAGAAAAACTGTTAAAATCTTCAAATGATGGTACTTCCGGTTGACCAATTGTAACCAAAATCTAATCAGCTCTTCATATGGATGTAACGAAAAGGAATACGAAAAAATTATAATTTTTAAAATTGTAGTGTTAGAGTTATCGCAGACGAAATTTTTGTTACACAAACACACACACACACACACACACACACACACACACACACACACACACACACACACACACACATATATATGCACACACAAACACACACGCACACACACACACAAACACACACACACGCACACAAAAAAACACACACACACACACACACGCACACAAAAAAAAACACACACACACACACAGACATCATTTAACATAGTTTTTTCAAGGAAAACTGTTAAAATCTTCAAATGATGGTACTTCCGGTTGACCAATTGTAACCAAAATCTAATCAGCTCTTCATATGGATGTAACGAAAAGGAATACGAAAAAATTATAATTTTTAAAATTGTAGTGTTAGAGTTATCGCAGACGAAATTTTTGTTACACACACACACACACACACACACACACACACACACGCACACACACACATGTACACACACAAACACACACACACACAAACACACACGCACACACACACACACACACACACACAAACACACACACACGCACTAAAAAAACACACACACACACACACACACACACACACACACACACACACACAAAACACACATACACACATAAAAACACACACACACACACACACACACACACACACACACACACATACACACAGACATCATCGTGAAAATTGGATTCTAGGGACCTTAAAACGTGGTCATTTACCAAAATCTCGATATGCGATTTTTAGCACGATCCCTATACCTACCTCCCTTACCAAGGGTAGCGGGAGATAAAAATCTTTATTGTTTTTCAAAACACACATACAGACATCATCGTAAAAATAGTAAATTCGTATTCTAGGGACCTTAAAACGTGCTTATTAATTAAATGCTCATCATCGAATTTTTTGACGAAAGACAATACCTTTCTTACCTCAAGGTGACGGAAGGTAAAAACTTAATTGCTGAAATATAACCAGTAATGCTAAAAGAAATAAGTTAAAGATCATTCCATAATTTAGAAGATTATTCATGCTTTCTATACGTCAAATCTATATTTTTAATGGTAAGGTATAGTGATCAAATATATTTTTTAGGGTCGGTTATTTTTCCCCTTTTGAAAATAATTCGTGTGGTGAATTTTCCACTACAGCAGTGAATACCTCAAACTCCTCATGAAAATCTATTAACAAATTTATCAATTTCCCCATTACACTAATCTTGCACACAAATTTATAAATTTGCAACCCTCTCCAAACGCATCGTCATTCCCGTTCCCTTGGTTGGTTTTCCATAACAATGGAAGCGACACCTCAGTGTATCTCGGATCATTAGAGTGGATTATTGCTTTGTGTTGGGCTTGTCACACGCAAACACCGCGGCACAAAGGGCCTTATTGTAGCAGGAAGAATAGCTGGCCGCAAAAACACCCGGACAATGATATGATGCGCTGAGACGAGGTGATCATTAACAGCGGGAGGTGATCTGATTAGCGAGAGGTGTCACAGCAAACCTAGAGAACTCAATAGAGTATGTGTATTGTGGGACAACACTCAATAGGATGTATGGAAAAGCGTTGATGCGAAGATATTCTGAAGATTGTATAAGCAAGCTTTGGAAATAATGATTAAAGTATCAGCAGATCAACTTGAAAAAATCTGATGTGGCCAGCACATTACCTTCCGTTAGTTCTATGTATTTTATATAAATGTCATACATTAAGTTCTTTGCAAAAGATTATATTTCTTGTACATTACCTTAAGGCAGTTGTATGTATTTTATACAAATTCCATACAGAAAGTTTCTAACAAAAGATCCTATATTTCCAGTAAAATTATAACATAAACATACTGTCAACTGCACTTGACACTGACACCTTTCAATCAGAATTTTCTTAATATAGCAGCTGTTTCCAGTGTTATAGCAAAGCTGACTAATATATATGATATTTAATTTCTTTATAATTTTTTAACTCTATGTCCATTTAATATGAAGTATAAAATGCATTAAAATCGTATAGAGAATAAATAATTCTTTAATATTTATAATAACATTAAATGTGAAAAAATAATATTTAACACCGTTTTTTCAAGAAAAACTGTTAAACTCTTCAAATGAAGGTACTTCCGGTTGACCAATTATAACCAAAATCTAATCAGCTCTTCACATGGATGTAACGAAGAGGAATACGAAAGAATTATAATTTTTGGAATTGTAGTATTAGAGTTATCGCATTAGAAAATTTTGTCACACACAGACACACACACACACACACACACACACACACACGCACACACACACACACACACACACACACATACATACATACATACATACATACATACATACACACACACATACAGACATCATCGTAAAAATAGTAAAATCGTATTCTAGGGACCCTAAAACGTGCTTATTCATCAAAAACTCACCACCGAATTTTTTGACCAAAGACAATACCTTCCTTACCTAAAGGTGACGGAAGGTAAAAATATATACAAATGCTCCCTAAAGATTATTAAAATTTAGGGATTAAATTGGAGATTCCAAAACCAAATTTATTATTATATATTATAAATAATTATTTATTGAATAATATTTATGAAAGATATATATGGGTGGTAAGGAATACGTATTACAAATTTATAGGGTACGTATGTAGGGGATGCAAAATTGACTAGGTACTACTTTTAATAATACAATCATATTTGGAAACGTACAGATTTCAATCTACAGGTTCTGAAGAGGAATGACTCCCTCTGCCCATAAATATACATGAAGCGAAAATTCAAATAAATTGTTTCTATACTAAAACTATTAACAATTTTTAAAATTCAACATTAGTCGAACCTACTTCTGATATGAATCTACATTTAAAAAAATATTATTGAAATCTATGAGTATTTGATTTTGAATAACAATAATACTTCTTTTAAAATACAGGTTCATAGCTGAAGTATGTTCGTCTAATGTTGAATTTTTTAAAAATGTTACTCGTTCTAGTATGGTATGACCAGCGAATGAAAGTTGACGAATTTTTCGATGGTCATACTATAATACTATGGATACTGATAAAATGCAACATAGGTTGTCAAAGTTGTCAATGTCAAATGAACTTATCTTAATATTTTAAAGATGTTTATTACAGAAGAAAAAATTCGAATGGTTACTTGGTACAATGCTGGTTATATTTTGAGAAATGTTTGTGATATGTTTACGAAATTTTTGACGAATCAATCAATTTTTAATGGTGCAGTTTTTGAAAATATGTTGTAATTTGTGATTTAAAATGTATTGATTTTTTTATTGATACTACTTTCTTAGTTATTATGCCATTGACAACGTATGTTGCATTTTATCTGGAACGATGCAGTGTAACTAGTATCCATAGTAATGCATTAATGACAGAATTGTAGACTTGATTTACATTAGCGGTACAATGACGGTACGGTAACGGTATGTAAATCAGTAAATATCAAAGGATCGTCATCGTACCGTCATTGTACCGTGAACGTAGATTTAAATGGGTCCATTAAAATACATTGGAGCAAGAAGTGTCCGTACCATCATCGTACCGTCATTGCACCGCTAATGTAAATGAAGCCTAAATGTTGCATCTTAGCTGAAACTCAAGGAATAGTAGGTAGGGGGATCAATTCCTCTTAAAAGTGTAAATTATCTACCTTAATTTTAGTTGGCTTTGATCTATTACTTCACTTATTAATTTAATACATTTAATTACATTTACATTTAATACATATAATAATTGCTCAAAATGAAGATCATCAACTTCAATGCAAGCATTGCACCTTCCAAGCATATTTTGTTTGATACATTCGTTCAAAACCGCCAGGATTTGTTTGAATATCTTGTCCTGTCACACACTTGGTCGTACATTAATACCATGTTAGCGTAATTACTAAAATATGCTCATTCATGCATTGTCCGCAATTCAATGCGAAAAGTTAAAATAAACAAAATTGGGAGGCTCTGGGTTCGAATCCCAGCGAGGTTCATGAATTTTTCCTAATTCTTTCTTCGTTTACATAAATTTGTCCTGGATCCTTTAGCCTATTTCTACTATTTAAACAATAATAAAGTGACAGGTCATAGCCAACTAAAACTAAGGTAGATAATTACTCTTTTAAGAGATCGAAAACGGTGTGTTTCCGGATATAAGTTTATTAATAAAAGTCTATTTTGCATCCTCTAATTTGTAATACGTATTCATTAACATTCTGTATATGTAAAGGACGTTTACCAATCATTTCTTCAAAGACACTCATTTTTTGTGGTTTACGGAAAAGTAGGTGTGTATTTCCTCTACATGAAGTGGAATAATTCCTTTCTTTAAATCTTACAGCTTCTCACCTATTCTATCGAGCTTAAGCTCTTGAAATCCAAACAAAGTATCCATGGTAATTATCCCTTAGAGTCTATTCTAGAAAATACTGATCCTCCAAGCGCCAGGCCGGTAGTTCAAACGGAATCTATTCTGTGGTTTCCTATAGGCTGAAGGCATGTGTATGCCATAGAAAAACTATTGTCCGAATGCTTGTTTACAGAAACATTTCAACGCATACAATACTAAAAGCAGTAAGACGCAGCGTGAGTATATACCTGAATGTTTGGTCTCCTTCAAAATGATATAGTTGTATAGAAAATGGATCAGTTTTGAAGATTATATGTTTGTAGATACACAATAAGGAGTATTTCATACATTTCTTGAATAAATTGCAAATTGGCAAACCCAGAAATGGGTAATATAAAAGTGTTTTTTAATTGTTCACGTTCGTAAAAGCTATGCCCAGATCTTATCGGTTGCTGGTCGTTAAATATATAGACCCGTTGGAAGATAACCCTTCAACGTTTTAGATTAAGTTTGAAAGGGTGCCAGCCATTTGGCCATTTCGCATCTATACAGTTTATCCATTGAATTAGGTGAGAGTAAATCCTAAAATTGGTAGGTTTAAATGTTAGCCCTTTAGTCTGCAAGCAGATGTACAATAAATATATCATTAGGTACGAAATTTAAAGACCGTTTAGTTAATGTCACAACAAAGATTAGATTTGCCTAAGGTAGTTTGAGTTTTAAGAAGGAATAATGTACACAATGAACTTCTTTGGATTGTGGATACATGATTTACAGATTAATTCAGCTATTTCATTAGAGGTCCTAAGTCTATCCTTTTTTCGGACAGTTGTCGTTAGATACATATCTACTGGACTATTACTTGTAACAAAAGGTATTCCATTTTTGGTGATAGTCTATATATTTGTTGTCACTGATAACTTAAAGAGGATTTGTACAGGGTTACGGTGCATTCATAAATGAAAATTAGGTTTATGGTTTTTGTTTAGGTTTAAGTAAGTCATTGGTAAATGTAATATGTAAATATCGATAGAGCAGTACTCAACAAGACACCTGTGTGCCGTGAAACTGTCATTCGCTTGGCATTATTGGTTATATTTCAGCAATTAAGTTATGACATTGTCCATGTTCTTCTCGCATTTGTTTAAAAAGCCGAATCCACCAAATGGATACTAAATAAAGATGGGTGTATATATCTATATCATATCAGACTCGTTGTCATTGGTGAAGTTTGTGACGTCAAACTAAATCATAAACCTAAAGTTTGGACCTTGCAATGTTTAGCTTTATGATTTGGATTTAGAGATCCTAAATTCTGAAGTTTGAATGGAGTCATTACATAATATGCGGCCAAAGTCTTTAAATCTAAAGTATAAACCATAAATCTAAACCTAATTTTTATTTGTGAATGCACCTTTAATCACGGAAGAGTTACTTTCAAAGTCCGTTTGTTTGCAATCTGAAATATAATTTACAGCAGCGTTTAGCTGCGTCTCTTAAAAAAAATATTCGATCCCGACCGACGCCATATATTTCCAATTTTAAATGGCACAAAATTGACCCCTGTGGTGCACTCTCCACACCAGTAATGAGTGCCCGTGAGGTGACGCCTGGTAAGCGCCCGAACGGTGCAAATATTTCATCATTACCGATATCTGTGTACAAAGCAGATTGGCACACCCAGCAATGGGTAATAAGCCGTGATAATATATTTAGGATTTTTGCTTATTGAAAAAAGTTTGTTTGATTATTAAGAAGGAATAATGGCTATTTCATTCGTACGACATCATGTACAGAATGAACTTCTTTGGACTGTGGATACATGATTTACAAATTAATTCAGTTATCTGCTATCTCATTAAAGGTCCTAGGTCTGTCCATGTTTTGGACAGTTGTCGTTAGATACATATCCACTGGAGTATTACTTGCAACAAAAGGTATTTCATTTTTTGTTGTCACTGATAACTTAAAGAGGATTTGTACAGGGTTAGTCACGGGAGAGTTACTTTCAAAGTCCAATTGTTTGCAACCCGAAATATAATTTGCAGCACCGTATTTAAAAAAATATTTAATCTACGATGTTTAGTGATGTTCCTGTCATTTTGACATTAAAAATTAAATAATAATAATAATAATAATAATAATAATAATAATAATAATAATAATAAAAATCTTTATTGACCGTACGTCAAAGGCGAGGTTCAGCCAAGGGCTGTTCTTCCACCTAACCAGTACAATGATTATAACAGATCATCATAATTCAACAAAGTATTTTGTTTACAAAAAAATAAATTTAAACAAAGATTAACAAAAAATAAAACGCATAGAAAAAGAAAAGGAAAAAGGCACAGGTCGTATAGGTGTTATGAAATCGGAAAGCCATTACAAACTAAACATATGAATTATACAATTTTTTTACATGATATTTGAAAGAACCATAAGCAAGAGATTTTAAATTTTCAGGTAAAGCATTATATAAAGATGGTGCTAGATATGAAAAAGCTGCCTTGAATTTAGATTTTCTGTAGGATGGTACTATGAACAAATCATTTATTCGTAGCGTATAATTATATTGCTTAGGAACTATTTATTCGTTAAATAATGTGGAGTACCAGTCAATTTTACTTTGTGTACGAGACAGAGATAGGAGGATTTCACGCGATCGGCTATGGTATTTATTTTAGCACGTATTCGGTACTGAGATATATGATCGTATACTTACATACACCGTAAACAAAACGTAAGCATGAATTTTGAAAAAGGGCAATTCTATTTTTTTCCGTCTATGATAGAATAGGAATGTAGACGCAGGAGCAGTAATCTAAAATCGGCAAGATTAGTGTATTAACCAGGCGTAATATGGAATCAAATGTCTGTGGTCATTTGTATTTTGGGTTGCAAATAAACGGACTTTGAAAGTAACTCTTCTGTGATTAACCCCGTATATCATCACTATCATTATTATCATCATTACCATATTCATTAATAGCAAGACCATCTTAGTGAGTCATGCCTTTAAAAATTCGAAACACTTACTTCTTCATTTATAAGACAACTTTATTATTATCATCATCATCATTATTATTATTATCAATACTAGTCTTGGTCTAGATATTTGCTACGACTCAGACTCATATTATTTAAGTTTTGGTCAATAATTCGTAGGACAACCTCATCCTTATCATCATCATCAGCTAGAATCGAATTGATCAAGTCATCACCTCACGTTCGTGTGAGTTCAAATAATTATTGTACTTTAAAGTAGATTACCAGATTCAGAAGTATTATTCTGCATCTTGTAATAATTGCATTGTCCGAGCTTTAAGTTTTGCCAAGATGCAATCGGTTAGAGATGGCAGATATCCCTTAAGGTTGAATCATAAAGGGGTGTTTGTAGATAAGAGAATAAATCCTAAACGTGGTGGCTTAACCCTTTATCGGGCAAGTTGGGCAGATGTATCTCATGCGAAATCCCATTTTCTCGAGCTCCGATAATCAATAACTGCATGCGAACACACACGCCCTTTCCCCGTTTCAGATTCGCCCAAAACACAAATAAAATTTAATTGCTTTTCATGCGCGCGCTTTCACGCTGTCCCAGCGTTAATTGAAAACAAGTGAGAACGGTCCGCGACGCTGCTTTGTTTCGGCATGGGACTGCGGTCGACGCTCAATCATTGGCTAGACCATAATTTGATCTGCGCTCACACACACAGACCAGTCTCTTTCTCTGCAATTTTTATGTCATAAATATAATTACAATCTATAGGACAATACATCCAATTTGTCAATCCAAAGGCTACATTCACGCCACACTGACAACGTACAGGAAATTACCTAATTTTTGTTCCATTTTTACATAACATCAACTGCACAAAGGTCTTCTATGCGGCTGGCATTCATATCACAAAATCGGTTAGCCAATAATCACTCGACGTTAAAATATACAACCAATCATTATCAACCATAAACGCAATACAGCCTCAGGAGTTTCACTTCTCGCTTCGCCACCAATTCGTCAAAATAATTTGGTCCTTTCCACACCATATGATTCTACAATTTGTAACAAGCAGTACAGGATCTCATAAAAAGTTTGTCAGTTTGATTTTATAAGCATGAACTTCAATTCCTTTTTTGTACCATCGGTTTTTTAAATGTTTACTAATAAGGTTTCCAAAGCAGTAAGCTTTATTTACAAATTACTGATCAGTAAGAGATGTGAATCATTCACTCTTTGGAAGTAGACAATTGGACAACAATGGATTTAAAAGTTATACCATTTGCTGCCATAAAAAAGTCAATTTTACAAAAAGTGTCAGTTGCTGCCCTTTATTCTAACACAGCAGCATGGTTCCTCAAAGTTGTGAAAATATCACTACAAGAATCATTCTCATACTATTTGAAAATTTAAAAAAATCTGGTGTGGCCAACACAATACCTCCCGTCATTTACAGCCCAAGTCACAAAAAAGATTAAAGGTACGTTCTATCGGTGTCAGAAATATTCCTACTAGAATAAGAATATTCTTAAAGCTATAGAACGCTCGGTAGCAATTAACTGTCAAGCAAAAAATAAATACGATAGAACAGTAAAAGAAAGGTACACGCGACAGTCGGCTAATAAAACACATGGTTAATATTGTGTACAAATATTTCATAGCTTCACCTGACTTGATTTAACCGTGAACATGATCATAGTATGATCGAAACGTCGGCATAATCAAATAAACATATTATCTTGACTGCATTTCCGAGAATTTTTCTTCCTGCGTTACTAATATTATTTTGAAGTGATTAGTTCTTTGATAGTGACATTTATCTGTCAGTTACATACATTTGAATAACTGCGTTTCATTTATTTAAAGCGTAGGCTCTAGGATTTAAATTATAGATAATTTTATAAATTTATCCATAAAATATATAGAAAAAGTATTAATGCAAATCTATAGAAGAAAAACTATTTTGAACTTCTAGTAAAGTGCCATTTCTGGTTATCCGATTTTCACCTAAATCTAATGGGCTCTTTCCAATACAGAAAAAGTTCGAAATACAAGGTTTCAAAATTTTCTGAATGATAGTATTTGAGTTAGAGTGGAGGATCCACACACATATATATATATATATATATATATATATATATATATATATATATATATACACACACACACACACACACACACACACACACACACACATCGTGAAAATGTTAAAATTGGATTCTAGGGACCTTAAAACGTGGTCATTTACCCAAATCTCGATATGCGCTTTTTAGCACGATCCCTATACCTCCCTTACCAAGGGTAGCGGGAGGTAATAATAAAATGCTTGCAAAATTCACAACAATATACAAAAATATTTTTTAGTGAATTGTAGCAACACCACCCAAACTGTTCACTGCTGCCAATATGATAATCATTAACACATAAACAGAGCAATTGAATTTCCTTTGTCATGCCAGTGGCTCGATTCAGTAATTAGCACAGGTTGTTCCCTTCCTCCATTCTACACACCTGGCCTACTATATATACCAATCTATTCACCACATATTCCCCAATAATTGCGGTAAACTCACAATAACCAAAAGATTAGATCATAAACGGTCACACGGATTTTCTTGCAATTTGAGAAGCTTGTCCACTGACCGAAGGCATCAAGTAACATTTGTCCACTTTGAAATTGTGGACACCGCTCGATACAAATCTTTCTCTAATTGTACATTTTGATGCTGGAATCACAAAACGTATTTATATTGTAAATGAAGGGAATATTGAAAGCTGCAATTGAGAAACTGCAACTTGCGTTTCAAGTTTCTTGAGATTATCTTGGTAGTTTTGTATTCAACCTTATTGCTTCACCAATGAATTTGAAAACTGAGCAAAGCTCACAGAATTAATATGGAACAGGCAAGGTGTGCTTCTTCAACCAATAATGATTAAGTGAATGGTGAATAGTTTTAATAAAAGCTGATTCAGTGGTGCAACTAAATAATGGTGAAGATACTTGTGGCTTCAACAAGTCGTGAAAATATTTTGTTAACAAAAGAAGGGTTGAAAACAACTGTGTAGTGTTTTATTCGGTGCTAATGCAACTCAACGGGACGCCAACTATAGTTTGAAATCAGTGTTGAGTCTTTTATTATACATCTGTTACTTTGATACTTTACAGGAAAAATGTCAATGGAACAGTGACTGTTGTCGTTGTATATTATCGTTATATCTTTTTAGATTTATTTTTGTTAGAAGCTGTTTATGGCTTTCTTCGAGAAATGGATAATAATTAAATGATGATAATGGTATTACATTTATTATTATAAACGGACGTTTCAGGGAACAATTTCTCCCATCATCAGCCGGTTGTTATATATAAAATATAGAAGTTTGAGTACATTGGTTTTGGTTTTTGGAAGTACTTTGCCCATGAAATAAAAAAGTTAAATAACTTTTTGTGTAACATTCTTTCAATGAGAAAGATAACCCATCACCTTACCAGGTATAAAATTGGAAATTGTATTTTAAACACCTCGGATAAACCTCAGATAGAATGAACACCAGTATTTCTTATCCCATGAAAATCGGTCGTATAAACGTCGGATAATTTTATCCCTGGTTCTTATGGTTACCACGTAAACACAACCGATGTGTTGTTATTCATACGTTTTACAGATGTCAATTTCATCACCACTCTCAGAATCAAAAATATTGTTTATATCATCTAACTTTATGAAAAATGTAAATTAGAAGGCACAAATAATAATATTGAAGAAAAATAGTCTAACAAGAAGATAGTTAAATTGTGTCAATACCAATCTATACTCTATCCGTTTTAACTATAGAGTGGTGCGAAGATAAGTGAGTTTGATCTTGCTGCTTGACTGCATAATATCGGGGTATTATCCAATAAAAAGCAAAATGAAACTACAACTATGTCAACATCATTACCGATATCTGCTTACAAAGCAGATTGGCACACCCAGCAATGGGTAATATGCCGTGATGATATATTTATTGTATTTATTTAACTATGTTCCCACCACTCTATAGTTAAAACGGATTCAGTATAAAGTGATTTAACGTAATTCCTGGTATAACTAGCTGATAGATAAAAAATCTGATGTGGCCAGTACATTACCTTCCGTCAGTTCCATAAATTTCGTACAGAAAGTTCCTTGCAAAAGATTCTATTTTGCATGATCAGGTTATTTTTTATATATACCGATAATGTTTCCAAGACAGTAGGTCTTATTTACAAATTACTGAACGGTATGTGATGTGACTCATGTCGGTAAGTGATGTGAAGCACATCACTTACCGTTCAGGAGGCGAGACGGTAAATAAATAAAAACAAAAATTAAAGCTTTACTTCAAAAATGACAAATAAATTTTTTAATGTCAAAATAATTTTCAAATCTTATTTTCCTTTTAAATTTTGTGCGTCGATCGTGCAAAAAATTGTATAAGCATCACGAACGTTAAGGAATTACCGATCTCAGACAAAATTGGGACTTTCGCTTCGCTCAGTCCCCAAACATTGTCTTCGATCGGTAAACTGTCCTTACCGTTCTTAATACTTAATATACTATTTTTCAAGAAAAACTGTTATAATCTTCAAATGAGGGTGCTTCCGGTTGATCAATTATAACCAAAATCTAATCAGCTCTTCATATGGATGTAACGAAGAGAAATACGAAAGAATTATAATTTTTGGAATTGTAGTATTATAGTTCTCGCAAAGCAAACTTTTGTCACACACACTCATACACACAGATATACAGATATCATCGCAAAAATAGTATTATCGTTTTCTAAGGACCCTAAGATGTGTTTATTGATTAAAAACTCACCACCAAAGACAATACCTTCCTTACCTAAAGGTGACGGAAGGTAAAAAGCATTGTAAAAGACAGTATTGTTTAGCGAATTTGCTAGGTAGCTATACCATAGTCTATCCATCTTAGTTGTAAAAGTGGGCCTAAGCTGATTATTTTAGATAATTTTAGAAATAAAAACGTGGGTAAAAATATGGTTGCGTTCCTCTTTGTATGAATATAGTACCTTAAGATAATAATTAGACAGAGGCTATATTTGGAGTCGAGATTTAACTAAGAATATATTCTGTGAATTATTTAAATAAATAAATATATCATCTCGGCATATTGTCTATTGTTGGGTGTGATGTTTTGTGTACAGATATTATGATGACATATTAGTATAGTGCGGGCGTGTACCAGGCGTCACCTCACGGATACTCATTGCTGGCGTATAGAAAGCACCACATATAAATATATATTTACTCAATATCTATTAAAAAAATAAAATAATATCTATGTTATAACGTGATAATATCTGCTCGGTGATTGTTATTGAATGAAGCATCATTTATGTATAATAACATTTTATTAAGTTTGCGTGCCCTTCTTCTGGGAAGTTTTTCCGCTAATTCAACGAGCGGGCGTCGTGCTCTAAGTAACAATGCGTCAATTTGTCGCCGTAAACGGGCCATTGTGTAGCGGCACAAATATAATAAAAGCATTTTTATAGAAGCTGCATGAGTTCCCATCTGGCGTTCTATCTTCCAACTAATCGCATTATATACTCCATTTTTGAAGCACCGTACTGCCCTGGGCGCGCAATTCAATTTAAAAGTCATTTGTACTGCGCACGGAATATTGTTATCATCGTTAATAATGATAATAATTTCATTTGGTACTCACAACGTCGCGACAGAAAAAGGGATGGTGTTCTCTGCTCGAGAACTCTGCACACGAAAAATATAAATTCAGAAACAGAAATATTTTTTAACGAAAATCGTGTACAATACAGACTTTTAATTGTTCAATGAAATGCTGAAAACAAACGGCAAAATGATGAATAAACGACAAGAACGTGGAGAACAAGATGGTCAAGGATGACATGAAGGACAAGAATGACGCCGAAGTTATAAAGGGCAACAATGATGAACTTGGTGAGGAAGACAAATGACAAGCCAAGATCATGAAGAACTAAATAGTGACTGATATGTAGATCGAAGATAACAGGAAGGCAAATGATGCCGAAATAAAATGGACAGTAAGGCGAAGACAGTGAAGAAGATAAAGGACGAGGAAATGGTGGACAGACAACAAAGACGTAGAAAACAAAAATGGCAAGGATGTGTAGATCGAGGATAACTAGAGAAACTGTAAAGACGTCAAGGATGCAGAAGACATGAAGGATTAATTTGACGCCGAAGATGAAAAGGACAGAAAGAACAAGAAGAACGAAGAAAGAGAGAGAGATAAAGTACGAGGAAATGAAGGATGGGCGACAAAAACGCGCAGGACAATAAGATAGAGGAAGTGTAGATCGAAGAGGACAGTAAGGATTTTAAGGATGAAGAAGATAAAGAGAAAATGCACATTTTAGAAGGTTGTTAGCGTTAGCATTTTGGGCGGGATACTTGGCGTAACCAAAGATTTGTTAATTCAAATATATAAAAAAAAAAAAACATTAGGTGCCTATAAAGGTGCATTCACAAACAAAAATTAGGTTTAGATTAATGGTTTATACTTTAGATTTAAAGACTTTGGCCGCATATTATGTAATGACTCCATTCACACTTCAGAATTCTAAATCCAAATCATAAAGCTAAACATTGCAAGGTCCAAACTTTAGGTTTATGATTTAGTTTGACGTGTCTGAAATGATATAGATATATACACCCATCTTTATTTAGTATCCACTTGGTGGATTCAGCTTTTTAAACAAATGCGAGAAGAACATGAAGACTGTCATAACTTAATTGCTGAAATATAACCAATAATGCCAAGCGAATAACAGTTTCACGGCACGCAGGTGTCTTGTTGAGTACTGCTCTATCGATATTTTAATCTTGTGTTTGACGCATTTACACATATGTTTGTCTGTACATATCAAAACTAATTTTCAGACAATTTAAACTTCCATTTATGAATGACTTACTTATACCTAAACAAAAAACATAAACCTAATTTTATCTTCGTAGATCAAAATACTGTCATTTTGGATACACTAATAGTATATTCCGTAACTTAATCACAACCGTGGTTATGGTTTTCTTGTAGTTCACGTGGTCAGGTTATGGTTATTGAAAAGTGGGTGTGATTCGGAACAACTTGGTTAATTTGTGTCGGTATACCACCGCATCAATAGAAATAAGTGACAACGTAACTCTATTTGTCTATTTTTATAGTAACGTAAATATTATACATATCAATATATGTATATCAATAATAATTATATGTTTATACAATTTTATTTATTATATTGTGGTCGTTGTGGTCCCGAAAACATAACCAAAATTTTCAAGAACCACATCCCGAAATGGAACCTCGATCCTGAAATTATGTTTTGGTTACAATCCGGAACGTTTAATCAGAACCTTGGTCACCGCGGTTAAGTTACGGAATATACTAGATATAAGTTTTTAAAGCTTTTTAAAAACTTAAAAATCATAATGAGTTTTCGTGGGTAGTTCGCCTCGGCAGTTTGAATCGATAGTTTCCGGAGACAGTTTGATCTGGCAATTTTTGTGCAGCGGGTTGTTTTTGAGGGGCAATTTTTTGAACAGTTTGAGTTGTCAATTTAGTAGTGGTAGACAATTTGTATAGGTAATTTGGTTAAGTTGGCAGTTTAGTTGGACAGTCTGACTTTGCAATATAAATGTGTAGGCAATTTGAATCATATGTATTCCTCGGTAGAGTGGTTGTCTGTTTCGCCAATTTTCAAATTTTTTGCGTGATACATTTCGTTTTTACTTTTACAATAATGAAAAAGATATTGCTTGAAAAATGCACAACAGTTATATTCGACTATTCTTCCTTACTTTTTCCGAAAAATTCGTCGATTCTTTTATGTCTGTTCCCCTCGGTCTTTGAGTCTTTGCCCGGCCTCTCGGCGGCGACGCCCGGCATCGATTCGCGTCCCAATTCCTCCGACGTCGAAGAGTAAGCCATCATAATCCCATCCGTTACGCGCGCCTCACTGAACAAGAAAGCGCCCAGTGATAAAATAACACGAGCAAGTCATTTCATTCGCATTATTATCTACTTTATTTCGAATTTTTTTTGGGAAATTTTATTATTATTCGCAATCTTGTAACAAGCGCGTTTATTAAAATCTTTCTCCACTTTTATCCTTCGAAGGATTCAACGTTTTTTAAGTATTAAATAATAAATCGTACATATAGATTCTATTGAAGTTTTACAAAGAAAATTTTGTTAGGTATATTTACTTTAAACGATATCATGTTTACCCTACTAATGAATTTAATTACAATAACTGTCTAATCGTATTCGGAGATCTGTCCTTGGACGACCGTAGAAAAATGCAATCATGTTTATATTTATACAAATTGGTCAATAATTCGGTAGATGATTCGGCTATCCTCTCTAAAATAAATCTTCTTGTTCCTCGATCTCGAACTAAATTGACATTTGCTTACCCGACTCCAAGGACAAACTACGAACTACGTTCACCTGTCAGACAGATGTTTATAATTTACAACAAATTTGTAATTGAAATATTAGAACTAGATATATTTTCTTACAGCATTTCTAGGTTCAAGAAAGTACTGTCTGCTATACTTCTTGCAAGAACCGATAATTTATAATTTAAATTTAATAATAGTTTATTTATAAATATATATGTATTTTTTTTACTTATTCTATTTTTATTGTAAGGTGTCACTACTCGCGCGTCACGCGACTAAATTTCTGTAACTGGGATATTATCCTGTCGAGTGAATTTACAATAAATAAATAAATAAATAAATAAATAAATAAATAAATAAATCGTACATTAGCATTATCATCATATTTTTTTAAAAAAGAATTTTGCTAATTGTGTTTTTGTTATTGTTGTCATTAATACTACAACTAATGTAGTTTAAAATAGAACAATATATCCAATTAAACGTAATTCTAGTTACAAAGTCAATTCACTTGATCTAATATTGGACACCTACATAAGCAAATGTCAAACATTAATTGAATTGTTTCGTAGTTAGTGATTCGACCAATTGGTTAATACATATAATGAATAGGTCTGATTTACTAGTTACAAACCACACTGAACGGTCTACTGAATTATCTACAACAGGGATGCCCAACATTCACTGCATTACAAAATCACAAACAACTATAATTCATAAATAAATAGATGCAGAATGAATGACTATGATTTGAACATCATATTATTGATTGCATTTTGAGGAGCTTTGAAATTATGTACAATGTCAAAAAAACCTTAATCCATTATTTTTAATTTAAGAAAATTAAAGAAACAACTTTTTAGCTTTCCTACTTTTATAGATATCTGTAACTTAATTTAATTCATAGGATGTTTTTGTAGAAACACTGAAACTTTAACGTGACAAAGTTATTTTTTGCAAATAATAGCAGTATGTGTATCAAATTTACCGATTTAAGGACACTAATCTATTGTTTATATGTACAATAGTCGGGTGGTAATTAAGTAATGACTGTATTTGTACAGTAATATTATTTACCGGTTTCAGGATATTAATCCATTGTTTACATGTACAAAAAGAGTCTGGTAACTCAGTAATAACTGTACCTGTACGGTAATATTATTATCATACTGACTTGTCAACAACGGTCTACAAAATAAAAATGAAATAAAATGAAAGTATAATGCTCTTCATTAATACATACAGATAACGCTAGTGTATCATTTTAAATACGGTTTACTTTATTCTAAAATAATAACCATGAGGAATAAAGCACATAATTTGAATATTTCTCATATTGACATATGTCAAAATATTTGTTCTGTTAACCACAGCATTCTGAAAGTAGCATTAATGAAAGAATTTTGAAGAATGATATTTATTAATAATGTCTTCATTTTCTGAAACCGATAAACTATTGAACAAACCACGGATGTTATGAATTATAACAAGCCTTAGATGTCTTAAAACAGACATCTGCGGAGTTATGATATACATAACATTCCTAGGTATATTAATAGCTATTACCGGTTTCAGGATATTATTCCATTGTTTACATGTACAAAAGTAGGCTGGTAACTAAGTAATAACTGTATCTATATGGTAATATTATTACCATACTGACTTGTCAACAACGGTCTACAGAATGAAAATAAAATAAAATGAAAATATAATGCTCTTCATTAATACATACAGATAACGTTAGTGCATCATTTTAAATACGGTTTACTTTATTCTAAAATAATAACCATGAGGAATAAAGCACATAATTTGAATATTTATCATATTGACATATGTCAAAATAATTGTTCTGTTAACCACAGCATTCTGAAAGTAGCATTAATGAGAGAATTTTCAAAAATAATATTTATTAATAATGTCTTTATTTTCTGAAACCGATAAACTATTGAACAAACCACGGATGTTATGAATCATAACAAGCCTTAGATGTCTTAAAACAGACATCTGCGGAGTTATGATATACATAACATTCCTAGGCATGTTAATAGCTATTACCGGTTTCAGGATATTATTCCATTGTTTACATGTCCAAAAATAGGCTGGTAACTAAGTAATAACTGTATCTGTATGGTAATATCATTACCATACTGACTCGTCAACAACGGTCTGCAAAATGAACATAAAATAAAATGAAAATATAATGCTCTTCATTAATACATACAGATAACGTTAGCCTGTCGTTCTAAATACGGTCTACTTTATTCTAAAGTAATAAACATGTGGAACAAAGCACATAATTTGAATATTTGTCATATTGACATATGTCAAAATAATTGTTTTGTTAACCATAGCAATCTGAAAGTAGCATTAATGAGAGAATTTCAAAAAATGGTATTTATCAATAATGTCTTAATTTTCTGAAACCGATAAACTATTGAACAAACCACGGATGTTATTAATCATAACAAGCCTTAGATGACTTAAAATCCTCGCTCTACGAGCTCGGATTTCAAACCGACATCTTCGGCAGTTATGATATACATAACATTCCTAGGTATGTTAATAGCTATAAGTATGTAATGTTTAGCCAAAACTTTGGCATGTATATATAATTTCATTAGTAGTAGACATCTAGTCCGATAATTTGTCCTTTTGGAACCCATAATCCATTCTACAGTGGACTATCTCTCAAGTTCATTTATTAATAATATCATTTTTGGAAACCGATAAACTTTTGAACAAACCACGGATGTTATTAATCATAACAAGCCTTATATGTCTTAAAATCCTCGCGCTATCAGCTCGGATTTAAACCCAACATCTACGGCAGTTATGATATTCATAACAATCCCAGGTATGTTAATAACTATTACAATATTTGGACTATGGTGATTTTGCCAAGATTTTTACAATTATACCTAGTCTAGTTTTACCTTCCGTCACCTTTAGGTAAGGAAGGTATTGTCTTTGGTCAAAAAATTCGATGATGAGTTTTTACTCAATAAGCACGTTTTAGGGTCCCTAGAATACGAATTTACTATTTTTACGATGATGTCTGTATGTGTGTGTGTGTGTGTGTTTGTAACAAAATTTTCGTCTGCGATAACTCTATACTACAGTTACAAAAATTATATTTTTTTCGTATACTTCTTTGTTACATCCATATGAAGAGCTGATTAGATTTTGGTTACAATTGGTCAACCGGAAGTACCATCATTTGAAGATTTTAACAGTTTTTCTTGAAAAAACTATGTTAAATATAATTTTTTTACATTTGATGTTATTATAAATATTAAAGAATATTTTATTCTCTATACGATTTGACTGCATTTTATACTTAATATTAAATGGATATAGAGTTAAAAAATTATAAAGAAATTAAATTTCATAAAGTAGCCATAGCTATGGAAACAACTACTATATTAAGAAAATTCTGGTTGAAAGATGTCAGTGTCAAGTGAAATTGACATAGTGTGTATGTCTTATAATTTTACTGGAAATATAGGATCTTTTGCTTTCTGTATGGAATTTGTATAAAATACATACAACTGCTTTAAGGTAATGTACAAGAAATAATAATAATTATAATAATAATAATAATAATAATAATAATAATAATAAATCTTTTATTTCTGCAGATACATTACACTGTATATATAAAACGTCACAAAATAATAATTTTCTGTATGAAATTTGCATAAAATACATGCAACTGCCGGAAGGTAATGTACAAGAAATAGAATATTTAATTTAGCAAGGAACTTTCCATACGAAATTTGTACAAAATACATAGAACTGACGGAAGGTAATGTGCTGGCCACATCAGATTTTTTTAATAGATCAAATGTCTGAACCAATTATAGAAATAGGCGTGATATCAACATTATTTCCCTCAAAGTATTAACATATACCCAACACTAATGCCTATTTTTCAATAGCTTTATATCAAAGCACAGGAAGTGTTCCTCTACCATTGATACTTATACTTTATTGTCCTCTCCCCCTAAGTTTTTTGCAGGGTGTAATTTCCTATCTGAAACTGACGGTTTGCGACAAATAATTAGCGACAAATCGTGTATTATGTTACAGAAACATTTGTAACTTTTAATAGGCAGTCGGTGACGTCTACTGATCGTTAAGATTTTAAAGTGATTTATAATACTTAATGGATTTAAGAGTTTATTTACCGGAAAATGCTTTTTGTAGGACAGTTTTCCTTACTTATTATTTTGCAATTATCGAGAGCTATTAATTATTATTCTCGGTAATTTTTTATCAGAGAAATTAGATCGACAGATAGGCGACTCAACAGAATAATATAAAAATCTGATGTGGCCAGCACATTACCTTCCGTCAGTTCTATGTATTTTGTACAAATTTCATACGGAAAGTTCCTTGCTAAATTAAATATTATATTTCTTGTACATTACCTTCCGGCAGTTGCATGTATTTTATGCAAATTTCATACAGAAAATTATTATTTTGTGACGTTTTCTATATACAGTGTAATGTATCTGCAGAAATAAAAGATTTATTATTATTATTTCTTGTACATTACCTTAAAGCAGTTGTATATATTTTATACAAATTCCATACAGAAAGCAAAAGATCCTATACCTATTTCCCGTAAAATTATAAGACAAACACACTATGTCAATTTCACTTGACACTGACATCTTTCAATCAAAATTTTCTTAATATAGTAGCTGTTTCCACAGCTATGGCTACTTTATGAAATTTAATTTCTTTATAATTTTTTAACTCTATATCCATTTAATATTAGGTATAAAATTCAATCAAATCGTACAGAAAATATAACATTCTTTAATATTTATAATAACATTAAATGTGAAAAAATGATATTTAACATAGTTTTTTCAAGAAAAACTGTTAAAATCTTCAAATGAGGGTACTTCCGGTTGTCCAATTCTAACCAAAATCTAATCAGCTCTTCGCATGGATGTAACGAAGAGAAATACGAAAGAATTATAATTTTTAGAATTGTAGTATGGAAGTTATCGCAGACGAAAATTTTGTTACATACACACACACACACACACACACACACACACACACACACGGACACACATACATACATACACACATACACACACACACACACACATACAGACATCATCGTAAAAATAGTAAAATCGTATTGTAGGGACCCTAAAACGTGCTTATTCATCAAAAACTCACCACCGAATTTTTTGACCAAAGACAATACCTTCCTTACCTAAAGGTGACGGAAGGTAAAAAAGAATAGACACAATTTTTTGTGATGTACACAAATGAGCCTGTTTCACAATTTTCAAATAGTATATTACAGGGATGGCGAACCAATGGCACGCGTCACAATATTTTGGGCGCATCACTGATCACAAAATTCATTATGATGCACTACGAAAAAAATTGTGAAGTAGGTATTATATGACGAGCGAATGCGAGTGATCCCTACGCTACGGAATGTTCGGGTGCGGTGCGCGGTTCATTTGATAAACTGAATTTGTCCCAATTCGATTGGTTGGAAATTGAAGAATTTGAAATGCAGCTGATTTATTTCCAGTCTAGTTCAATATGGATTCAAAAATTTATTGAAACAAGGAAAGAGTTAGAATTAATTGAAATAGAAAGATTGACAAGTAATATAAGTGAAAATGCTAATAACAAAATTTTGGAAACATGGAATGAGTTACCAGACACATTTAATTATTTGAAGAAGCTGGCTCATGATATTTTAACAATATTTTCATCAACCTATGCCTGCGAGTCATTATTTTCAGAGATGAATAACATTAAAGACTCGGTTAGAGACCGTTTGACAGATGACTCCAGTTCAGCATGCATTCTGCTAAAATTAACATCTTACAAACGTAACATATGTTATTTGTCATCGAATCTGCAACAACAGAAGTCACACTAATTTTACTTTAATTTAAATTACGCGTATAATTGAACCATTGCAAAATGTTCCTATTTTTTTGTAGTAAATAAAGAGTTTTGAGTTGATAATATTTATTATTATTATTTTCCCAATAATCACAAAGTCAAAATTATTTGATGGCACGTCTATGACCTCATTAAACATTTCTTTAGAAAAATGGCACGTTGATACGTAAAGGTTCGCCATCCCTGGTATATTACATTACAAGTCATGAAAATGTTTCATTGCATTTCTTGAAAGCCTCCGAGTCAAGCAAAGACATTTTTTTATGACGCGTGATGTATTCTATTTTTTTTAATCGGCAATTATAGAAGCTTAAAATTATAGAAAAAATTAGGTTTGCATAAATCATCAAAGCTGTGACAAATTTTAGAAAACGTTGTCACGACAAGTAAATAAAATGACAAATTTTATTATTATAAAAATTTGACGCGTTGTGTTTTCTTTCTTGCTACCGGTAATTTTCCTTTTGAAAACGTTGTCGCAATGCGAACATGATTTTGATGGTGAAGATGAAGTACCGATGGACATACCTGAAGCTGCGAACGCCGCTGTGGCAAATTTACTACCAAAAAAATCCAAACAACGGTACGAAAAGTAGTACGATAGATTCAAAAAGTGGTGCAGCATTAGAAATGTGAATGAAATTAGTACAGACAGTGGAAAATAAAAATGGAAATCTTATTTTCAAGACTCAAATTATTTTAAATGAAAGTTTATGCAATATTTTTCTTATTAATAATTATTTTTTAATAATTTATTTTCGTAAATAATGAAATACAAATATTGGCGACAAAAATAGTCATAAAGAACAACCCCCTACTTCTGTGACGTAGAAGCACATACATTACGTCATTCACAGCCAATAGAAAAACAGTTTTTCCATCACCTACGTTTATTTTTGTTATTTAGATAAATAAACGTAGGCGATAGTTTGTCACATGTTGATAACATACTTCTAGTTTGACATTTGATGCTGACATTTTCCTTTATAAATGAGTAATAAAGTAATAATGGCTAATACAGACTACACTCAAACTAAGTCGGACAATTTCTCGTAAGTCGATAGCGGGAAGGTGGCTAAATTTATATCAGAAAACGATTGTTTTACTGTTACCGAAATAAGAGGTGTTAAAGAGTTAGATAAAATAAAATGTAAAAACCCAACCATCAGCTCTTCGACCTATTGCTTCCAGCCACAATTTTCTTTTCTTCGCATCTTTTGGCACATTTATAAATTCAACAGTGCAGCATTTTTGCAAGAAGGCACAATACAATACTGTAAATTACTCATTTTATATTGAATTTTTTATTATCTAACATGAAACAAACTAAAAAATTTGACACTTGTTTGACAATTTGGTCATAATATGTATCATAACATAACAAAACACAAAAAATTGACACTATGAAGGGACCAGTTGGAGCCGATGTAGATATATGTGCTGTGACGTAACATTCTGTATCAGATCACGTGACTTTTTCAAAATATTATCCAAATTTTTAAAATTAATTGTATAATATCTAATGGATATTTGGTGATATTTTCAAATTTGAGGCTATTTAAATAATTTCTTTTTTAATTTAATACTTAAAAGGCATATAAAAATTCTTGCAACAGCTCTATTGTATAAAAAGTACAATTATTATAATGTAAACTAAAATATACTATTTAAAAAAACGATAATTATATAGGGATTAGCAGGCTTATGAAATCATTTCTCCAAATTGGTTAACATATGTAAAATAATGCTACAAAATTATATTATGCTGGGGCTTAAGCTTTAAAGAATACCGGTTATCCTCTCTTTGTGTGTGATTATATTTTAGGTAAGCATTCCACAGCTTTGCTAATAACCCGACTAACCGTGAAATAGGGATATTATTTAGTCCTTTTCAAGGAAACTTTTAATCACACCAGAGAAAATTAAAAGTAACGAACCGAACACTTTTTACGTTTTCGTACTCAACAATTTTTCTTTTCTAGTTATTTTTAATTACAAATAAATGAAATTAATTAATTTTGCAGGAGACATTTTCTCAGAACAATATTTTTATTTTTCTTTCGTTTAATTCTATTTTATCTGTTGATATTTTCTATGTTAAAGTCTAACACGAGCCTGTACTAAAAAGATCTTTTTGTGATAACCCATGTTCTTTCGAACATCTGTCCAAAGATCCAAAGATTTGAAATATCAGAAAACTTAAAATGATGGGCAAGATACAATCTTATTTAGAAACCGCTATTAGTTGGATGATTGGTAGGTTTAAGCTACGGAAATAAAAAAAAGTTTCCGGCAAACTGTACCTAACTAGGGGAAGTTATTGTAACCACAAATGTATTTACTACAAATTACTGTTACAGAGTGAATTACATGGTTTACATTGTGTTATAAATCGTAAATATTCAGCATAAAAACTACATACATAAATAATTTTTTAAAACTTTTGGTCAATGCTTTTTCTTTTTGAGTGAGTCAGCAAAAAAGGAAATGTTCAATAAAAAATGTATGCTTAAACATATTTTGATGAAATTTGGTAGACATATAGTTTTCAGTAAACAAAATTTAGTGGTAAAGTTGCTGACACAACATTTCAAACCCAATTTGGGTATGGAACATGGAAAATTTAAAAATGAAACACCAATTCCACATTTGATTCTAAATATTTTAGCTGTAATATTAGTAACAATAATTTTATTCTTGGTAATAAATATATGATACAATTATTAATAATATATATATTATCCGTTTTGAAAGGTAATTATAAAATAAATTTAGTTTATTTATTTATATGATTAATGTATTAAAATATAAATGTTTTATATCAATAATAGTAGTAATTTAATATCATTTTCTCCATTGTAATAAACGTTTAGTGCGAGCTAATTATTCTATTTTTTATTCATATTTTTAATCAAGAAAATATTTTTATTGCTAATACAATGGTATTATAATGACATGTTTTTCTGAAACATATATTTCTAAAGAACTTCATTAAATAATATTTTATATTGGCTAACAACAACTGCCACCATTTTTTCATGACACGCTTGATGTTATATTTATTTATACCATTAGGAGCTGTCGATATCAATTTTCAATTTACCAATAGTATAAGACATTTCAAGTCTTATTTGTCATCATTTTTCCCTCAGAAATTGAAATAACAATATCTAATTTATTATCGTAATTTCGTATCGAGGTAGTAATTTCTCATGAAATATGTAAAGGAAAAAACACCTGGTATAATGATGATGACTTCTTTTCAATATATTACTGTCTAGTGTTATTGTAAATAAAAATAATTGAATTGTTGATTAACTGTTTGTTAATTGTTTCAGATGGTAACGAGGTTGCTGAGAAGATTGGTAAGTCGTTTTAATTTTTTTTGCGTATGGTTCCAATGCATATATGATTTGATTAAATAATGAGGGTTGCAAATATATATATGGTAGATCTAATCATTTTTATGAATAATAATGATAATAATAAAAATATATAGTACGTTACATTTCCATTTAAAATTTTCAAACATAATTAAAAATGTATTAATGTAAAAATTGTTGTATTCAGAAATAGTTATATGTATATGTATATTATTACTGTATTAAAAATTGAATTATACAAAAATAAAAATGAACAAATAAAAAAATGTGCACAGAACTATTTAGGGGTTAAATATTTAAACGTTCATTGTATCATTATCAGCAATAATATTATCATTACTCAAAAGTTATAATTGTTTAAAATTTAAATTTTAAAAAAAATAAAATATATTTGATACAATAAGTAATTTTTATATTTACATTTCTTAAATTTTATAATAAAAACAAATAGTGCATATAAATAAATAAAATAAATATATCATCACGGCTTATTACCCAGTGCTGGGTGTGCCAATCTGCTTTGTACACAGATATCGGTAAAGATGATATATTTGCAACGTGCGGGCGCTTACCAGGCGTCACCTCACGGGCACTCAATGGTGGTGCATATATATATATATATATATATATATATATATATATATATTACTTGTTAAAATATAGGATAGGGTCTCGTGGCCGCGTGCCTGAGTGTCAGGTCGCGAATCTGGGGAACCGGGTTCGATCCCGACCGACGCCAAATATTTTTTCAATTTTAAATGGCACAAAATTGACCCCTGTGGTGCACTCTCCACGCCAGCAATGAGTGCCCGTGAGGTGACGCCTGGTAAGCGCCCGCACGGTGCAAATATTTCATCATTACCGTATCTGAGTATAAAAAGCAGATTGGCACACCCAGCAATGGGTAATAAGCCGTGATGATATATTTATTTATTTATTTATTTAAAATATAGGTATTATCAAATTAAAAAATTGTAAGCTTACTGAAAATCAGACAATCCAAGATTTTTTTCAGTAAATTAAAAATGGATATGTAAGAATTAATAAATTAATAAAAAAATATGAATATGTATTGTTCAACGTTTTTTTTTTTTTATTTCTAAAAGTTTTGTTTTTAGTTTCGTTCAAAGTAACATATTGGGTTTCACCATAAAACCACAGATTTGTATTGGTATCTTATCATTTCGGATTTGAACATTAGCAGTAATAGTAATAGTTTTATTTTAAAATAAACAGAATTGAAGTGCGCTTATGGAGCGCTCATTTACATTATATTCTTATCAAAAATGAGCTTCTTAAAAGCGCTTTTATTATAGTGCGCCCGTATTTGTATATATATATATATATATATATATATATATATATATATATATATATATATATATATATATAAATATATATGAGAGTTGATATCAAGATGTTGTCCATGAATTTATTTATAAATTTGGTGACTGCTTTATCTTATTTTAAACTTTACCTGTTTTTTTTCATTATCTTTATAAAAAGAAAGCATAGAACAAAAAATAATAAAGATATTATTAAGTAGCTGATAAATTATTTAAAAAAAATAATAGATATTTATTTGTTTAAACAATTTAAAAAAATCAAAAACAAAGCATCCTTTATTGTTCTGTGCACATCTCAAAAACCCTCACCCTCCCTCAAAATCCTCGTCCCCCCCCCTCCCATCCTTGGCTAATTACCCTCCACAGCTACTTGTGTTATTTTGAGTGATTTATCTCCTTGCCCATCTACAAATTAGCTTACCCAGCATCCGACTCCATACTTGCCATTTGATTGGCTGCCTCATTGTAAGCTCCTCCTCCATTGGCTGGCTCCTCCTTTTGCCACCACTACGATTTTCCGATTGAGCTACCCTCAGTCGACAGTGAGTGCTCGTGTGAGTGCCATGGATCGGGAAGATACAGCGGGGTTGCTACAGGGCTATGGGTTTATGGAGAAAAGCGGGAACAACCAAGGACCTCGACATACGATAGACCAGATTTTGGGACTCAGGAATAGGGAGGAGGAACGGAGTGAAACTCCCGGAACCGGGGAAAGTGCGGGTAAGTTTGTATATTTACCAAAAATTAAATTTTGTATACTGAGGGGTGCGATTTTCTTTTTTGCTATGTACTATATATGAAATTTGAATCACTAATACTTCTATTCTGTAACTCACTGGTTAAAAAATTTAACCAATCAATTATGTTGATATATAACAAACAATGGATTTTTAATTGTCAAATCATTATTGGTTAAAAATATTAACTACTGAGTTACAGAATAGATTTGTTAGACTGATATTTTGAGTACCGACATAGCGTGGTGGTAGCGTCGCCGCTTCGTATTCCAAAAATCCTAGGCTATAATCCCGATAGAGTATAGGTATTTGTATATTTATCATTTTATTTCCGTTAGAAAAATAAATACAATGGTTATTAGAAAACTATATCATATCTATGGGCTTTCGAGCCGGATTGGGTCACCTTGAAAGTGTAAATCTACGTGAAATTCTCTAAAATATGGCGTAGCGAATTTTTTCCCGTCGATTACATGACAAGAATGTAGACATAAGAATTTTGTCGTAAGTTCTCAGCACTTTTATCTTGTAATCTGCACATTTTTGTCTACCACTCCTACAGGCTTACAAAGTTTTGATTAACACAAAAATTCACTATAAACGGTACATACATACAAACATAAAATCACGCATTTCCCACTTAGTGGGTTAGCACAAACCCGAAAGAATAAAAATAACATCATCCAAAAAATAATCAGTCTCTCTTTCAACAACATTCTTACTAACCTGACATCATAGGTGCAACATATATTCCTCACTCTTAACATATTAAAGTGACCGATTTTCAGTAGCGAAATACCACAACCGGACCACAATAATAGTTACGAAACAATCATCCTTCGCCATATATTCCTGTCTAAGCACACTCCTTTCGCCTCGGCCACATTCATAATCGCATTCATGCACACTTTTCTTCTCTTCTCTCTTTTAGCACCTTATCAATCACATCCATCCACTTACACACTGGATGGCCACGCAATCGAACACCCTCAATTTCACCAAGATATATACGCTTTACAAGCCGTTCACTCTTCATTCTCTCCACATGACCAAACCACCTCAACTGGCTCATTCCTACTCTCTTAACAACATTCTTCCTAACCATACATTCTTCATACACTAAAACGGTGAACTGCAATAATCTTGCCTGCAGAGTTTCAGCAATTACAGAACGATGAAATTAAATGTAATTTTGTCTCGTGTACTTATTTTATATTTTTATGTACCACTCTTTCGCGGTTAAAAATAAGAGCCTGTGGTTTCAAAATTTAGATTCACCATAAAATTATATATAAGAGATGAACCAATAATTTTGGCTACATAATTTGAGCAATGAAAAAAACAATAAAATTGAATGTACTTTTGTCTTTTGCTCTGTTTGCACATTTTTTTCCACCACTCGTACATGGTTAAAGTGGTAACCTGCGGATTAAAAATTTGAAATCTACATAAAATTATTTAAAATATGGCTTCTGCAAAAAAATTCCCGTCAAGTGGTATAGTAGTGACAGAGTGTTAAACATATACGAATTTTCTCACAAGTTCTCCGTACTTTTGTCGTGTGCTGTTAAGCAATTTTTAAACGACAAAAAGAATTTTTAATAAAAAAGCACTTTTAAAAAACTTAATATTATATTTTGAAGCATAGATCGATAATCGATCAATATGTTTAATATTAATTCATGCCATATGGGTGCCATAAATTTCGAACACCACAATAGATGGGATATTGTATAACATAACATTTGACAGTCTACCATTTTTTAAATTTTTTGTGCTGCGCCTCCACCAATTTTATAAAATATTCACAATTACATTCATTCTATTTTGGAAACTGACAAGTATAACAAGAAAATGAACTATACGTAATTATATTTTCATTAAATCAAGATCAATTTCATGCCTTGTGCGATAAATATTTAATTACTAAATCAAGTAATTAGTACGAACAATAAGGTATCACCCTACTCTAATTACTCTTGTTACAAGTTTGAATATTTAATATATTAATGCGGCGTTTCACGAAAGGTTGAACACGAAGAATAAATTAACATATTATAATAATTATATTCATGACAATAATAATAAAAATCTGATGTGGCCAGCACATTACCTTCCGTCAGTTCTATGTATTTTGTACAAATTTCATACAGAAAGTTCCTTGCTAAAGATTATATTTCTTGTACTTTACCTTCCTGCAGTTGCATGTATTTTATGCAAATTCCATACAGAAAATTTATAGCAAAAGATCCTATATTTCCAGTAAAATTATAAGACAAACACACTATAGGTACGTTCCATCGGTGTCAGAAATCTTACTACTTCTTCTACTAGAACCTCAATGATCGTTCTTTTGCGTCAAAAAAATCTGAATATTCCTACGAATCATTCCAACTTCAGAGCTGGAAGCGCTGGTTGGAAGATATATAGATTGGAGATAAATTCAAAATTGTACTAGCCGACTGTCGCGCATACCTTTCTGTTACATTTGTCAATGTTCAGATTAGACTGTGCTCAAAGAAATACCTCCTTTACATTTTTATTATTTAATATATTTTTATATAATTATAATCTCTGTAATAACAACATTTTGAAGATCCAAAATAAACATACAAAGTTAGCTTTAGTTGTTAACTGACAATAACACATAAACACTCCCATTGTTCTATCGTATTTATTTTTTACTTGACAGTTATTTGCCACTGAGCGTTCTATTGCTTTAAGAATATTCTTATTCTAGTAGGAATATTTCTGACACCGATAGAACGTACACCTTATGTCAATTTCACTTGACACTGACATCTTTCAATCAAAATTTTCTTAATATAGATAGTAGCTGTTTCCATAGCTATGGCTACTTTATGAAATTTAATTTCTTTATAATTTTTTAACTCTGTATCCATTTAATATGAAGTATAAAATGCAGTCAAATCGTATAGAGAATAAAATATTCTTTAATATTTATAATAACATTAAATGTGAAAAAATGATATTTAACATAGTTTTTTCAAGAAAAACTGTTAAAATCTTCAAATGAGGGTACTTCCGGTTGTCCAATTCTAACCAAAATCTAATCAGCTCTTCACATGGATGTAACGAAGAGAAATACGAAAGAATTATAATTTTTAGAATTGTAGTATGGAAGTTATCGTAGACGAAAATTTTGTTACACACACACACACACACACACACACACACACACACACACACACACACACACACACACACACAGACACACATACATACACACACACACACATACAGACATCATCGTAAAAATAGTAAAATCGTATTGTAGGGACCCTAAAACGTGCTTATTCATCAAAAACTCACCACCGAATTTTTTGACCAAAGACAATACCTTCCTTACCCAAAGGTGACGGAAGGTAAAAATGAGCAACAAAAAATATATATAAGGACAACATTTATATATTTTTTAAATGTTAAATGTAAATATTGTTGCAAATTAATACAAAAACAAATTTAATAACAGTATCCTTCCCTTCGTGATCGTGAAAGCTATGCGCGTGACCGCCTCACGCTCCACGCAATTAAGAAACAAGCTTACAGCTCGCGTGATTCCAAGGGCTGCTTGATTAGACCGTTTTCATAATACTGAATGAGCATAATACTAACATATAATTGATATAATTATATGAGTTATTAAAGGGGTTTATCGTGAAACATGTTTTAAATAATTACCTCCTTTATGGCTGTGAATTTTTATTATTAAGTGTAATTGCCGACTTAGTCTAGATGCTATATAGATTTTTTTCAGAAATTTATATGTCGTGTTTTATTTACAGAAAGAAACACAATAGTATATTTTCTTACGTAGATTAGTTTTTTTCAATAATTCAAAATAATATTTCTAAATTTAAATGGTACAAAATTGACATCTGTGGTGCACTTTCCACGACACCAATGAGTGCCCCTGAGGAGACACTTTGTAAACGCTCGTATGATACGAATATGTCATCATCATTACCGATATCTGTGTACAAAGCAGATTGGTAGAACAATATTTGGAACTACAGTTTTTTTCATTTTCATTAAAAATTATTTCAAACAAAAATAATATCTATGTTAAAGGAACAGAGTAGACAGGGAATCTATTCAATGCATGTCTTTATTTCAACAGAGCGGCAAAAATAATGGCACATTGATATTCATTGTAAAAGAAAACAATGACAGTCATAATTACCATATTTATAATTTTATTTTTGCATCCGACAGAGTCAATTTTTCTGAATACAGTAGATTATTTTTCGGCTGCCCATTAAACTTGCCTTGAGGTATGCCAGGATGTATAGTATGACTAGCGAATGGAAGTTGACGTTTAGAGTATTTAATAGATGTGGTATCTTTTGAAAACATTTCCCTATATTTGATTTGAAAGGAAACTGACCCTTATGTATTCCGTTACAGAAGATTAGAATTGTACTCAATACCAGGAGGCTTTTAAAATGACCTTAGCAACAGGATTTAGGGATTATTAAAAAAATTTAATACCGCAAATTCTAGTTCGTTCGTCGCAAGTGTATAAGCAACCCTCGAGTCGGAATTACTGTTAGAGGAAATTAAAAATAATCCTATTTCATAGAATAAAGCATAAAAAGAGAGTGACTGCCGTGGAAATGAGATATTTACGTGGAGTATGTGGATATGTAAGACGGGATCGCGTGAGGAATAATTTGGTGTATGAAGAATGTATGGTTAGGAAGAATGTTGTTAAGAGAGTAGGAATGAGCCAGTTGAGATGGTTTGGTCATGTGGAGAGAATGAAGAGTGAACAGCTTGTAAAGCGTATATATCTTGGTGAAATTGAGGGTGTTCGATTGCGTGGCCGTTCACTGTGTAAGAGGATGGATGTGATTGATAAAGTACTAAAAGAGAGAAAGTTTCCGAGTGAGAAGAGAAGAAGAGCTTGTATGAATGCGATTATGAATATGGCCGAGGCGAAAGAAGTATTCTTAGACAGGAATATGTGGCGAAGGATGATTGTTTCGTAACTATTATTGTGGTCTTGTTACGGTATTTCGCTACCGAAAATCGGTCACTTTAATATGTTAAGAGTGAGGAATATATGTTGTATCTATGATGTCAGGTTAGTAAGAATGTTGTTGAAAGAGAGAGTGATTATTTTTTGGTTGATGACTTTTTTATTCTTTCGGGTTTGTACTAACCCACTAAGTTGGAAATGCGTGATTTTATGTATGTATGCAAGTATGTAAATAGTTATAGATCAGAATATTTTGTTATAATGAACATAAACGAAAAATGTTTAAAATATTTTAAACGCACCCCTGTTTTGATATTCAGTTACCCTAGTCGGCCATCTATTTTTAGACAGACATACAAATTTCATACAATTCTATTCTTCTGTAGGGTTTCAAACGAAACCACATCTATAAAATAATTTAAACGTCAACTTTCATTCGCTAGTCGTACCACTACGGAGCATCCATCCTCTTATCGCTTATTGGACCTCTCCAATTTTATAGAATATACCATAACGCCAAAATTTATTTTCCCAAAGATAGAACATTATTCGAACCGCATGCATCTGAAGTATAAAGTTGATATTTGTGATCAAGTTTAACGAAGTGAAACATACATCCAATTTACGAACAATACCAGATCCAATCACCTACCCAAAGAATATATCTCTCTACGCATATAGACGTCTATATAGCGTACGGCGTACGGTATAAGAATTATTGACATCGCGCTAATTTGACGTGCGTCCGTAAGACATGGAATTACGGCTGATAGGATTACAAGATTGACAAATAGGATGAAGAAAGATTAATTGAGTATTAGCGGCCGAGCGCTCGGCTGTCGCGCAATCATATCGGCTGTCGCATTAGGATTACCACGCGAGAAAGGAGACAAACACGTAGTTCGCGATTGGGCCAATTTACTAGAGGTGCCTTATTATATACCAACTACCGAAAGAAAGATGGAATTACACTACTTTTATTATGTCTCATTTGGCTTTGATAACGGATTTATTAGCTGTATTCACTGTAGAATAAATAATCTGATGTGGCCAGCACATAACCTCTCGCCAGATATTTTCCCTGGTTGTGCGCATAAAACAAAAAATATTTTTAAATACAAATACATATATTCATGTCTCACTACAAAATACTTCTCACGTATATTTGCGAAATCTATGGGATATTTTAATATAAATTATGTACAATACATACATTTTCGTTATATTCAATATCCTGAAATTTTCTTTTTCTACTTTCCTTTTCTTTTTCTTTATATTCGTCATTTTTTTCGCAAATTCCTTTTATATTCTTTTTTACGTATATTCTTTTGCGTTGTTGACTTTTTTTTATTTTCATAATCTTCATAATGATGTATAAATATTTTTGACAGTGGCACACTAATATTTTTGACAGTGACATTTATGTGTCAATTACAAACATTTGAATTTCTTGCCTTGAAGTAGTTTGATCTGAGATTTTTTACGTCAAATTATTTTATATGCATTTCTTAATCTCTAAATCTATAGAAGATATAATAATAAATTTATATTTATCGAATAAAGAATTTAACGTTCTTTAATATAAGTATTTACATAAATTTTCGATAAATAATATTTAGATGATTTTTTTCTTGTAACTACTACTTCCGGTTGTCCAATTGTTACCAAAACTTAATCAACTCTTTCCATTATCATATAATATATAATATCATAAATTATCACTGTATTTTTTGCTGAAGATGGACAAAATAAAAATGTCCGAAACGTCATAATATCATAAATTATCACTGTATTTTTTGCTGAAGATGGACAAAATAAAAATGTCCGAAACGTCCAAAAAACTTGTACACGTTGAGTGATCTAACTCAAGAATATATACATTGGAACATATGGCCTACTATTTCATTAACCAAAATATCAAGTAGTTCCCAAGAATTCTTATTTTATCTTTCCATTATAGTTAGATTGAGGAATCCGTAATTAAAAATGTCTTTAGTCTTATAGTATTTGAGAAATCGTGGATCCAACATCCACACATCCGCACACACACACATACACACACATGAATTCAATACCTCTCTTAGCGAGAGGTAATAAAAAGTGAAAAGTTGCTCAGAATGAAGAGTTACATTTAAAACGGTTTTTGACTTTTTTATGCTTTTTTCACAATTTAAAAAAATTCAAAATTTATCTTACTTCGTAGCAGTATATATGGCATTAGCTTTATTAGCTCCCGCTATCCTTGGTATGAGCAGATATAGCGATCGTGCTAAAAATCTCATATCGATATGGTTTTTTTGTTTTTCCCCCAGTAAATTCAGTCACAAATATTGCACTGATTAAATCATATCCTATAAGAAATATGTGTATCTGCAATAATAAGCGAGAGAAAGGATGTATCCATTTTTTCTAAGACATTATATATTTGTAAAAAATGTCGTATCCCCCGTACAATATTTGAACGCAAATATCTCTAGAAAGAAAAGAGATATCGACCTGCGGTTTTAAAATCCTAATTCTACACCCTTTAAACTACATAAATACAAATTTTCAAATTTTTTAATTTTTTGAAAATTTCGATCATTTTTTTAAATCACTCCACCCTCATACCCAAAAATGGGTGTGCGGTACACCTTCAACGACCTCACCAATAAATTCCTCGTACCAAAAAATATAAGTATACCAATTTTCATCGAAATATTCCGACGGATACATTTATTATTAAACATTCTTTAAAATCGTCAAAAACTGAAAAAATGGCAAGGGGTACCCCTTAGATTTTTTGCGATTTTTAGCTATTTTCAGACTTTTCCTTCTGGAGATTGTAATAGTTGCTCAAAAATTATGAAAATTGGTATGCTTATGTAATTTTGCTCGTAGAATCTAATGGTGATATCGTCAGGGCTGTATACTTGGCCATTTTTGGGATATAGCCCAAAAATGGGCATTTTTAAGTAAAATTTTGAGGACGAATATCTCTGAAACGAAAAGAGATATCAACATGCGGTTTCAAAATTTGAAATGTACATGTTGAGGAGAATAAATATGTATTAAAATCTCAATTATTTTTTTTTGAGCCGAATTTTGATAATTTTGTCTTTTGAATGCAAATATCTCTAGAATGAAAAGAGATATCGACCTGCGGTTTTAAAATCTTAATTCTAGACCCTTTAAACTACTTAAATACAAATTTTTAGATTTTTAAATTTTTTTAAAATTTCGACCCTTTTTTTAAACCACTTTACTCTCATACCCAAAAATGGGTGTGTGGTACACCTTCAACGACCTCACCAATAGATTCCTCGTACCAAAAAACATAAGTATACCAATTTTCATCAAAATATTCCAACGGATACATTTATTATTAAACATTCTTTAAAATCGCCGAAAACTGAAAAAATCCCAAGGGGTACACCTTAGATTTTTTGCGATTTTTAGCTATTTTCAGACTTTTCCTTCTGGAGATTGTAATAGTTGTTCAAAAATTATGAAAATTGGTATGCTTATGTAATTTTGCTCGTAGAATCCAATGGTGATATTGCCAGGGCTGTATACTTGGCCATTTTTGGGATATAGCCCAAAAATGGGCATTTTTAAGTAAAATTTTGAGGACGAATATCTTGGAAACGAAAAGAGATATCGACCTGCGGTTTCAAAATTTGGAAAGTACATGTTGAGGAGAATAAACATGTATTAAAATCTCAATTATTTTTTTTTGAGCCGAATTTTGATAATTTTGATGTTTTTTTTTAGTTTTTTGGACTTTGAGACAGGAATAAGATATTTTTAAGGGTAAATTCTTGTAGATATGTTTGAAAGACATATATGAGCTTGTAATAAAGTTGTATTTATGTATGATACGCTTGTATGAATATTAAAATACCGAACGTGATGATATAAAATTTATTTTTATTTATTGTTTCATTACTTAAAGATCAAATTAATATTGATAGAAGGTTAGATATGGTAAAATTATTAATTAAATTATTCACATATAATAGTAATAGATATTTCTGACCATAAATAGAGCTGTAACAACCAAAATTATAAGTATGAACCATCAATATATCATCAGAATATTTTAATTTCTAATGACATCCTTCATCATGGCAATAAATTAGATATTAGCACATGGGTCATATATAGTAAAACTAAACCTATCAAAGTTTAAAAAAGTTATTAACATCTACTCTTTTCCAAATTCTTACTACTTTCAAGTCTTCTGTTATCACTTTTTTCAAATTCAACAAAAGTAAACCAAATAGCATTTTTTTGAATTTATGCTGCCATGTCAAATAGAAACCACATGTTTTGTAATGGAAATGAAAGATATGTTGAATGATAATTTTGAATTTGTTTTACGGATGGGGAAATGTGAGTATGCGAAATAGCTATTTGTGAGCGCAAAATGGGACATTGTCAATTGAGAGGTTGTTGCCGCGCGACGCAGGAGCGAGGCATTCTCTCGAAATCGACAATGTCCATTTGCGCTCGAAACACACACAAGATTTTTTCTACAGTCGCCACAATGGGGTCCTCCAGCATAACAAAAATTTATTTTTTATTTATTTTTACTTATCGGTATTTTCCATTCTTCTTGAGCTATTGCTTCAATCTAATCTAAGCATTTTATACTTTCGTTTTTGTAAATGAATGCCCTATTTTAATTTCACAGTGCGGCATTTTGTTTGGTTATGTAACATACCGACAGAGCAGTTATATGTCAGATTGACTTGTTAAGTGGATAATGTGTAACTACAATGTCATTAATTCCTCACTAAACGTTTCCGTTAAGAATGTAGCCAAGTAACATTTCTCAACATTGTGTAGTTAGAAATTTGAGAAGCGAGCATTTTTTCTACTTTGTCGCTCTAGAGCGGCAAAGTGACATTTTGCGTTGACAAAAGAGAGCGCAAATGGCTACTTTGTATATAGACTGTAGGAAAAAACAATTTATTGAGTTGAGACAGACTGAGATTTTGACAAAAATAACACAGCTATAGTGTTTTGTAGTTTACTGCTAATGATATATCCTTTCGATATTATCGATAATTATTCTACAAAATATTCTTACCAGCTAAAATTATAAACGAATTAATTCAAAGCTTTTAACCAATGACAGATATAATTAAGCCATGACCGTCTTTTGTTTTGGATTGTTAAATAATTTACCAGCAAATTGGATGTTCTATTTTTATTTCTATATAAAATGGTTGAGTAGTTTTTATTGGTTAATAGATTATAACTGTTATAAATCGAATTAGAAAGATTAGAATTTTATTATTTTTCGTCACGAACGCTATAATGGTCTATATTTTGTAATAATTTAAGTGGGTATATGGAATGTTTTAATAATACAAAAGGATATCTTTTAAATCGGTAAAATCACTATATAATTGTATAATGGACTGAGCACCAAGCAACCATATGTTTCACATACAATACATTGTATGTGTACTTCAAATTCACCCTCTTACGCTTATACGTATACATAGTTAAGATCTCCCGCGTCGAATGTAATTCTAACTTATCAGATTGCCTGTTTCTGTTACATTTTAAACCCTTGTTAATTTTAACTTTGTTATTTTTTTAAGTCTTAGTTAATATTCATTTTCAACATAAATATTTTAATATAAACTTAATAAGCTCTTGAATGCATGTAAGCGTTAATTAAACTTTTGATGTAATGCAAAATTAAAGTTGTAATTATTTAAAACAATTTCTAGCAAAGTTGGAAAACGTAATTAAAAAGAACGGGGGAATAAATTATTAATTTTACAGATAGTGTGCTATGGAATTTGTCTCTTTGTAATTTAGAATAAATTATATGATAAAAAACGCACAAGTTTGCTTAATTTATTATTTAAAATAATTTGTTTATTTTTCCGTATCATGTTGGGAATTATCTAGCAAGCTTTTTTATCTTTCAATCTGTTATGAAATGAAATTAAGTTATGACTTAAGATATATTTAAATAATTGAAAGTGCGTGTCAAACAATATTAACAATATCTTGACACTTGCCAGATAAATATGACAATATTTTTTACCGAAACCGCATTATAACTTCTTAAGGAGAAGCCCTACTTCCGTGCGTGAAAAGAAGTAAAACAAACTAATGATTATCCTAAGTAAAAGATGTTGTCAGCAAAATTATATCAAGATAGAAACCTAATTTAGCGTTTCATATTATCACGCATATTATAAACTTAATATATATTAAATTGACGTAATCTCCTACATTTAACGATCGACCATTTTTGCTGTTGATTAATAAGACATTTCCTGAAATGTTTTTCAGGATTTGTTCATTAAATTTTGTTCAGGTGAGGTAATTAATTTTTAAATAAAATTAATTGATTTTCAATTTTCCTAATATAATTATGGAAAATTAATACATTTTTACTTGACTGCTGAAACTTTTTATATTTGTATTTTTAATTATTATTTTATGCGATCGCGTGTTTATGGTGCTCTCTCCATAACAGTTATACAAATAAAAGAATCACGCCATATTACCCATTGCTGGGTGTGCCAATCTGCTTTGTACACAGATATCGATAATAATTTTTAAAAAGGTTTGCCCCTCGTCAGCTGACATTTAAACCAAAATACAGCGAAAATACTTTGGCAATATAGGAAGGTTTTTATCTCCCGCTACCCTTGGTAAAGGAGATATAGGGATCTTTTTAATGGCCCTAAAATCCAATTCTAACATTTCACGATGTGTATGTGTATGTGTGTGCGTGTGTGTGTGTATGTGTGTGTATGTGTGTGTGTGTGTGTGTGTGTGTGTGTATGTGTGTGTGTATGTGTGGATCCTGTACTCTAATTCAAATACTATCAATCAGAAAATTTTAAAACCTTGTATTTCGACCTTTTTCTACTATGGAGAAATGACAGTTTACTTGAAGCTCAAAATAGTTTTTCTTCGAAAAATACCTTTAAATGTTATTTTTTCAAGATGCAAATCTGTATAAAACTTAATAATCTTTAATTTTTATAATAACATTAATACTTTTTCATCATATTTTATGGATAAACTTATAAAATTATCTATAATTTAAATCCCGAAATCTACGCTTTAAAAACAAACAAAACTCCTTGCTTACGCAGTTTTTAAATGTATGTAACTGACAGATAAATATCACTGTCAAAGAACTAATCATTTCAAATTAATAATAGTAAATAAGTAAGTATGTAGGTATATATTTAGAATAATAAAAATTAACTATTTCCGGTATTTACAATTTAATCTTCATTTTATTATAAAAAAGCCTACTGTTAGATGAGAATATAGTTTAAGAAATAGACTGCCAAAATAGAGTAAAATTCTCTAACCCAAAAATAAGGATTCGCTTAATCTTAATCTTAATCTTAATGTGACTCGGGCTGTAAATGACGGGAGGTATTGTGTTGGCCACACCAGATTTTTTCATAGTAACACATAATAAACGACAGATTTGTTTAGCACGTGCCAAACGTCATGAGCTGGGCGCAGCAAGCAGCACTCTTTCTTTCTCTCCAATTTCCTGACCGTTCTCACGGTATCTCTTTTAGATCTGCGCATTTCATAGCTCATGATATTTGACACAACCGCTTCAAAAAACTACCCAATGACAGTTCAAGTGACAATTTAAACATGAGTGTAAAAAACGTCCAGTTACCAGCTACTTTTATAGTTATTCTTTTCGAAGGACGGAAATTGTAATTTTCGATGGAAACAGTTATATATTGAAATAATTGCGTAGGCTTCCACAGTCTGAGTCATGAGAAATATTCGTTTTCCGGGAATGGACTGTGTCATATTTTGAGTCAGAGCTCAACGTTTCGCCCGCAGTCGTTTTGGGCATCTTCAGGAGCAAGGGGGATAGTACTGTCTTAAACAAAGTTACCCGACGTGTCAACCACGCTAGAGGCCGAGTTTGAGTCTGACTCAAAATATGACGCAGTCCATTCCCGGAAAATGAATATTTCTCTCAACTATATATATTTTTTTATATATTTATATAATTATAATTCTTTTACTTCGCAAAACTTTTGTATAAGATTGCCATGATAGATCCATTTAAGGTATGCTTAGAAAAATAAATAAATTTGAGTCTAAGTTTAGATAAATCCGAAACGCGTTGTGGGGTACTACGAGCCCTAACCACTATATGTTCGGACGATGGGCAATCAATAGAATTTGATCGGTAATTTCTTTTTTCGATTTATTATTTTTATTTTTGATTATTGTATTATGCTTCTACTCATTTGAACGTTTTATTCAGACTTATTTAAAGTAACAAATATCTTAAATTAATTTGAATTAAACACAAATTGATAATATGACTGAACAATCAAACGGACAGAAAAAAATCCAACAGTTATTTTTAATACGGCGTAACATCTCCTTTAGCCTTAATTACTGCTTTTATTCTAAATGGCATTGTTGATATAAGCTCCTGATAATCTTCTGTAGAAAATGAGTCCCAAATTTCATGAATTTTAGCACGAAGGTCCGGAATAGTGCGCTGCGGATCATTTCTCAGACGTTGTTTCATTTTATGCCACAGTCTCAATAATATTGAGATCGGAGCAGCTGGACGGCCAATCTAATACGTCAATTTTATTATCTGCAAACCACTTTTTTGTAGATTTGGCTATATGAGAGGAAGCGCCGTCTTGTTGAAAAATTATGTTTGGTTCATTAGGATGCAATTCATGAATGGTTGGTATCAGCTAGTTTGCCAGGATGTTCTGATATTTTGATGCATTAACTGTCCCATCTACAAAATGTAATTTTCCCAGACCTTTCACCGACGTACAGCCCCAAACCATAATTCCTTGAGGAAACTTCACTGTACGCTTTAAGCAGTCTTTATGAAACACCTCTGATTTGTTTCTAATTACACACCTCCTACACTAATGTCAAACTTGGCCTTATCACTCAATTTCACTTTGCTCCAGTCCTCAACAGTCCTTAAAATCTTTTCTTTAGCCCAAGCAAGACGTTTTTTTCTTTTGTTTTTGTTAGTAAAAGCTTCTCTTTAGCCTTCAAAAATTATCAGAATGTCACGCATGTTTTACTAAACTTTGATGTTATCATACCTTATAAAAACTGAGTCCAGATTTGTGTATCCAAGCCCGATAACATTCTCTGCCAATACTTAGACCAGTTTGTTGATTCCAAAGGGCTGTAATGTCCCGTAAGGTTGATCTTTTTTGCTCTTTGCAAATTTTGACCAGAACTCTTCTTTTTCTTTCATTTATTAATCGTGGACGCCCAGAACTTTTCCCCCTAATATTTAGGGTACGCACTTCTTGTTGCTTCTTGATGATGTCCCCAATCGTTGATTTTGGTATTTCAAGGTCAGAAGCAATTTGCGACATCGACATGCCTTTATTATGTTTTTCAACAATTAATTCGCTTATTATTATAAAAGTTGCTAATCCACGAACCATGATTATTGTAGAAAATGTCAAAACCAACGGACAAAAATTATTAATGACAGTTTCTTTCTTCCTGCGCCTACTATCACTAATTTTACGATCCATATTGTTAACATTACATAGGCGTCCGAACATTTAGTGGTCAAGAAATATATCAGACCGACAAAATTGTGTTTTTAATTCAAATTTAAAATTCGTAAATATCAAAATAATGGGACGGAAAATATAGTAATTTGATCCGCCTAACAAATAAGAGTAGCCAGAACAGAAACAATTTTATGTATATAATAAAAATAGATTATTTATTAAAAAAATCTGCCCGTCCGAATATATAGTGGTTAGGGCTCGTATAAACGTATTCTTTGTTGTGCTGTGTAATATAATAACTGTATTAACAAATGTTAAAAAAAAAAAATAAGAAAAGTGAAATACCTTGTGGATATTTTTTCCTTGCGTGTGTCGTTAATTGGTCGTTTAAAACAAATGAATGAAATGAATTTCATTGGTAGAAAAAGGCGGAGCACAAACCAATTCGTCATTCCCATTTGAAATGCAAAAATATTACATTAGGTAATGCTGACAATTAATTTATAACGCGTGAACCGTCTTATCTTAAAAGCATCAGAGATAGAAATTAATCATGGCCTGTTTTAAATTGGTAATAAGTTTATAGTCGAGGCTCATTAGCGGCTGTTTGAGATCCATAGACGGCGATACGGGGGCGAAAAGGCATAGACGTTCGTCAGCGACTAAATTGAGCTACCTGGAAGTTATGAGATTGAACTGTGATAAAACTAGCGTTTAAGGATCGGAGACGACTTTGTTTGCAGATGCTCTTTAGGTTTCGCTCTTTAGAATTAGTATAAAATTGTTTTCTTTCTTCACTACCTTCAAAATTATAGCAGTGATACAGAAAAATGTGAACATGTATCAAAATTCAAAATTACTTGGGATATGAAATACGTGCTGCATGAGACAAAATTACATTTTTCCGAAATCGACATTTAAATGTACGATATCACTCTGCGAATTTAGCTAAAATAGTAGCTAGAATATAATTTTACATACTCATCTGTCAAATTTGAACTAATCTAAATTTCTAACTTCTATAATAGTTATTTGTATATCAAGGCCGCGAAATCACTCTTTAGCGTACCGAGAGAAAAATTGTCGCCGAGACCGCTTTTGTCCGAGGCAAGACAATCTTGAGGGCGCTAAAAGATTTCGCGGACAAGGTGTAGACAATATTTTTTGTGCAACCGTAAACAATATATAATATGTAAATTTTATTTATTTTAAATAGTTTCATTGTAAATAGAAAGTTAGCTTTCAAGCTGGCTATGGGATTGACATTTGAGAAACAAAACCATGCAATTTTCAAGTGTCAATGGATCGTACCACAGGCACGGTTTTAACTAAAACGCTGGTTTAAAAAATGTCAAATTTCATTACTTAAAATTAATAGTAAATAATATCAAATTTATCAAAATATGACTCTAAAGCAGAACATGGTTTGTATTCAAATTTTTTTAAAAAATTGTTTAAACATAAGGGCGAAATTAAATATTGAAATTTGAATTTGACATTTCTTAAACGGCGTTTTAGTTAAAACCGTGCTCGTGGTACGAGCCAGTGATTGTTTACCTATTGGTTTATTTTCTTCGGTCATTGGGGCCTCGACAAATAAATTCCAAGTTCGTAATAAAAAATATTATTAATTTCATCGATCTGTAATTTCTGAAACTTTCCAACCAAAATTGTAACTCGACATCTTTCGTAAAGCATTTGTTATTAGAGTTCTGGACAGACTATATTATTGTAGCAAACATTGGATTGAAATTGTGTCTCCTTAACTATTTAAGAAGATTAAATATGGTGTAAATTATAGTGTTTGTAATGTGTGATAATTCTTTATCCTATCCGGAATTGAACTCGGATTATCAGGTAATTAAACGCACTTTACCCGTCACGCTTCTTGTACGTGACGCCGGGCGTCGTGACGCACCGCGTCTAAATCACGCGAGGTTATTTACGCCGATTTAATGGTTTAAGTAAAGGTAACAACGAGACGTTATTTATTGTTTCACTAATTTATGCTTTGCTAAATAGGATACAATACTTTTACTTCATAGAATACTAATAAAGCAGAAAATTAGTGTTGATGTCTTATTTTACTGCTATCCAATGGTTGAATAACTTAGATATCAACCCATAAGTCAAAACACAAAAACATTTATGTTAGTTATTTCTTGCTCCTGTTATTTTTAATATTGTTTTATTTTTGTTTTGCCATACGACATATATATATATATATATATATATATATATATATATATATATATATATATATATATATATATATATATATATATATATATAGCGAATGAGGAAACACGAGACTGCACTCGGATGTGTAATTTCGAAGAAAAAAAATCTAGCTTAAAAGATATTCGAGAAAAGACGTCTTAAAATGGCCCAATCAGAGACCTACACCTTTAACGTGTGTTTGCCGTAATTTTACGTTACTAGGGTTTTATACAAATCAAATCTTCTTTAAAATGTGTGGGCGACTGTAGTTTTCGAAAAATGTCAGTGTCAAATTAAATTTGACAAGGTGAATAAAAAAGGCAAATTCTTACCATGTATTCAGCCGCTGATTACTTAGAAATGATTATAATTTTCGGAGAATGTGGACATAACGCCAGAGAGGCAGCACGAGTCTATTCGGAACGTTGCACTGTACGATATAAATGATGATCTCAGATGACACCTTCGCTAACCTAAATGACAGTGAAAAATCAACTCTGAAGTGTCAAAATTACACAAACAAATTTTGTAACTCACTAGTAGTATTTTTAAAACCTAGCAACCAGTTTTATTTTGTAATAATATCATCACATCTCAAGATATCCTTCCGGGATTGGTGGATTAAAAAGTCTTGTAACTCCGTTATGCAAGCAGCCGCAAATTATTTTCTTCGACTTGTTGGCAACCTATTGTCGTCGGCAAGTGTCAGTTTCGTCTGGGGCGCGAGTTGTGAGACAACCTGTATATATATTATCTCGTGGACTAATTTCATATTTTTATGTACCTCTCTTCCGCGGTCAAATATAGCAGACTTTTCAAAGCATCCTAATATTATCACTAATATTGATTGCAACAAATCGATCGACAAAACAATTTAATCATCTGGCTGAAAGCGTGACATCGTCCTAAGAGTTTTTAAATTAAATAACGTTTTACATTATATGCCCTATGCACACAAAATCGCTCGCTTACCCCTAACGTCAGAACAAGGGGAGTTAATAGCTTTCTAAGGGTGGAATTTCAAATTAATAAACTGTATCTACCACAGAGAGTACATAGGCTGCCATGCGCTACAAACATCGCTGATAAAGGGCCGGATTTAATTAAGTATTTTATTTTGTGAATTAAATGTCAATTTGATGTGTTCTTCTTGTGAAAATTGTAGAAAATTTCATATTGCCGTACAATTTGTTGTATATAACAAAAATTTTCAAAAAAAATTTCCACCAAATTTTTTTACTAAACAAGGTTTAATCTAATTGTCACTGAACATATTAAGGCCTTATTACACTAGAAGTAATATCTCTGACTTGTCACGCATCATCCATGACTTCGGTTCATATCGCTGACTTACTCCAGTGTGATAGCTACAAGGAAGTCATGGATCCTGTTGTCAGATGATATGGAATCGGCTTCATTTCCTCTGACTATTTATTGCTGATTTCTCTACTGCGTATACGCAACTGTGTTTAAAGTACAGGAATGTAACTTTACGGAGTAAAATATAACTGCAGAAACGACAGAAATTGACATTTTTTGTTTGATGCGCATAAAATTAGTATGCTTGTCCACAATTTCATTATTTTTCTATCGTTTTCATTCATTTTACTTGAAATAATTTGATTTGGCAAACATATTTGAAATGTGTTGTCATCAAAGTAACCATATCATAACCAACTTCATTTATGAGAATACATTAAAAATCAGGGAAAACGATTTTTCGAAATTGCAGTGTGATAGATCGAGTTGGTCATACAAAATAAGTCAGAGATATGATTGTAGTGTGATAAAGCCTTTAAATGTAGTATGTATTAATTTACCAAAAAATGTGCGATCCAAACGTTTGCCTCCAAATCGTATCAGCAGAGTCCTTCAAAGCACTCAAGACAAAGTCAGAACATCATCGCGCAATTTGGCAATTTACAATTTTAAAATGATTGAGGATCCTGCAGAGCATTAAGCAGCAAAATTTTGTAGAAAACAAAGAGAGAGTATAATTCTCCAAATGTTTCTCAAGCGTAGTTGTCAATCGCCGATTGATTGAAGATTTCTTAGCAGAAAAGTATACAATAATGGCAGAGAATAGCAAAAGAACAACAGTTATCAACAATAATATTTCTGACAATCCAAGAAGTAGATTTAAGGCCGTCGCGCACTCGGGCGAGGCGAAGCGAAGCGCAACGAAAAGCCGTTTTTTCATTCAATATATTATTATGTGTATACGCGCAGTTTGGAGCAGCATCATATTGAATGAAAAAACTTCTCTTCGCCGCGCTTCGCTTCGGTCGCTGAAATGCGCGTAGGCCTTAATAGTGTTCTATCAGTGTTGTAAAACTACATTTCTTATCTCATTAGATTATAGGAACAACCCTTTATGTCAATGTTTCAATAAAAAAATTGTTTCTATTTGATGACTAGGTTTAACTTTTTCCGAAAGCTTTTGTTTCATACATGCAATCAATTTGAAAATTTCCACTAGGAATTATACAAACTAAATTTCTGCTCGTGAATGGTATAATATTGTTACCCTATGAATTCAAATAACATTTTGGTTGGCTTAGGTATAACTGCTTTATTTCCTTAAATTTTGTTATCTAGATCTATATCACGCAACCTCTTTTATAACACAGTAGGGTAGTACAGTAGTAGTCATTTGAAAAGTGTTGCATTGCATTTGACAAAGTTCATGTTTTATAAATTACAATGCCGAGGCTATTTGGCGAGCAATTTACATTTATATTACGAAATTCTTTACTTTTGTTGACACAAATAATTTGCTTGCCTATTTAAATAATAGCTGTAACTGCTTAAAAGTAAATTACAGAAATTGTTTTATTTCTTTTCCTTAAAAATGTATCGTGAACGAATTGACAAGGTGGCATACATTTATCTCTCTCATATTTGTTTTGGCAAGAAGAACGTGCGGCAAGGATGGATGTAACACCCTGGTCTTTCAAAAATTCATATTGTTTCGACTAAGTTACATGCCCTTTTAAAACGTTGCTCGTTGTTGACAATACTCTAGTTGTAACGTAAATTCATATATTATTTCGAATATATAAACTGGATTCATACCGTGCGTTATTTTATGTCACTGTCACAATATCTGTATCCTTTTTGGTCAAAATCTCAATTCATATAAACTAAGTAAATTGTAACTCTTTTTGAGCTAACTGAGCTGAGTGATCTGAGTGTACTTACATCCCCCTTACCGATGCTGCATCACCCGCGAAATAAACTCAAAATGATCTGAGCCACTCAATTCCGTACAAGAGGTAATGCTGTGAAAAGAAACGTCAATTTGTAGGTAGGTAATAAATGTATTATGAAAATTGAGTCATCGTGGTTAAAATAAAAATGTCTTATACGAAACAAAATTAAAACTTCTATATATGAAACGTTAATTTCATAATAATAACAAAATGGCAGTATTATCTTATCCATAGAAATTAAGTAAACGATACTATTGAATTTGACAGAATTACAGATACAATTCGTAGATGATCTGTACTCTATCCGTTTTAACTATAGAGTGGTGGGAAGATACGTGCAGTTTGATCTTGTTTTTTGATTGGATAATACCCCTATATTATCCAAACAACAAGATTAAACTGCACCTATCTTTCTCACCACTCTATAGTTAAAACGGAGAAAGTATATGTATATGTATATATATATATATATATATATATATATATATATATATATATATATATATATATATATATATATATATATATATACACTACTTCCAATGTTCCTTGCAAAAGATTATATATTTCTAGTACATTACCTTTCGTCAATTCTATGTATTTTGTACAAATTCCATGCAGAAAGTTTCTAGCAAAAGATCCTATATTTCTAGTAACATTGTAACACAAACATACAATACAATAGAACTGCATTTGACACATCTTTCAATTAGAATTTTCTTAATATAGTAGCTATTTCCATGATTATAATTTTTTAACGCTATATCCATTTAATATGAAGTATAAAATGTAGTTAAATTGTTTAGAGAATAAAATATTCTTTAACATTTATAATAACATTAAATGTAAAAAATGACATTTATACTGTTAAAATCTTCAAATGTGGGTACTTCCGGTTGACCAATTATAAGCAAATACTAATCAGCTCTTCATATGGACGTAGAAAAGGAGAATACGAAAGAATTATAATTTTTAGTAGTATTGAAAGTATAAATTTTTGTCACACACGCACACACACACACACGCACACACACACACACACATACACACATACACACAAACACACACACACACACACACACACACACACACACATACACACACAAACACACACATACACACACACACACACACACACACACACACACACACACACACACACACAAACACACACATACATGCAGACATCATCGTAAAAATAGTAAAATCATATACTAGGGACCTTAAAACGTACTTATTAATTAAAAACTGACCACGGAATTTTTTGACCAAAGAGCAATACCTTCCTTACCTAAAGGTGACTTAAGGTAAAAACTGTAAAAGGTTCTATAGATTTACTTGATGAAATGTTTTATTTTTTGGACTGGGAGGAAGAAATTTAATAAAAAATCTGATCCTTCCTAAGTCGGCACGTGGTCATCAGAACATCTCCATTAGGAAAACAAAAAGAGGAAAATCATGGCCAACTAAAAGCCTCCTTATCTACGATCGGCTGTCGAAGAGAGCGTTCTGAGCATCAAGCAATTACCTTAAGTATATGTAAGCCTACCACTCATCAGTGACAGATCAATCTGGGGCCCGAATCACAACACTAAAACGCGCGCTGGGCCATTGTGAAGCCGGCTTTCACTCTAGCTTAATTAGCGCTCTGTCAACAAACATGATTAATTCACTAGCGTATTATTATCCATTGCTTGGATACAATTAATGTTATTACCGAAATTGGCTGCGTTGTTTAAAAAAATGATTTTTGTTTTTGAAGTGACGGGAGATCAAAGCTGACTTGGATTTTTTAATGAATTGATAGTTAACTTGTTATTAATTAAAACCAGCAGGGGGGTGATTCAATTATTTGGAAAATTTGTTCCTTTGGCGAAATCGTTTAATGCCACCAGAGGCTCTTTGATGTTTATAACAAATTTATAATTATTTATAATCTGCGATAAATCATTTAGCGATATCCAATCTTCACTTTTATTTCGTTTTCGTCAAGTTTTAGTTTAATACGAAATTAAATTTTACCTCCAATACTTAGTAATATACTTACGGATCTTTAATGTTTTTCTTGCATTTAGTCTTGCATTTACTCAATGATATATAGTACCAAAGTGGAACTATAAGTTTTCATTAGTACTAGAGTGTAACCCAATAGTTCCAGTTTTTATTATAAATATAAAACATAATCAACTGCAAATCTATGTTGAAAAAATCTGATGTGACCAACACAATATCTCCCGGCACTTAATTTTTATTAATTTAAACATAAATATTTACATATTTACTTATGTTGGAAACTGTTTTAAGTTGCATTCCATCTAACTGTGGTTCTAGTTACTATTTTCTTTTTATACGTTACTTTTATTATTTGAAATTATACACTGCACCATTTAAGCCATTCAGTATTGCGGAGAATAGGGAATAAATCTGATCTCTCTGATTGGGTGAAAATGGAGACAAGACACAAATTTACCCAATGTAATTTCGGCTACTTAAAACTGGTGCTGATGTTAGTGCCATTTGCTGAATAGCTTAAATGGAACAGAGTATAGTTCTTTGATAGTGACATATATGTCAGTTACATATATTTGAGATATGAACTGTGTAACAAAGGAGTTGTGTTTGTTTAAAGCGTAGGCTCTGGGATTTAAATTATGGATGATTTTATAAATTGCAACCAGTAGAAAATTTATTAATATTAAATTTTTATAATACATAAATCACGAAACAATAACATTTTTTATATTTACAGATAGTGTAAGTGATGTGACTCACGCCGTTAAGTGATGTGCTTCACTTACCGTTCAGGAGGCGAGACGGTAAATAAATAAAAATAAAAATCAAAGCTTACTTCAAAAATGACAAATGAAATTTTTTAATATATCAAAATAATTTTCAAATCTTATTTTTCTTTTAAATTTTGTGCGTCGATCGTGCAAAAAATAGTATAAGCATGACGGACGTTAAGGAATTATCGACCTCAGACAAAATTGGGACTTTCGCTCCGCTTAGTCCCCAAACATTGTCTTCGATCGGTAAACTGTCCTTACCGTTCTTAATACTTAATATACTATTAAAGGTATTTTTTGAAGAAAACTATTTTGAGCTTCAAGTAAATTGTTATCTGATTTACATCAAAATCTAATGGCTTTTTTATATTAGAATAAGGCAGAAATACAAAGTTTTAAAATTTTCTGAATGATAGTATTCGAGTTAGAGCGGAAGATCCACACATACACACAGACATCATCGTGGAAATGTTATTTTTTTTCTATGAACCTTAAAGCGTGGTCATTTACCAACATCTCGATAAGCGATTTTTAGCACGATCTCTACAACTCCCTTACCAAGGATAGCGGGAAGTAAAAATGTTGTCACCACTCTTCTTAGAGTATTACAATAGTACGTGAAGTTGGCACAACCATTCCGGCACATTCACACGAAAATTTGGTACTCATTAATTAAAATTAATTACCCATTGGCGCGTCGCGCCGTGTTGGCTCCCATCGATGCCTAACATAACATCTTCAACCTTTTCAGGGACGGTAAGAACTATATTAACCGCGGTTTTTATTGGGATGAAGGAGAAGCTGGAATTTAATGTTGGACAAAAATTAGTTCTGTTAGACCCCTGTAACCTTAGTAAATATTATATAACTATTTACACAACTCTATATATTTTTTAGAAAACAACCGTAATAAATTTTGTTTTTTGGGTAAATAATGAGCACTAAATTTTCTGATTGATTTCATGTGATTGTGCCGGAGGTTCTGCCAGCATCAGAGCACTTACTACAATTCTCTTTAAATGTTGAGCGAATTGAAATATATCTTGTTGAATTGCATATATTGTTTTCCTTTACCCGAAATTAGTGTTCTGTAACCTTGGTATGATTCACCGCGATGCAGGTGTAGAGCGTCGGGACGGTGGGGCGGTAATTACGCGTCCCCGCGTGGTCGTTATAACGCCGCATGTCATTTAGCGATCGGCGAGCAGATAGCGGCCGAGTAATTAATGTGTTTCCAGCGGGATGAATAATTGAGGCACCCACCAGCCGGGCTCACAGACGCGTCGGTGAACGCCATGATCGAATCCTTAAATGCATCATGGAGTGGTGCAATCATCCACTATGCACTGATGCTGCATTTTGGGGCCGTAAATATTGCACCACATTCGAACAATTACACTGCAATAAGCTCTGTTTCATCTTAAAACATTTGCGGAAACACACGTCATTTTATGGCGGGTATCGGGGCAAGAGGGAGTTCTAGACGATAAAGAAGTAAATGAGCTCTCTAAAAAGGAGTTACATCTTCTTGTGGACTTTTGAAAATCCATATAAAGGAGATCAAAAATTGGGAGGAGTCGACAAACGCCAAAGAGCTATTATCTCTCAGCAAAAAGTACCTTTACTTTTGAAATACCATCTACTCGTATGTGATATACACTTTGTATGTGAATGTCTAGTGTAGCCCTAAAGGCACAACCATCTAGATTAGTGATGTGTCGTTCATGAACGAGTCGTCGATTTTGAACAAGTCACTTGAGTGAGCCATGAACAAACGGCTCTTTAGTACGCACAATACGGCACGTGGCACACTAGTTCACACTATCTCTGTGTTCGTTCTCGCGCTTCCATCGTTCATGCGCAGTGCTCTTTAAATCGCTCATCATTCGTAAACAACACACAATAAATAGCACAGTAGCACAGCTGCAAATATAGCACGGAGCAGGGAATAGAGCTAAGCTAGTGCTATGCTCTACGGTAGGAGTCGTTCAAAACATACGATATATATATATATATATATATATATATATATATATATATATATATATATATATATATATATATATATATATATATATATATATATATATATATATATTATTTTATTTATTTTATTTACAACCTCCCAACAGGATCCAAAGTATCCCAATAACAGAGGGGTTGGATACACCAATACATCACAATAACAACATTAATATACAAAAATATACATTCTATACAATAAGAAAACAACCAAGTACAACGACAAATTTTGATACTTTGAATATAATACATGGGATTCCAGATAATCAGGTAATACTCAAGCTTGGATCTAACTAGAGAAAAATATAAGGACTTGAGAGTTGTGGTATTAGTGAAGTTACGTGAATTTCTAATAATGAAACCTAGTGTTTTATAGAATGTATTCAGTAAATAATCATAATGAGGACCGAAATGTAATCTGGGATCAAATATAACTCCCAACTCCTTATGAGTATTAACTGTATCATCTAGTAAGACGAAATAGTTGTAGTATGCTTCATTGAGTAAGACATAACTTTACCCATTGAGACATTAAATATTATATATATATATATATATATGGCTAGGACTGGTTCCACAAAACTAGGGCCATATCGCAATAGATTTTAAAGGTCGCAGTGTCAAAAGTGTCTGGCGTTTAAAGGCCTTAACTAATTACTAATAATAATAATTCGAAACAGTTATTAATGGACGGAAAAAATGAGCAGTATATTAGTATATTTATGAATAATCTGCGGTCCCTTTTTCATTAGTCGTGCATATGCATACATTGTAACCAAGTGTTAGTAGCGGGGTTGTGTTCATATAGGGATTTGAAATCTTTCATCTCGCATGTGGTCTTAATTGCCCGCATTAATAATAAACACAAGAGATGTGCGATAAGGGCAAGTAATTGTTAATTGCTTTTTCGCATGCATGGCTTTTTTACGCAAGGTGACGTTGCGCAGATACAAATTACCGCTGGCTGGACTCGGGCTCCGCTCCGTTCTCGCTCCACCATCGCGTGCTGCTAATCATGTCAACTTACGATATGACGCTTTTAATGGAACACCACTTAGATTACTTAACTTGATGTTTTTATTTTCGATTTAGTGGAATAAAGCGCTAATGTAAGGTAATGGATTCGAGAGCACGCATGCGTAAGATTTGCATCTCATCTCATCTTCATCGCTTGTTAACAAGCGAAGGATCATCGTAATTTAATTTAAACATCAAGAAATTTCAATTCCACCCTCTTTTTGTTCCATATGATGAATCTGAATTACATTATGTTGATCGTATTGTAACGTTTTTATTTATTTGGGTGAAGTGTAAATATTAGACAATTATTATTAATTAAAATTAAGTGTTTATTAAACTATAATGAAAGTTACTATTACTAATATTAAACAATTATTAAAAACTAATTAAGACTAAAACAATAATTAACACTAACACTAACACTATTTATTTTACCAATTAACATTACTATTTATTTACACGCTATTACTAATTATTTATTTCACTACGCGTTCCAATCTTAGACTGCCGGTCTGTTGCAGACTCTTGTAGACTGTTTACGCGATATTTATATCACTATATACCTATATCATGTTCAACTGCCCGCCTACCGACCTCCACAGCGTCTATATACTCAACTGACTCAACAGCGTCTGTATATTCAACTGCTCGGACAGAAGTCACGTCTTTCACAACACTAGGCTCGTACCACGATCACGGTTTTAACTAAAACACTGTTTTAAGTAATGTCAAATTTAAATTTCAATATTTAATTTTGCTTTTATGTTTAAAGAACGATTTTTTTTAAAAATATGTCTTCGAATACAAACTATGTTCTGCTTTAAAATCATTTTTTGATAAATTAGATAATATTTATTATAATTATTAAATAATGAAATTTGACATTTCTTAAAACAGCGTTTTAGTTAAAACCGTGATCGTGGTACGAGCCTATCTGTCTATTTATGTAACTCTCTGTCTAACTTCCACAGTCTCAGTATCACCGACTCTCCGTATGCCACAATTCTTCAACACCACTGCCGAATGTTCACTTCCACTTGCAGTTACTGTCCCCGTATACCTAGCTTCCCAATACTCTTCAACACTACCGAGTATTCTCTTTAACAGCTATCCCGGTATACCAGTAACTTCCCGACTCGCCGTTACTGTCCTTGTACACTATAGTTTCCCAATACTCGTCATCACTACCGAGTATTCACATCCACAGCTATCCCAATATACCAGTAACTTCTCGAGTACCTATTCGACACCAACTGCATACGCTCACTACGATACTGCTGTGCTTCTTACAACACTTTACTCTCTAACACTCCATATGAATGTCTCTATGACTGTATGTAACTAACTTTCGTGCATTAATAAATATAAGGCCTTCAAGTTCCACTATTATTTGGTTAAATTTATTTAGGACGTTTCGAGGAAAATCCGTTCATCTTCAGCTACATACATTACATATTATAAAAAGAACAATGTGTGTTTGTTAACTTACCAACTATAAAATTCAAGTTGAGAATTAAAAGTAAATACATATAATGTTGAAGCAGAATTACAATGTTGTACATCAGCGAAAGTTGTAAAAATTATATGAAAATTATACTCTACGTAGTCAGATGGACCCACACGGCCCATTAACAACTGCGTACACGCCAAAGTTAATTTAAAAATGGTGCTCCATCTGACTACGTAGATTATAATTTTCATGTAATTTTTACAACTTTCGCTGATGTACATGTAATTCTGCTTCAACATTATATGTATTTACTTTTAATTCTCAACTTGAATTTTATAGTTGGTAAGTTAACAAACACACATTGTTATTTTTTATAATATGACAAATATGTAATGTGTGTAGCTGAAGATGAGCGGATTTTGCTCGAAACGTCCTAAATAAATTTAACCAAATAATAGTGGAACTTGAAGGCCTTATATTTATTAATGCACATTAATAACATGGTTTCCTCACACAACATTTAAATAACTAACTCTCGAGCATAGCTACGTCCCAATTTAGAAAAGCCCTAGAATGTTCGACCACATAATAACAATGAACAAAAAAGGTTCAGGCGACCGCAAGTAATTAAAGACGTCGCGACCAGTTTGTTTACATCGCCCGGCTGCTAGCGCGATTACGTCACTGCTATAGACACTCGCTTACGGCGGCGGCGACGGCGGGCGTTCCACGTTACAATATGATCTTATACGGGCGATGCATCTTTTAAATGTCTGCCTTAACCTACAGAACATGAAATCTGAGTAAGACATCTTCGTCAGCTCTTCCTCGAAGACCATCTGCTCGTCCGTAATTCCAGGGTGTTGACTGCTGACCTCGAGGTCCCGGCAGCGATTCCCGCTGAGTTCCAATATACTCCCATTAGCTCGCCATTGTTTACAAGAATGCCGCGTAATTAATGAATTGCTTTGGATTAAGACGTTGCGCTTTTCATTAAAACATCACGACGGGTGGTCACCTACTAGCTCACCATCTACAATAGAACTCATCAGGGAAATCAAAGAGAATGTTTTTACTAAGTTTATTTCGTTTCCCATTTGTGTAAAGCCAATGAAGAGACGACGTATTATATACAATTATATTAACAAATTAATAAATATATTTTATTAACAATCATGGTAATATATCGATTCCTAGCCTTTTAGATGTTGGATGGGAAATACCAGATTTTACTGGCATCATACGGGTTGTAAATATTTATGTAGGGGTTGTCTAGCAACATTGTCAGATTCTTATAATAATAATAATTAATAATAATAATTTATTTGCCCAACAGTGTACACCATATAAAGGACAAAGTACAGTTACATGCATCAAAGTAAATTTTGAAAAGAATATACATACAGAGATAAAAAAAAATATAAAATATAACATATAAATACATAATAAATGTCTAAATTTTTTCCAAATTCGAAAATACATTTATAACGGAATGTGGTGATATTGTGAATACATCTATATCACTAACAATTTTATTGATGTTGTTGCACATTATATAGATCGGAGATCTGGTTTGTGTATTTGTCCTCGCTCTAGGACATTGAAAATATAATTTATGTCTTGATGTTGGACGTGGTACATGAATTTCAATATTCTCTAACAAGGCAGGACAATTAATTTTGTATTGCAGCAGTTTTAACAAAAATATAATTGACTGACAGATTCTACGTGTTCCTAATGATTTAAAGTTAAAACGTACTAATAAATTGTTATAATCTGAACCTCGTGCAGGATAGATATGATCACATTTAAATGCTAAATACTTCAGGAGACGTTTTTGTACAGCTTCAACTCTAGTAATGTACCGGTCATAAATTGGATACCATATTAATGCTCCATATTCTAATTTGGAACGAACATAACTATTGAACAATATTATAATTGGGTTCACGTTACAAAATTGTTTACAGTTCCTAAATATGAATCCAAATATTTTAAAAGCAGAACTAACCAATTCTGTAACATGTATTACAAAAGACATATCTGGTTCAAAAATAACTCCAAGATCCTTAAAATGAGATGGTCTTTCTAGTACAATGTTATTAATGTGATAATTAAACAAAATTGGATTTTTTATTTTATAATATGACAAAGTTTTGCATTTTTCAGAGTTCAGTTTTAAATTGTGTTGGTTACACCATTCGAAAATTTGGTCCAACTGACATTGGAGCCTATGACAGTCTAATTCATTCCTGATTGAGCAGTATATTTTTAAATCATCTGCGTAAAACAGATGATCACACATATTAATAAGATTGCTTAGGTCGTTGATATATAATATAAATAAAAAGGGTCCTAATACCGAGCCTTGTGGTACGCCAGAAGTAGGGGTGAAATACTCCGATTGGAAACCATTATATTTAACAAATTGCTTTCTATTAGATAAATATGATTGAAGCAAATAAATTAAATTTAAGTTAAGACCAAAAGACTGTAATTTTTGCAACAATAAACCATGATCGATTTGGTCTAAAGCTTTATAATACAGTAGGTTATAACAAATTTTATTAGAACTGTCAAAAATAATAATGAAATTAAAGGAAATAACTCATTGATTTATTTGGAAAATTATTGATTTAAAAAGAGGATGATTGTGAAATCGGTGGGAGTTTCAACACAGGCTGTATCTGTAATATAAATAACCCTCAACTATAATGAAATATATCCCGCCTCAAATGTAATATACTATTTACGGTTTGTTACCCATTTCTATACCCAAGTCGAAATTCGAACCCGGAAAAAATGTTCGCAGTACCTCGGTCATTCATGTGAGAGTACTAACTCAAAATAATAAAAATCTGATGTGGCCAGCACATTACCTTTCGTCAGTTCTATGTATTTTGCATAAATGTCATACAGAAAGTTCTTTGCAAAAGATTCTATTTCTTGTACATATATTATCTTGAGGCAGTTGTATGAATTTTATACAAATTCCATACAGAAAGTTTCTAGTAAAAGATCCTATAATTCTAGTAAAATTATAAGACATACATACTGTCAACTGCACTTGACACTGACACCTTTCAATCAGAATTTTCTTAATGTAGCAGCTGTTTCCAGACTTATAACATAGCTGGCTAATATATGATATTTCATATCTTTATAATTTTTTACCTCTATATCCATTTAATATGAAGTATAAAATGCATTCAAATCATATGGAGAATAAAATATTCTTTAATTTTTAAAAATAATATAAAATAAATCATCACGGCATATTACCCATTGCTGGGTGTACCAATCTGCTTTTTAATATTTATAATAACATTAAATGTGAAAAAATGATATTTAACATCGTTTTTTCAAGAAAAACTGTTAAAATCTTCAAATGAGGGTACTTCCGGTTGTCCAATTATAATCAAAATGTAATCAGTTCTTCACATGGATGTAACGAAAAGGAATACGAAAGATTTATAATTTTTGGAATTGTAGTATTGGAGTTATCGCATTAGAAAAATTTTTCACACACAGACACACACACACACACACACACACATACACACACACACACATATATATATATATATATATATATATATATATATACATATACAAGCACACACACACACACACACACGCGCACTGACACACATACATACATACATACACACACACACACACACACATATATATATATATACAAGCACACACACACACACACACGCACACACACTGACACATACATACATACATACACACACACACATACACACACACACACACACACACACACACACACACACACACACACACACACACACTGACACACATACATACATACATACACACACACACATACACACACACATACACACACACACACACACACACACACACACACACACACACACACACACACACACACACACATGCACATACACACACGTACAGACATCATCGTAAAAATAGTAAAATTGTATTCTAGTGACCCTAAACGTGCTTTTTCATTAAAAACTCATCGAATTTTTTGACCAAAGACAATACCTTCCTTACCTAAATGTGACGGAAGGTAAAAAAAATAGTTCCTTGAGGGCTCAATTCTACACAAGCTGTCGTCCATATGATGATAATAATTTTTAACCAAAAACTTATTTAATTTTGTGAAAAGAAAAACACCTCAGTATACATTTCCTAATAATTTTAACGTTAAAAACTAGAAAAAAAATTGTATTCTTCCTTCCAGGTGAAGGTTCCTGCAACAGTAACGACGCCTCGGACCTCCGTTATCCTGCGTCCAGTAGTGGAGCCTGCAAGTCAGGCAGCGAGGACGAAGGAGCTGCAGGGGGACCTAGCATGCCAGGAGACCAAGATTCCTGCAAGAAAAAGCATCGTAGGAATAGAACAACGTTTACAACGTACCAACTTCACGAACTGGAAAGGGCGTTTGAAAAGAGTCATTATCCTGACGTGTATAGCAGGGAAGAGTTAGCGATGAAGGTTAATTTACCGGAAGTCAGAGTGCAGGTAAAAAGATTTTTGCTATTTTGCGTGTGTAACAAAACTATTACTGCACCCAATAGTTAATAACTCATTAAAGTGCTGTAATAGATTAGTACAATTTATTACTTTAAGGTTGGTGCCTATGAATGTCAATAAATATCAAATGTCAATTCTCACTAAATAACATAAACAGTATTTTAAATTTAGTGTTTTTCGAAGAATAAAAAGTATCGGTTAAAATTTAAAGCGTATGTTAATTATGTATTATGGAAGAAGCTAAAATATAACTACACAAAAGCGCCTATTACTTACGGAGCGGTATTTTGTTTTTAACACTCTGTCATTTCGAAACCACTCATCAGGAACAATTTTGCCTAAGCCATATCTTAGATAATTTCATGTAGATTCTTAATTTTTAACCTGTAGATTACTACTTTTACCGTGCAAGAGTGACATAAAAATATAAAATAATACACGAGTGATACATAATAATACACGATACACAATTACATTTAATTTTATCGTTTTGCAAATGCTGAAATTCTGCAGTCAAAATTATTACAGTCTCTCTTTTATAGAAATTTTTTATAAAAAAAAACTGTCGTTAATACTTATAACGACAGCTTTAAGGTACATTAACAAATGAAAATTAGGTTTAGATTTATGGTTTATACTTTAGATTTAAAGACTTTGGTCGCATATTATGTTATGACTCCATTCACACTTCAGAATTTAGGGTCTCTAAATCCAAATCATAAAGCTGAACAAAGCAAGGTACAAACTTTAGGTTTATAATTTAGTTTGACTTCACAAACTTCACAATGAGATCGAGTCTGAAATGATATAGATTTATATACCCATCTTTATTTAGTATCCACTTTGTGGATTCAACTTTTTAAACAAATGCAAGAAGATCACGGAGACTGTCATAACTTAATTGCTGAAATATAGCCAATAATGCCAAGCGAATAACAGTTTCATGGCACACAGGTGTCTTGTTGAGTAGTGCTCTACCGATATTTACATAGATGTTTGTACATATCAAAACTAATTTTCAGGTAATTTAAACTTACATTTATGAATGACTTACTTAAACCTAAGCAAAAACCATAAACCTAATTTTCATTTGTGAATGCACCTTTAATTCAAAGCAAAAAGATAAACTTTGCAAGGTCCAAAGTTTAGCTTTAGATTTAGTTTGACGTCACAAACTTCACCAATAAGAACGAGTCTAAAACGATATAGATATATACATCCATCTTTATTTAGTATTCACTTGGTAGATTCGGCCTTTAAATCAAATGCGAGAAGAACAAGGAGAGTGGCAAAACTTAATTGCTGAATTATAACCAATAATGCCAAGCGAATGACAGTTTCACGGCGCACGGGTATCTATTAAGTATTGCTCTACCGATTTTTACCTCTCGCTAAGAGAGGTATTGTATTCATGCTAAAAATCGCATATCCAGATTTTAGTGAATAAGCACGTTTTAAGGTGCCTAGAATCCGATTATAACATTTTTACGATGATGTCCGTATGTGTGTGTGTGTGTGTGTGGATGTGTGTGTGGATGTGTGTGTGGATGTTGGATTCACGATATCTCAAATACTATAAGACTTAAGTCATTTTTAACTACGGATTCCTCAATCTAACAATAATGGGAAGAGTTGATTAAGTTTTGGTAACAATTGGACAACCGGAAGTAGTAGTTACAAGAAAAAAATCATCTAAATATTATTTATCGAAAATTTATGTAAATACTTATATTAAAGAATATTAAATTCTTTATTCGATAAATATAAATTCATTATTATATCTTCTATAGATTTAGAGATAAAGAAATACATATAAAATAATTTGATATAAAAATTCTCAAATCAAACTACTTCAAGGCAAGAAATTCAAATGTTTGTAATTGACACATAAATTTCACTGTCAAAAATGTTTGTATGCCGCTGTCAAAAATATTTGTACATTATTATGAAGATTATGAAAATAAAAAAAGTCAACAACGTAAAAGAATATACGTAAAAAAGAATATAAGAGGAATTTGCGAAAAAATTACGAATATAAAGAAAAAGAAAAGGAAAGTAGAAAAAGAAAATGTATGTATTGTAAATAATTTAAGTATATTAAAATATCCCATAGGTTTTGCAAATATATGTAAGAATTATTTTTTAGTGAGACATGAATATATGTATTTGTATTTAAAAATGTTTCGTTTTATGCTTACAACTAAAATATCTGGCGAGAGGTTATGTGCTGGCCACATCAGATTTTTTACCTTCCGTCACCTTTAGGTAAGGAAGGTATTGTCTTTGGTCAAAAAAATCGGTGGTGAGTTTTTGATGTATAAGCACGTTTTAGGGTCCCTAGAATATGATTTTACTATTTTTACGATGATGTCTGTATGTGTGTGTGTGTGTGTATGTATGTGTGTGTGTGCGTGTGTGTGTGTGTCTGTGTGTGACAAAATTTTCTAATGCGATAACTCTAATACTACAATTCCAAAAATTATAATTCTTTCGTATTCCTCTTCGTTACATCCATGTGAAGAGCTGATTAGATTTTGGTTATAATTGGTCAACCGGAAGTACCCTCATTTGAAGATTTTAACAATTTTTCTTGAAAAAACGATGTTAAATATCATTTTTACACATTTAATGTTATTATAAATATTAAAGAATTATTTATTCTCTATACGATTTGAGTGCATTTTATACTTCATATTAAATGGACATAGAGTTAAAAAATTAAAAAGAAATTAAATATCATATATATTAGTCAGCTTTGCTATAACTCTGGAAACAGCTGCTACATTAAGAAAATTCTGATTGAAAGGTGTCAGTGTCAAGTGCAGTTGACAGTATGTTTATGTTATAATTTTACTGGAAATTTTGTTAGAAACTTTCTGTATCGAATTTGTATAAAATACATACAACTGCCTTAAGGTAATGTACAAGAAATATAATCTTTTGCAAGGAGCTTTCTGTATGACATTTATACAAAATACATAGAACTGACGGAAGGTAATGTGCTGGCCACATCAGATTTTTAATCTAGCATTTACATACATGTTAGTACAATCAAAACTAAATTAGTTAAATTAAACTTGAATTTATAAATGACTTATTTAAGTCAAAAACCATAAATCTAATTTTCATTTGCGAATGCACCTTAAGTCAGCTTGAAAGTGTGCTGGGTTCAAATTTGATTATGAATGTCTTTATGGCATCGTTTCCTTCTTGGGAGTCGTGTAAGAATTGGTATCGGTCCTGGTGCGTGCATGGTATTGAACATGACACTGTCGTGTGTTATCGTTGGTCCCGCACGAGGGCTCTAATTTCCTGGTGCGTCGCGTGGCAGCCCAGATTAAATTATTTAATTATGCAGCCGGGCGCACGCGAGTCTAATAGTTTGTGAAACGCTGTTGGTTTAGCCATGCGCGGGCGCTGCACAGCACAACACTGCGACTGCGACCAAATCACCGCCGGGGGAATATAATGTATGATAAATTAATTTTATTGCCGGCTAAACAGCCGAAGATTGTTGTTGAGTCGCTCACGCGATCCCAGCGCCGCTGACGTGTATTTATATCCCTAAGGCACGGAACACAAACTGCACCAATCGTTTTCGCCCATCGCCGAATTGTGACAAGGTATCTGCCACTACCTCATCTTCATCATTTGTGCTTTTCTCTTCAATTATACAATCCCTCCCTCCAAAAATCCTTCTCAACATCTCATTATTCCTGACTCTCTCTTTCCACCCAAAGGGTCGCTACACTGTAAAGTTTTGGGGTAGAAACAGGGAAAATGAATCTCCAATTGAGTTGTTGAATCTTCCTTAAAGTTGATTTAGGGTAGGAAGGTCGAAACATGGTAAGAAAAAGGTAGAAAATTTCGCTTACAGGCATCTGTGTTGCACTGTAGGTATATTAGGTAGGTGCTATTGCCTTTGTAACATGTTTAGACCTTTAGGGTTGATTTGAGCTGAATATTCTACGTTAAATTTGAGGTACAGTTCGTATGATAAAAAATCTGATGTGGCCAGTACATTACCTTCTGTCAGTTCTACGTATTTTGTACAAATTTCATACAGGAAATTATTTAAATATTATATTTCTTATACTTTACCTTCCGGGAGTTGCATTTATTTTATGCAAATTCCGTACAGAAAATTTATAGCAAAAGATCCTATATTTTCACTAAAATTATAAGACAAACACATTATGTCAATTTCAATTGACACTGACATCTTTCAATCAAAATTTTCTTAATATAGTACCTGTTTCCACAGCTATGGCTACTTTATGATATTTAAATTCTTTATAATTTTTTAACTGTATATCCATTTAATATTAGGTATAAAATGCAGTCAAATCGTATAGAAAATAAAATATTCTTTAATATTTATAATAACATTAAATGTGAAAAAATGATATTTAACATAGTTTTTTCAAGAAAAACTGTTAAAATCTTCAAATGAGGGTACTTCCGGTTGTCCAATTCTAATCAAAATCTAATCAGCTCTTTGCATGGATGTAACGAACAGAAATACGAAAGAATTATAATTTTTAGAATTGTAGTATGGAAGTTATCGTAGACGAAAATTTTGTTACACACATACATACACACACACACACATACAGACATCATCGTAAAAATAGTAAAATCGTGTTCTATTGACCCTAAAACGTGCTTATTCATCAAAAACTCACCACCGAATTTTTTGACCAAAGACAATACCTTCCTTACCTAAAGGTGACGGAAGGTAAAAATATGGACTTGACATTAATTAGCACGTAACAATGTCATATAAGTTAAATTACGAGTTCATATAAATTACTATAAAGTATTTACTGGTAACTTGTGATCCGGAAATTTCAAATCCCTTTAAAGTATTTTTATAAACTACTGCGGGCATTTGCATCCCACTATATGAAGGGTCGTATCGTGTCTACCTGGGAGTGAGGAAGGTTTTACTACTCTAAACAGTTGTTCAACCTTTGGGTTGCATATAGTTTCAACCCAAAAAGGCAGTTGCAGCTACGTTAAAACTTTACAGTGTACCACCAAAATTCTGATTCGAGTTTACGCCAAGAAGTCAGACATAAGATCGCAAAAGACGATGGAAACTGCAACCATATTTGTGGAATGTCTTCCAAGCTAAAATATGGCACTGGAAAGACAGTGTAAAAGTAAAGCTAGACGCGGATGAGAGTCCAAATGGCCGGGGAAGAGACCCAGGTGGTCAAGGTGACTTAGATATTTATAGTACATTTGATATTCAGACTTGATTCGGGCTTTCGCCAAAAAGCCAGAGGATGCCGAAAGACCATCTTTGTGGAATGACTTAAAAATATGGCTCTGTAAAGACATAGTGTAAAGCTAGGCGCCGATGAAAACCCTGATAGTCGGAGCAGACATTCAGGTGGTCATGGTGACTCAGATATTTATAGAAGGCCTGCAGACAAAGTACCAAGTTTGGGGCAATGGTATATTCAGATTTGGTTCAGTCTTACGTCAAGAAGCCAGACAGAGGAAAGATTTTGAGGGAAAAATATGTCACTGAAAAGACATATACCTTGTTCCATTTAAGCCATTCAGTATTGCGGAGCATAGAGAATAGCTTTGACCTTTTTAATTGGCTGAAATTAGAGCCAAGAGACAAGTATACCCAATGTATTTTCGGCTACTTCAGATTTGCGCTGTTGACAGTGCCATATACTGAATGGCTTAAATGGAACAGAGCATAGTGTATAGATGAAAGCTCAGATGATCGGGATAGTCATCAATGTGGTTAGCCTGGCTGCAGACAAAATTGTCAGCTCAAGGCAATAGTATATGTACCTGTTTGCTTCTAACTTACACCAAGAAGTCAGACGGGTGTGGGAAAAGACAATGGTAACTACAATTGTCTATATGAAATATGGGTGGGTTCCTAGGCAACACAACACATACACCACATCTAAATAGGTTTTGTAGAAGCATGCCTGAATATTTTGGTGGTAGTATAAGCAAAAGATTTTGGGGTATTTGTGAAGACAAAAGTATTTCACCAAGTCAGTTCTCAGGGGGAGAAGTTAGTGAATGGGCCACCACATAAAAATGAGATAACAGAACACAGGACCAATATCCCATAGTGATGCGTAAAAAATGTGATATATTTTTGGCGGGTACTGTCAGTGGCGTACTTAAGCCGGGGCAAACAGGCAGGTGCCCTGGGCGCCAGAATCAAGGGGGCGTCGCTTGGAGCCCTTGGTATCCGTATGTAACTTGAATTTGAAGTGTAAAAACTGTTGTATACTGTGCGTACTGACATTTTTCGGAACTGTTGAAGCTCTCTACCTGCTTTTTTCATCGTCTACTCAATGCTGGGAAATACTCAAAAACTATGTGCCCATAGTTATTAAATCTGTGTCTAAAACAAGATGGAGTGCAAAAGTGGAAGTTGTGAAGCCCATAAACAACTACCGTGACGGCATACTCCAAATTCTCGAGATTATATTGGATGATGCAAATGAAACGAGTGATGCTACGCAATTGTACAACCGTATGTTGACACTCGATTTTCTGACTCTACTTGGATAGAGTTCATAAAAGACTGCAAGATATAAATATGAACTTTCAAGATGCCGCCTTAGATTTGAAAGGTTTAAGAAATTATTTTCGCAATGAAAGAGAAACTTTGGTGACTGGAGCTCTGGAAATTGGACTTAGTTTCTGTCAAAACTGGGATGTTGAAACCGAAAAACGCCAACGGCGAAAAATCTTCGAAACATGTAAACAATGTTGACTATTGCAGCTGTGAAAGACCTTTCACTAAATTAAAACTGATCTGAAATTATCTGAGAGCCTCCATGGGTCAAGATCGATTAAGTTGAATGGGAAGAAACTGAAAAGACCTATTTCGAACACGTTATTTTTTAAAAATTACTTCGATATCTCCGAAAATTCACCTATAGGTCATATAACATTTTTTGATTGTAATGGCCTCCGGAATATATGGTATAAGTTTGTCGGTCGAGTCGCGGAACACCCGTATATTGATAGTTATTTTGTTATCGTGCTGATTCATTCATGGTTGAAGATACTTGAGAACATATACATATAGATATTTTTAAGTAATTTCAACAACAATACAAATTCCACATATCTCGCTATACTAAAGCGAGAAAGATGTAATCTTTATTTTACATTGTTGACAGGGGCGCAATTACGACCTTTGCCCTGGGCACCATTTCTCTTAGGTACGCCACTGGGTACTGTACGTTTTAGAAACATTCAATAGTCTATAACTATTGGAACAGCTTATATATAAATATCACTGCTGCTTATAGAAAATTTCATGTAGATTCCAAATTTGCAACGTACACGTTGCTATCTTTAACCGTTTAGAAGCTACAGACAAAAATATAGAAAATGAGCTAGACAAAAATTCATCGTTTATAATAAAAATTATTCAAAAATAAGCGTACATTTAATAGCCTGTAACTATTCGAACAGCCTATATACAAATATCACTGCCGATCTGTATTATAGAAAATTTCATGTAGATTCCAAATTTGCAACGTACACGTTGCTAGCTTTAGCCGTTTAGAAGCTACAGACAAAAATATAGAAAATGAGCTAGACAAAAATTTATCGTTTATAATAAAAATTATTCAAAAATAAGTGCACATTTAATAGCCTGTGACTATTGGAACAGCCTATATACAAATATCACTGCTGATCTTTATTATAGAAAATTTCATGTAGATTCCAAATTTGCAACGTACACGTTGTTAGCTTTAGCCGTTTAGAAGCTACAGATAAAAATATAGAAAATGAGCTAGACAAAAATTTATTGTTTATAATAAAAATTATTCAAAATAAGCGTACATTTGGAACAGATTGTATACAAATATCACTGCTATAAAAATTACCAAATCTCTGGGCGGTACAGAAGGGGTACTTTACTTGAAAAATATCGACTTTTTTAAAATATTTCCTAAACTAACAGAGTTAAAAATTTGAAATTTTATATCTAAGTTAATTATTTAACATTGCATTCATATAAAAATTTCCAAAAATTTCAATAACAATACAAATGCCACATATCTCGCTACTCTAAAGCGAGAAAGATGTAATCTTGATTTTACATTGTTGAGAGGGGCGCAATTACGACCCTTGCTCTGGGCACCATTTCTCTTAGGTACGCCACTGGGTACTATACGTTTTAGAAAAATCGTCCTCTTTTCAATTTTACAGTTTGTAAATTTAGGCTTGTTGAATTGAATAGAGCAAATTAGGGTGTAAAACAGGAAAGGTTGAGTTGAATTTCCAGTCCGCGGACGAAATTTAAAGTTTTAAATTAAATTTCCGTTTTTGAATTGCACGCAACAAGCCCGACCAATTGACATTTCATATAAACCTCGCCGCTCGGAGCTAGCCTGGCAGAAAATAGCTTTTCTTACCAGCCAATATGAGATTCGGCCCGCAAATAAAATAAAAAAGACACAAAGTTATTCAATTTGAAGGAATTTTCCAGGCGAGTTAGCGCGTACTGGAAACGCAGACGGCCTTAGGGAGGCAGTGTTGTGCTTTGCAGTGCGTGCGTGGAAACTCGTAACTGGTACGGGGCTGGACATTCAAGCCCTTTTTCGCTTTTTATAAACCCCACTAAAACTAAAGATTAATAGCAACAGATTCTGATAATCGATAGATAAAACACACGGGGGTATAATCAATAATTAACTTGTTATGTTGCTAGTAAACAATGCTGACTAACCCATAGATATACTTACTAAACGGAAGGAAATTTATGAGGACTTAGAAGTTACTTTACATTAACTTCAAGGCGTGTAGAATATTTTTTTATGTCTCACTAAAGTATTATGAACTCTTTATTACTAGGATACGGTGTATATAAACATATCTATAACAACCAGGGCATTATATGAGGGCATAATAGTTCATTAAGCCCTCATTATAATACGATCATCGTTTATGGACTTTAAATTAGACATAATATGAACGGTATATAATGAAAATTATTTTCTTTTTAATTATAATTCATTACAATAATAAGGATTGATTACAACAAATAATATAATAAGAAAACAGTTTTGAAAGCACAGCACAGAAATCATTTTTAATTTAATTATAATACTTAAAATTGAATATGAAAAGGGCCTTCAAAAGCAATTTACTTTCACCACACATGTAAATAGTAAGTAAGAATTGCAGACTGCAATGTTTCGCATTGATTTTTGACGGATAACGAATCACTAATTTTTTTTGGGGACGGTATTTATTTATTTATTACCCATGTGTCACATCCAAAGCAATACAAACTCTCTAAAATGTAATAATATTCATGTATCATGTGAAAACGAATCTCAAAATATAATACTTACATCTTCTACAGACGAGAATGAAATAATTAGGGGGACATTTATGCGTTTTGTCTTCCTCAAAAGTATTCAAAATAATTTCTTTCCACCGTTTCGATAAAATATCTTCCGAAACATTAAATTCACCCATTCCATCATCTCCAACGATATTATAACGTTGATGTTTTAAAAATAAATAAATGTTGATAATAAACAAAACAATTAAACAACATCCTTAGCAACGCTAAAGCTTAGGCATTATTGTAATCAAAATTATTATAAATGAAAACTTATTTCACATATTTTATCGAGACATAAAATCTTGTATGCACCACGAGCGTTACTAGATGATAATGCCCGTCGGACGACATTTATCCGTCAGGCCAAAAGGTCTCGGGCTAAATTCTCGTCGCCCTCCTGGCATTATCGTTACCGTAACGCCCTTGGTACATAAAATACTATACATTTATCTCTTTCATGTGCGAATACTACATGCGTGTGCGATAAGGGTAGATATAACACACTTGTCTTTCAAATAATATATTGTTTCGATGCTCGTTTATTTATTAATTCAGATATATTACATTTTTCCGTTGGACCCATATAAACAAACATATGAAAATTATCAAAGTGGGAAAAAACATTGAATGACATAACCTAATATTTGCAAACATCGATCCAAGATTGAATTCATAACAGGAAAGGATAGAAAACTCATTTTTTACCGGAAATTTATTTTAAAACGTTCACCCCTCCATAATTTCATTAATATCAAATCTAGAGCCTTGAAGCTCCGACACTTTTCGCAACATAGTCTTCTCACAAAAACAAAATATTTGTACAACCAAAAGAATTCCGGTTTCTCTTCCGGTAATTTCCTATTACTCCGTAATTACCTCATCTTAACACTAATGTTATCCGGATTAGAGAAGGGTTATATCCATTGATTGATGCCTGTAAGTGTCCAGATGTTCCAGATGTACTGGACTGCGGAAGATGAACGTGCTCTTGACACTGTAACCCCTTGCACACTACAAGTATTAGGGGGATTACCCTTTGTTTGAGGATGTACATAGCCGACAATATTTGGATTATGAAAATGAATATTATATTGAATCAGACCATCGGGAATATGTGATGAAATTGTGAAATGCATGAATTTTACACAAATAATCTGGTGTGGTTAACACAATACCTCCCGCCATTTACAGCCCGAGTCACAAAAAAGATTAAGTTAAAACTTATTTTTGGATTAGCGAATTTTACTCTAATTTGGACAGTGTATTTCTTAAAATATAGTCTACTCTAATCCAAGTAACTCCTTTTTTTTAAACCTCTCGACAGGATTAAATCTCAATTACAGAGTGAGTTCGCATTCACACACATCCATACCTTAGTGGGATTCGAACCCATAGCCCCTAGGGCACTTATGACATTGCTCTAACCATTGAGCCACCAGAACTATAATAAAATGAAGATTAAGTTTTAAATACCGGAATAGAATAAAATTCACTAATCCAAAAATGAGCATTAGCTTAAACATTTTCGTGAATCGTTAATTTTTATTAATCTAAATATATACCTACATATTTACTTATGCTGGAAACTGTATTGAATTCTTTTTCTATTGTTCTATTTACTTTTTTCTTCTTAAAATGTTACTAATATTATTTTGAAATGATTAAGTCTTTGATAGTGACATTTATCTGTCAGTTACATACATTTGAATAACTGTGTTTTGTATGTTTAAAACCTAGGCTCTGGGATTTAAATTATAGATAATTTATAAATTTATCCATTAAATATAAAGAAAAAGTATTAATGCAAATCTATAGAAAATTGAATAATCCTTAATTTTTATAATAACATTAATCTCGAAAAATAATTTTTTTTTAAAATCGGGATGAAAATCCTCATTTCCGGACTAATTTGAGTCTTGAATGTAAGATTTCCATGACTAGTCATGAAAATAAAATTATCATGACTAGTCATTTTTACTTTCCACTGTCTGTACTAATTTGATTCACTTTTCTGATGCTGCACCACATTTTGAATCTATCGTACTCCTTTTCGTACCGCTGTTTGGATTTTTTTGGTAGTAAATCTGCCACAGCGGCGTTCGCAGCTTCAGTTATGTCCATCGGTACTTCCTCTTCACCATCAAAATCATGTTCGCATTGCGACATCGTTTTCAAAAGAAAAATTACTGGTAGCAAGAAAGCAAACACAATGCGTCAAATTTTTATAATAATAAAATTGGTCACGTTGTTTACTTGTCATGACAACGTTTTCTAAAATTTACCACAGCTCTGATGATTTACGCAAACCTAATTTTTTCTATAATTTTAAGCTTCTATAACTGCCGATTTAAAAAAAGTAGAATACATTCCTCGTATTCTTCAAACAAGCCTCCGCGTCTGCAATGAAACATTTTCATGACTTGTAATGTAATATACTATTAAAGGTATTTTTCGAAGAAAAACTATTTTGTAAAGTTATCCGATTTTCACCAAAATCTAATGCGCTCTTTCCATTACAGAAAAAGTTCGAAATACAAGGTTTCAAAATTTTCTGAATGATAGTATTTGAGTTCGAGTGGAGGATCCACACACACATACAAACATACACACATACACACAGACATCATCGGAAAAATGTTAAAATTGAATTCTAGGGACCTTAAAACGTGGTCATTTACCAAAATCTCGATATGCGATTTTTAGCACGATCCCTATACCTTCCCTACCAACGGTAGCGAGAAGTAAAAATGTAAACTGGATCAACATACAATATGATTGGAACTATGTAGATATTTAATAGCAATGTTGATGATGATATTTTCGTATTGCAAGCAAATTTGGTGATGTAGCTCCGTGTGAACTAACTCCTAATGGTTTATCCTCTATCGGAAATCAGTTATTAACGATGTCTGGTACTTGTATCTTGATGGCTCATCCTAGCGTCGGACAGAGCCAGCGCGATCCAATTCTCCGACGCGTTGAAGTGAGACAAATAGGTTGATTAGTGTTCATAACAACCTCCATTAAAACTTTGATTAATAACCGCCAAATTGAGTGTTAAATTCATTACACAAAGTGAATAAATTGAAGATTAATTAACCATTGATAATTTAAACTCGCTAGGCCGAGGGCTTAACGAGGTTAAAATTTGCATTTGAGGACGGAAGAGCTAGAGCACTTCTCGCCGTTTACAGGCTAAACACAATTAGTAGCAGGCGGGCGTGCAGTGCAACCATCGCGTGCGCTCCAATCAAGGTACGATACTTACTCTATTGTGGGTGGATGGATGGATAATGCTCTAAGTACCGATTTCATTACCATCTCGTCAGGCTTTTCATTACAGACATCAAGAAGAATGTGGCTTCCAAAATTTTTAAAACTTAAATTCTACAAAAATATGTTAGCGTTTTAGTTAAGTAATCAACATTTTGGCAACCTTCTTCAGGGTAGAAACATAAGTTAATAATAAAAAAAAAACAAATGCAAACAAGTAACCAATATACTGTCACGTGTGAGTCCCGCTGCTGCGCTGGACAATCGTCTAAGTATATAATCGCGCTAGCAGCCGGGCTACGTAAACAAACAAGCCGCGACGTGTTTAATTACTTCCGGTCGCCTGAACCTTTTGTGTTCATTGTTATTATGCGGTCGAACATTCTAGAGCTCTCTGGAAGTTAGTTACATAGGGCGAGTCATATAGAAACATTCACATAGAGTGTTAGGAGAAGCACAGCAGTATCGTGGTGATCGTATGCAGTTCGTGTCGAGTAGATACTCGGGAAGTTACTGGTAAACCGAGCTGTGGATGTGAATACTCAGTTGTGTTGACGAGCTGTAGTATACGAGGACAGTAATGGCGAGTCTGAAAGTTACTGGTATACCGGGATAGCTGTGAAAGAGAATACTAGGTAGTGTTGAAGAGTATTGGGAAGCTAGGTATACGAGGACAGTAACGGCAAGTGGAAGTGGATACTCGGCAGTAGTGGTGAAGAATTGTGGCATACGGACAGTCGGTGATACTGAAGCTGAGAAAGTTAAACTGTTAGTTACATAAGTAGACAGATAGTGAGGTGAAAAGTGTGACTTATGTCCGAGCAGTTCAATATACACATGCTGTTGAGTCAGTTGAGTATATAGACGCTGTGGAGGTCGGTAGGCGGACAGTTGAACGTGATGTAAATAAACAGTCACATAAATAGTCGAAATAAATTAATTACAAAACGTTACAGTATCAAATTTACTAGAGAAACTATAGAAAAATAAGTTGATCACTTGTCATACGTTGGTATATCAAAAAAAATTAAACATAATCTAAACAAAATTGACAAGAACAAAATGAATGTTTTTTAAAAATATTTCTGAAGTTTGTGCTAGCCGTGTTAGGTGCACTTGTCTTATTACATACTAGTGTGCCGCCAGCATCTTCCATTGAGTAATAGAACCTATGTTTGGAACCGATATTATTGTCAATGACATCAGTTTTGTCAACGGTACAGCTACATCGTTACTACTGAAACCTGGGAACGAAAGCAGATCGGCACACCCAGAAAGGGGTAACAACCCGTGATGATCCATTTATCTTATATTTTCTTTTCCCGACAAATTGCATTAGAAGAAAACACACTGCAACGTTTTTCCTAGCAAAAAATCATACTGTTCTACTTGTTTTATACAAAAAGCAGATCTCTCCGTCTGCTAGGGGTGTTGAGCTGTAAGTGTGGGAGCCAGCAGCCGGACGCGTCGAGCCGGAAAATTCGTTTGTGGCGCAGGAAAATGGAGCTGGGTTTTTCCGAAGACAAATGATCCCAGATCTCCGTAGGGGACGGCCGCTTTTACACGGCTATTTGATTATAGGCGAGAATTGTGATAAAACACGCGGCTTAATTCGATTCGAGACGTTTAGCGCCAGTCATTAGGGATCCTGGGAGAACACACATGTGTGGAACTATTGCGGGGTCTATTTATTTATTTACGTCATTAAGCAATATATACTATAATACAGCACATTAACTAGCTCTATTGTAAGAGACGAGACATTTATTTTCGTATAGATACAGGGTTAAACTTTGAATAGAAACATCAAAACCATCAAAAAAGTAACGGTAAAAAAAGACATATTACTCATTGACATTCAAAAATACAATCTGAATAGACATACCTAAACATAAGTATGTACACAGCATAAATAGATACAAAATTTAAACAAAAGTTTATCTATGTACGTCTACGGTGTAATATATAAAAATTAAATTTTATGCATTTTTAAAAATGATCGTTCTACTAAAAGTTAATTTATTTATTTATTTATATATATATATATATATATATATATATATATATATACCGGGTGTTCACTTTTTTTATAGGACATAGGAAATACAATGTTAAAATTTTCATTATGCGATAGTTCGTTCCCTATGAATTTTAGAACAAAAGTGTAAATACAAAAAATGTTCAGAATTAAAAAATGCATCGAACAAGCTTCAATTTATTGATATAATTCGTTCCTGTCATGAAATAAACGTAAAATAAAATTTATAATTTTTAGCTATTTACAGTGTGCCATGGAAAACAAAACATACAATTCAAACAGTCGTACTGTTTGAGTTTGACAGATGACATTTGTTATTGCCGTAAAGATTTAATAATTATTGCCTTCATTTAAATTATTTGTCAGTAATTGTAGATACATTTACTATCTCTGAAAAAATTCAATGGATAAAATGGTATTTGGCTGGAAATTCGTTAAATCAAGTGAGAGATTTATTTAGTGCATTATATAAGGCCCGGCCTATTCATGCACGTGGGACTATTAGCAGAATTATAAACCTTTTTAATGAATCAGGAAGTATTATTCCTCTTTGTAATAACTTAATGACAAATGTTTTGTTTTCCATGGCACACTGTAAAAAGCTAAAAATTATAAATTTTATTTTACTTTTATCTCATGACAGGAATGAATTATATCAATAAATTGAAGCTTGTTCGATGCATAGTTTTTAATTCTGAACATTTTTTGTATTTACACTTTTGTTCTAAAATGAACTATCGCATAATGAAAATTTTAACATTGTATTTCCTATGTCCTATAAAAAAGTGAACACCCGGTATATATATATATATATATATATATATATATATATATATATATATATATATATATATATATATATATATATATATATATATATATATATACAAGTACCCGACATCACAATGCCTTAGTTACCTGCTGCCATATACGATTAGCTTTGCCCACTACTGATTCTACAATTTGGTTCCGAAGACGGATTCCACTACCCCAATCTTAAAACATATTCTAGTAGCCAATTGCGAATATTATATCCACTACCCGGTTCCAACTTTAGTTCTATCAACCAGTCCGAAGATCGGTTCTGCTACCCGAATTCGATTAACGAATTCATTCACTGGTTTCGGATTACTTGTATACTTTTAGAACCGGGTTCTGAATAATCGATTCACTACCAGGTTTCGGACTACTTGCTACTAAATGACTCTGTACTTGTTTGGCAAACGGATTCAGTGCGGCTTTAGTGTAGTCGAGTGTAAGTTTTATTCGGCGATAAAATTTGTTAATTTTTACTCGGATGCCGAATGTGACCCCAAGTCGTTACAACAATCAAACTCACGACATTATATCTTCCAAATTCTCAATAGCATCATTATTTTTATTTATAATAGTTCATATTTACGAATCGCCCGATATTAGGGAAGCGAAACTTTACTATTCCGGGGGTGATATCCGCAACCATGTGCCCAACATGGGCGAAGACAACGCATGAGCAGTGGTTTAGCGGCATACAGCCGTAGCAGCGACAGACAATTTGTTACATAATGGCCAGGGAAGGCTTTGTGTTTCGCCAGTTAAAAGCACCGCTCATTGCATTAACTGACAAAGGTGAGCAGAGGCTGGGAGAAGAATAAAAAGGTGAGATGTTAAGAGATAAAAACAGGGGGCACAGTTACGATTTGATTGATTCAAGATCAGTAGATCACTGGATCAGTCTTTGTTCATTATTTGGAAGTCTGTACGCCTGGTAATCGCCGTCAATGATACAGATATATCGCCTTGCCGAAACCTATAGATAAAATTAGGGATCGACCGATACTGATATCGGTATCGGTATATCGGCCATATCGGCCTTCTTGGCCGATATCGGTATCGGCCTAAAAAAATATAAATTGCTTAATATTTCAGTTGCTAAGGATTTTTAAAGGAAATTAAAACAGAAATACTAAATAAAAAACAAATCAAGTTTATTCTTATTCAAAATTTAGCAAAAAAGTCATTAAAAATGTAGGAGTAAAGTTACACACTTAGTTAAACAAATTAATATTTAAAGTTAAGTTTTGGCAAGTTGTAATGTAACAAAATTATTGCCCTTTCATAAACATTTCCAGCAAAAGAAAATAGCTGTTCACTAGCAACACTATTTGGCGGTGGTGCTAAACATATTATTGAAAATAGTATATTGTGTTATTAGGAGTAAAAGTGATACTTTGTGTGGCGATCATGGAAGTTTGCACGACGAGCGAAGCGAGTCGAACAATTGCATGCGAGGCACACAAAGACACTTTTATTCCGAATGACACATTGGATATTTTTTTCAAACGCACTACTTTTCTTTTTATTCGCTAATTCTAGGTATAGTTTCTATGGATATTTATTTATTTTATTTCTACTCCGCCGGCGTAGAAATTAGCTATTTCTACTCCGGCGGCGTAGAAGTTAGCTATTTCTACTCCGACGGCGTAGAAATAAAGCTTCTACCTTGTGAATTAAGTCACAAAAATGCCATTTCTACGAAGTTCTGTCTTTTTTGCATTTTCTCTGCATTTTTTTTGTGATTTATTTATGGTTAATGCGCGTAACGGTAACAGTATATCATTATAAATCACTTTTACCTCATTTATACAGCAAAAAATTTACGACAAAATTTTATGGCCGATATATCGGTATCGGCCGATATCGGATATGAGTATATCGGTATCGGCCGATATCGGTATCGGCCACAAAAAATCATATCGGTCGATCCCTAGATAAAATTAGATTGGTACACCCAGAATTGGGTAGGAAGCCGTGATGATATATAAATTCATTATAGTTTTCAATTTATCTATACTTGTTTCTGCAGAATTATGGTCCTTTGCAGTTAAGTTACTAGTACAGCAATTAATAGTCTGCTAACGACAACCAGCGTTTATTAGCAGTCAATCTACGGTGCGTGCTAATAAATTGCCAGCTATACACATCACTGTCACCCCGCCATAGGCGTACGCAGGGTAATTTGCCAGGGAGCACGTGTCGGTCACGTGGCGGTATAAAGCCATTGTTTAAAACTAGTTACAGCGTTGCAGACAATGCTTGTTTGTTTGGGGGTGGATGGTTAAGGGTAGTTAATACAAGGGATGATAAGATGACAGTTACACGATGGGGGAATCATTGTTATTTAGTCAAAGATCAGCGACGGGGTACTAGATAGAATAGACTTAATTTAAAACTGATTTTGCCGCAAATAATCAAATAAAAATTTTACCGGTTTCAGGATATTATTCCATTGTTTACATGTACAAAAGTAGGCTGGTAACTAAGTAATAGCTGTATCTGTATGGTAATATTATTACCATACTGACTTGTCAACAACGGTCTACAAAATTCATTAATACATACAGATAACGTTAACCTATCGTTCTAAATACGGTCTACTTTATTTTAAAGTGATAAACATGAGGAATAAAGCACATAATTTGAATATTTGTGATATTGACATATGTCAAAATAATTGTTCTGTGAACCATAGCAATCTGAAAGTAACATTAATGAGAGAATTAAAAAAATATATATTTATATATAATGTCTTAATTTTCTGTAACCGATAAACTATTGAACAAACCACGGATGTTATTAATCATAACAAGCCTTCGATTTGTTAAAATCCTCGCTCTACGAGCTCGGATTTCAAACTGAAATCTGCGGAAGTTATGATGTGTATAACATTCCTAAGTATGTTACTAGCTATAACAGACTTTGATAATAAATAGTTATTTATATCACTAGGCCAGAAACTGAACATTTGCGAGACCGATTTTATTTTGACAGGCCGAGCTGAAAACGAGGCCTGCAAATATGAGAACTCGGAAAACAGTTTTTGGGCGTGTGATACACAAGATTTTTTGTACCGACTTCTCCATAAATTCTTCGTATATTTCTCTACACTTTATTCTGTGTTACAAAACCTAAAAAATAAACATATATTTTTATCAATTTTGCATTGCAAGTTGAATTATCATTACTTACATTTGAGCTTAAAATGCGTATTCATTTTATATCTATTGAAAATATAACATACAAACATTAGTTATATATATTTTATATACTTTCGCATACTTTTAATGAGAGATGGCGGAAACTCAATTGTATCATGTGAAGTAAGTTGTAGTTACAAAACAAACTGGTCCTAAAGTTGGAACATATAATTAATCTATACGAGATGTCAGTAATGACAGCATATTATTATTTTTGACAAAATTTAGTTATTTAAGTTACAACAATTAAAGATTTGGCCCTAAAATTTGTAATGCTAATTCTTGTGTTGAAAATAATCTTAAATTGACATATTGTCAGAACAGTAATGCCAACTCCTTTTGCCGGCCTAGGTCAGCAACAGCGCATTTCTGGACAATTTTGAGTTCTGTAATACTGGTCGAAATGGACGGAGGTACGAAAACAATATTACAACTGCATTTCCGTATTCTTTCCATTTGAGTCACTATCGAAGTTTTGTGGGTATTTTCTTCCAAACAAAATATCTGTTACTTTCAGACAAACACGATTAGATGTCTTTTTCTCCTACGAAGTCTGCATCTGCAAATAGATCTCGAGCTCGTGATATCTACCTCTACCTGTCTTCCAATCCGTATTCTATATAGAGTATCTCATACAACGGTGTGTTTCAAGCCGTTTCGAATTACTCAAGCTCGAGTTACAGCGATGCCGAAAGCAGCAAAGCGACGATGCCGCATGGGAAACGCAGATTTAATTAAATACAGATTTGAAGCCTTGGATTTCAGATTGGGGATTGTCTTAGGTAGAATACTAATCGGAGAAACTAGCAGTAAGAACCGGTGGAACTCAGAAGTTTGAATGTGTTACTCAGGGTCCGATATAATTATAAATATTTATGATGTTATTATGAACCACATTTAATTTTAAATGTCATTCTTTTCAAAGTAAATTTCTTATGACGAAAGCACCCGCCAATTTAAAATTTCTTTCCGAGTCCATTAGGCACATTACACAGGTAAATACCCCGTAATACATATGGGCCTAACAATGACTGAGGGTTGAAAACATTCTATTGAATGTGAAGAAGTTCAGTCGGTAAAAAACACTTCAATAGGGATTAGACGGCAGCTCTTCAACACGGATTTCAAAAGCCTCATTTAAAACACATTCACTCACAATAACTTGTTTGGAGAAAAAATATAATCCAGATGCTTTAATAGCTTTATTATTTTGTAAGGAGAAATAAGACACTGAAGAGGTAAAAGATTTTTGTGGTACTCTCTCTGAAACAGCTTACAAATGGACGAGATCTCCACTCTCTTAACAACATCATCATACAGCGTATATGGCTCACTCCTTACAAATTAAAGTGACCGATTTTCGGTAGCGAATTACCGCATTCGGACCACGAGAATAGTTACGCAACAATCATCCTTCGCCACACATTTCTTAGGCCACATATATAATCGCAACGTTAAAAATATAATGTGGCCAATACAGTACCTCCCGCCATTTAATTTTTATTAATTTAATTATATACTGTGGATATAGCCAACTGAAGGTATGCCACTTAAAATGTATTTACATATTTACAAATGCTGGAAAATATATTCCGTATTACTATTGTTCTATTTTCAATTTTCTTTTTAAAACATTGCTCTTATTGGAAAATTGGGAAATGATCGGACACGCAGTCTAATGTAAATAATTTATTTCCTGGCCTACGTTTCGACTGTTACTACGGTCTTCCTCAGGGCTAGACTGTCAAAACGTAGGCCAGAAAATAAATTATTTAAATTAGACTACGTGTCCGATCATCTCCCAATTTTCCATTCTGCTACGATTCGATCATCGTACTCCACATTGCTCTTATTAATTACAATTTTTTTTGTCAGTGATATTTATCTGTCAGCTGCATATATTTGAGCTGAACTGTGTAACCAAGGAGTTTTGTTTCAAGCGTAGAGTAAAATTTTGAAAGACGTCCGATCAAGGTCATCATAAGTACTTAAATGGTTACATTTTTAACCAGTTGCTAAAAATTAACTACTGAGTTACGGAATCTCATCACATAGCCACTGACACCGCTTTTAGCTTAATAAATTTCTGTTCAGTATGAGTACTGAACAGAAATCGGCTGACCAAGTTATAATTTGCGCATATCGCTGTCGAACATTCATCTTTTTAAACCCTGACGCTTGGAGCGTCATCCTTTTTAGATCTTGTCTTATAATTTCTGAGGCCTGTATCTTAGGATTGTTACCGTTTTGCCTCATTTATACATACCATTTAAAAGCGCCCACCTTCAATCTATAAATACCAATTTTAAACAAATTTTGCTAGAAAATGGACATTATCATTTTTCCCCTGACTCTTAAAATTGCTTTAATTAAATTTTTTATTAAAAAAATCTGATGTGGCCAGCACATTACCTTCCGTCAGTTCTATGTATTTTGTACAAATTTCATACAGAAAGTTACTTGCTAAAGATTATATTTCTTGTACTTTACCTTCCAGCAATTGCATGTATTTTATGCAAATTCCATACAGAAAATTTATAGCAAAAGATCCTATATTTCCAATAAAATTATACGACAAACACACTATGTCAATTTCACTTGACACTGACATCTTTCAATCAAAATTTTATTAATATAGTAGCTGTTTCCATAGCTATGGCTACTTTATGAAATTTAATTTCTTTATAATTTTCTAACTCTATCTCCATTTAATATTAAGTATAAAATGTAGCCAAATCGTATAGAGAATAAAATATTCTTTAATATTTATAATAACATTAAACGTGAAAAAATGATATTTAACATAGTTTTTTCAAGAAAAACTGTTAAAATTTTCAAATGAAGGTACTTCCGGTTGTCCAATTCTAACCAAAATCTAATCAGCTCTTCACATGGATGTAACGAAAAGAAGTACGAAAGAATTATAATTTTTGGAATTGTAATATGGAAGTTATAGTAGACGAAAATTTTGTTACATACACACACACACACACACACACACACACACACACACACACACACACACACACACACACACACACGGACACACATACATACACACACACGCACACACACACATACAGACATCATCGTAAAAATAGTAAAATCGTATTGTAGGGACCCTAAAACGTGCCTATACATCAAAAACTCACCACCGAATTTTTTGACCAAAGACAATACCTTCCTTACCTAAAGGTGACGGAAGGTAAAAAATTAAGAATGTACTCGATGTACCGCCCTTTACGTATCTACCGCCGGGGGCTATAGACCCCAAAAGCCCCCCTTTAAGCCGGCACTGGGAGGTAGAAATATAACTTTGAATGAAATAAAAAATTCTATTAAAAAAATGCTACAGAGATTCCATCCTGTGTCTTCACTATTTGATTAGAATATCTAGTGATTAGCTGTAGTTACAAGATCCCTTTTCCATGTACGGTAGCATGTTGTTGATAAAATCAATGTTTGTTATCGAGGCAAGCATTGTACGCCATAGCACTATTAGCCCGGCAACGGCAAGGAACGTGGGCTTGGCCTGGAGCTGGATGCTGGATTTGCCCCATTATGCTGCGAGATTGTATTACGTGTCAGAGATCTGCGCGTGACGTCTTAGCAGACGCACAGCGGGCGCCCACTTACAAGCCAGCCATTCACATTCACCGGGACAACTTACTAGAAAGTAAGAATTATTTTTGTCTGATGGGTATTGTACTGACATCACTTGCAATGCAACGAATTTCCACAACAAATTGGATGGATTGTACGGCAAGTGCAATTTTCAAAACTTACAATTTTATTCACAAACAAGAATTTTATTCATTTTTTGTGAAGCTGCAGCAAACATTGACAATCAAATTGGAACTAGCACAATTTTACGTTGGCTCAAACTTGTAAGCTAAGCAGAGGCACAGAAAATTTTGACCCGGCACACTTCGAGTTCGGATTACACGTCAGCTTCTTTAAATAATAAATGGTTTTTATTTTTTTATGAATATGAGATGATGAAAACACACACAAACGTTCAAATACTCTAGACAAGAGTGGAACCATGGACGTTCGGTATTCGGTATATGAAACGGCAACGTTACTACTACGCTCACTCGATCTAATAAAATAAATAAATATATCGCGGCATATTATCCATTACTGAATATGCCAATCTGCTTTGTACCATATTTGTAGAATGAGGGCGATTACCAGGCGTCAACTCACGGGCACTCAATACTGGAGTGGAGAATGTATAACGTGCATCCAGATAACTGTGAACGGGAAATATCAAATAGCTTTGGGAATTGTTAAACTTACTTAACGACCAAGAAGAAAATAAACATTCAGTAATATTTATCGTTTATGTGTATATTTTATAGTTTTACAATTTAAGTAACACTTTACATTAGTAACGGCCCCTTCTCATTATAAGTGCAACACAGAGGTCAACTTTGTGCCATTTAAAATTCGAAATAATTTTTGCGTCGTTCGAGATAGAACTCAGGTTCCTACATTCGCGACAGACGCTCAGTTAGAGTAAAATTACTCACGACAGCTGCGCAAAGTTCATAACGTGTACATGACGTAGGGCTGTATATTTTTTATTAATGCTGGGAATCTAGGCATTTCTATAACGTCTATAAGCCATGTATATCAATCATTTTAAAATTTATTAAATTGTATTTTATAACGATTGGTAACATTGACGTTATAGATTTTGTAAGATAAATTTACAGATCAAGTGAGTTATAGACAGTTGCACAGAATACCGTTTTATGGAAATCTATGAGGCGTTCATTATAGACTTCCTATAGGTTTACAGAAATTTAAGAGAATGCCTAGAATCCCAGCATAAATTTGAATGACTTCATATTGTATTATACATTTATTTTTTATGGGGTCGATCTCGACCGACGCCAAACGTCAACAATGAGCGCCCATGAGGTGACGTCTGATAAGCGTCTACACTGACAAATATTTCATCATTTCCGATATCTATGTACAAAGCAGATTACCAAACCCAGCAATGGGTAATATGCCGTGACGATATATTTATTTATATTCATTATTATAAGTAAAAGGCATTGCCACATATGCTATTGGATTGTAACAGCATACGCATTCCTATTTAAGGTCTAATAATCTAATTCTGAGGGCATCACAAATAATAATATATACGCTTCTCCAAATATTTGCCTTGCCTCATACCCGATATACAAAATACAATATCCGTCCCCCTGTTTGCCGTCATTTTCTTGGCAAACAAACGTCTTTATCCGTATAAAAAGCCGTTTGAGGGGTCATTTGCTCCCTTCGCAAAAGGGCGCGCACCACCACCAACCCTGATCATCTTTATTCTCTTGGCCCGCCTTACAACCATGGCTGCCTAGGAGGAGAAATTGGTTTTCAACTGATGCATTAATTGACAATTTCATGTCATTCTTCCCTACGAGGCTAATGCTTCAAGCTGTCCAAATTGGGAAAATCTAATCAAGAAGTTTTAGCGAGAAGTCAGGAAGAATTTTAGACGATGCTTGAGCATTTTGTATAAGGGTAGTTTTAAAAATTTACAGCACCGGAAAATGACATATAATTTAACTTAGATAGTTTCAATAATTATTTATCCTGTTGGGCTCTCCTAATATATCAGGTCCTATTCGACAGTGATGGTTATTTTGGTAACATTATTCAAACAAAACATTAATGAATTTAACATGTCTGACTTTTGTACCACTCGACTAGTAAAATGAATGTATAGTATGACTAGCGAATGAAAGTTGACGTTTAGATTATTTAATAGTGTGCTTTCTTTTGAAAATATTTTCCTACATTTGATTTGAAAGGAAACTGACTCTTATGTGTTCCGTTACAGAAGATTAGAATTGTACTCAACAGGATTCAGGGATGTATTTAAAAAATTTAATACCGCAAATTCTGGTTTGTTCGTATCAGGTGTAAGCAACCCTCGAGTCGGAATTACTGTTAGAGGAAACTAAAAATATTATGTTATAATCAATATAAACGAAAAATATTTAAAATATTTTAAACGCACTCCTGTTTTGATATTCAGGTACCTATAGTCAGCTATCTATTTTCGGCAAGACATAGTAATGTATTTCTGTGTTTTCCTAGTCCAGTATTTAAATGAGATCGTGTAAAAATTTCATACCTGAATATTTCGAACAATTCTATTCTTCTCTAGGGTTTCAAAAGAAACCATATCTATAAAATAATTTAACCATAAACTTTCATTCGCTAGTCATACCATACCAATATATTAGGTTTGTTCCTACAGCTAGATTGTCATATGTATGTCAGACGCTTGCGCATATTAAAAATATCGTTCCAACCGAGTGCTGTACAGTCCATTGGACAGTTGGTATGTACAGACAAATAATGTCGAATGATTACATGAGCTAGACATGCGTACAAAAGTGTTCATGAATTCGTACATAAGCGCATCCAAAAAGTCGTGTACGAACAAACCTACTATAGAGATTTTTATGTAGATTCCAAATTTTGAAGACGCAGGTGTCTATCTTTAACTGTTTGGGTATGGCACACATATATATGAAATAAGAGCTAATGACATAAATTTAAAAAAATCTGATGTGGCCAGCACATTACCTTCCGTCAGTTCTATGTATTTTGTACAAATTTCATACGGAAAGTTTCTTGCTAAATTAAATATTCTATTTCTTGTACATTACCTTCCGGCAGTTGCAAGTTTTTTATGCAAATTTCATACAGAAAATGATTATTTTGTGACGTTTTCTATATACAGTGTAATGTATCTGCAGAAATAAAAGATTTATTATTATTATTTCTTGTACATTACCTTAAAGCAGTTGCATGTATTTTATACTAATTTTATACAGAAAGCAAGAGATGCTATATTTCCAATAAAATTATAAGACAAACACACTATGTCAATTTCACTTGACACTGACATCTTTCAATCAGAATTTTCTTAATATAGTAGCTGTTTTCATAGCTATAGCTACTTTATGAAATTTAATTTCTTTACAATTTTTTAACTCTATATCCATTTAATATTAAGTATAAAATGCAGTCAAATCGTATAGAGAATAAAATATTCTTTAATATTTATAATAACATTAAATGTGAAAAAATGATATTTAACATAGTTTTTTCAAGAAAAACTGTTAAAATCTTCAAATGATGGTACTTCCGGTTGATCAATTGTAACCAAAATCTAATCAGCTCTTCATATGGATGTAACAAAGAAGTATACGAAAAAATTATAATTTTTGAAACTGTAGTATTAGAGTTATCGCAGACGAAAATTTTGTTACACACACACACACACACACACATCCACACATACACACACACACACATACAGACATCATCGTAAAAATAGTAAATTCGTATTCTAGGGGCCCTAAAACGTGCTTATTGATTAAAAACACATCATCGAATTTTTTGACCAAAGACAATACCTTCCTTACCTAAAGGTGACGGAAGGTAAAAAATGTTTACCCTGTTAGTGCTCTCCCCGCATCAGCAGTGTGGTGCCTTTCGAAAATCAGCTTTACGAACACAATGCAATAAATTTGTGAATAGAAGGCAATGCATATATCTGAACGAAGTGAAATTGTGAAATTTGGCAGTAAAGTAGATTGCATCGAGTTGGCGGTTTTGAATAAAAAGCAAACGTTTTGTATATATGCCAGGGAAGAGCTTTTCTCCTCTCTTGTCGTCTCGCCTGCGACTTCCAATTTGCTCTAATCTCGCGATGGCTCCAGGCGTCGGGACCGAGCGAGAAAATGAGTTTCATATGAGAGATTGAATAAAATTTAATAGAAAACTAAACGCTTTTAACAATTTGCCAGCCAAGCGGGATCCGGATGATCCGTCGGCGATATTGAGTTCGCCTTCATTTTGATATTTAATTATTTTATGGCAAGCTTTGTCGTCAAAGCTGGCCCTGTGTTGTCGCAAGTCGAGGCCGACTCAATTAACGTCGGTAATTAAAGATGCTTTAATTAATTCTGGCTCGGGTACACGCGCAAGCGTACCACCCCAAACACTGGAACGGGAGGCAAGGGACAATATATACACCAACATTAGAACAGGTCAAATTGACTACGTACTCTCAAGAATTATACAGTGAGTTTCAGCTAAGACGCAATATTTACTATTATGTTATTAATGTATTACTATGGATACTATACTCTATCCCTTTTAACTATAGAGTGGTGGGTAGATAGGTACAGTTTGATTTTGTTGTTTGATTGGATAATACCGAGGTAGAATCCAATCAAAAAACAATATTAAACAACACCTATATTCCCATCGCTCTATAATTAAAACGGATAGAGCAAAGTGCATCGTTCCATAAAATGCAACATAGGTTGTCAAAGTTGTCAATGTCATATGAACTTGTCATCATAATTAACTGATTTATCAATAACTTAAGAAAGTAATAAGAGCAGTATCAATAAAAAATCAATATAATTGATTCGTCAAAATTTTTGTAGACAGCTGATTATTTTCTTCTATTGCAAGAAGTAAATTATTATTATTTTCTTCATTTCAAACAGTTTTTGTTCTTGGCCTTTTCGTATGATTCTTATCTACACATCCATTACTTTTAAATTTTGTAAATATTCTCGAAACTGTAAAAGGATTTGGTCTAGGACGTTCAGAATACAAATTCGCATACATTTCACTAAAATTTCTCAAACTGTAACAAGCTTTGTACCAAATAACCATTCCAATTTTTTCGTCTTTGATAAACATCTTTAAAACGTTATAATAAGTTCATTTGACATTGACAACTATGACAACCTATGTTGCATTTTATCTGGAACGATGCAATATGTGCAACTAGTATAGTATGACTAGCGAATGAAAGTTGACGTTTAAATTATTTTATAGATGTGGTTTCTTTTGAAACTCTAGAGAAGAATAGAATTGTATGAAATATTCAGGTATGAAATTTTTGCATAAACCCATTTAAATACTGGACTAGGAAAGTACAGAAATACATTACTATTTTCTATAAAATACAGACAGAAAGTTCCTTGCAAAAGATTCTAAATTTCTTATACATATGTACATTACCTTTCGACCTTTAATTATATTATTTTCCCTAAACTTCGATTTCAATAATGTTCTTCAGACTGTAAAATGTCTGGTACCACTGGTATAAATAATTCTATGAATCCATATTTCAATGGTTCAAAAATAATTATTTTTACTAAAACATTAAAATAATAATTTATTATTTTTTTAATGTTACATTTGTGGCACCACTGGTATAAATAATTATATAGTTATCCTAACTGCAATAAATAATCATGTACATATACTGAATTTCATCCTAATTTGTAAAACGGTCCCACTAGTTTGGTGCCCCTGGTATAATTAATTATATATCCAAAATAGATAATCAATTTCCAAATTATTAACTATACCCACACCAAATTTCATCTCCACATTTCAAACGGTTTAAAATATTATTTTTTAAGGGTAACATTTGTGGTACCACTCTTATAAATAATTATATAGGTATCCTAATTGCAATAAATAATTATCTTAGTACATGTACCAAATTTCACCCCAATATGTAAAACGAGTCCCAATTTACACCATTTTATATACCTGGTCCCACTAGTTTGGTGCCCCTGGTATAATTAATTATATATCCAAAATAGATAATCAATTTCCAAATTATTAACTATACCCACACCAAATTTCATCTCCACATTTCAAACGGTTTAAAATTTATACCACTTTAAATTTACCCCAACATTTTTAATACCCCTGCTTTAATTAATTATTTATTATGTTAACTAATCCATGCCCAAAGGTCTCAAAAGTACCCTGTCCAAATTTGATCCCAATATCTCAAACCGTTCCCGAGTTATGAATTTTTTAAGTTGGACAAAAATCTACCCTTCCTCCCGTTATTAAAAACGGGGAAACCCGGAAAACCCCCGTGGGAACCATGACGTCACAGGGAATTCCCTCTGACGTCACACGGAATCCCCTCGAATCTTCAAGACAAAATTTGTTAATAATTTTCTTAAAACAAATATCAACTTTAAGGGTGCAGAACTTTTAAACCAAACGTTAAAATTTTATAAAAATTGGTATACATACTAATTGAAGGGTGCTGAGTTTGATGACGCACACAGATTTCATGTATCTCTACGGGGTTTAGGGTTACAACCCCATAAAAGGGATGGGAACCCCCAAAACATTTTTTACGTTTGGCGCTTCGTAGCAAAAATGGGTCCCTCATCGATTTGGCTGAAAATTGGTGGACATATGTAAAAAAGTCCATAGAATCGAAATATGTTTGGTAAAATAGTTGCCGCCCCTTAGTTTTGGGGTTATAAACCCAAAGCGGGGTCAACGACCTATAGAAACAATGTTTTCGTACTTTACATTGTTTATTGTTAATTTGTGAAAATATGTCCGCATGGATTTGGCTGAAACATGGTGGACTTATGTAAAAAAGTCCGTAGAATCGAAATATGTATAGTTAAAAAATGTTCAACCCTTAATTTTGGGGTTATGAACCAAAAAATAGACAAGAACCCCAATAAATAGTTATTTAATTTATTTAAATTAATTCATTTTTTTCAGAAAAATTGTGTCAGTAATCAAAATAAATTAAAATTTGGCATATTTATGTAAAAATGTCACCAGATTTCGAATTTGGGTACAGAAAAAATTTACAGCCCCTATTTTTAGGGGTACAAGCTTTTAAAATATTTAATTTTTATGGCTTTATAATAAAAATTTATCCCTTATAAAATATCCTATATTTCGAGGTTTCGAGTATAATTATAACACAAATATACTACGAATATGTCAATTGACACTGACATATTTCAATCAGAATTTTCTTAATATAGTAGCTGTTTCTAGCATAGCTAGCTAATTTATGAAATTTAATTTCTTTATAATTTTATAACTCTATATCTATTTAATATGAAGTATAGTCAAATTGTATAGAGAATACAATGTTCTTTAATATTTATAATAATATTAAATGTGAAAAAATAACATTTAACATCGTTTTTTCAAGAAAAACTGTTAAAATCTTCAAATGAGGGTACTTCCGGTTGACAAATTATAATCTAATCTAATTAGCTTTTCATATGGATGCAACGAAGAGAAATACGAAAGAATTATAATTTTTGGAATTGTAGTATTAGAGTTATTGTAGACGAAAATTTTGTTACACACACACACACACACACACACACACACACCTATATATATATATATATATATATATATATATATATATATATATACACGCACACAGACACACACGCACACAGACACACACACATACAGACATCATCGTACAAATAGTAATATCGTATTCTAGGGACCTTAAAACGTGCTTATTCATTAAAAACTTGCCACCGAATTACCTAAAGGTGACGGAAGGTAAAAACAGTAAAAAGTATGTAGCGTTATTTTTTGTGTCAGTATCTTATTTTTTACATTTCTATTTTTAGTTTCATATTTGCTAACAAACTATCAGATGACTTATTTTTGAATTTGGAAAGGTTTTACTGTAACATATATAGTTATAATAAAAAAATAACAGTACTAAATGACACTACTTATTTGCATTGTATGTGTGGAGCTAAAATCTTAATTCGTACAATCAGATATCTTTAAAATATTAAACTGTAAGTCACTGATACAAATTATTGGCCCCAATTCAGAACCTTGTGGCACACCGAAGATACCACCATTATTCTTATCTGCCTTGTATTTCTCATTTTTTTCTTTATAACACTCAAAATTTCCAGTAAGTACTAATTGTTTTTGTGTTTGTAATTCAGCATTTCCCACAACAGCCTAAAATGTCCACAATTAAATTTCCAATGCGTACAAAAGGTGAAGTACTGTACACAAATTGATCCACTAATTATGTCTTTGTTAGCCATTAGTGGAAGCTAAATATTTACATATCGGTTCGATATAAACAATTAATTTTGATATAGTTATACGAAAATGTCACAACGGTATAATTCCAATGTCCATTAAATAAAATTACATGTACATTAATTCAAAAGTAAAACATATAAACAATACATCATTTTATAAACACATCTACGGCACTAATTAACATTAGAAAGAGGTCGTTAGCTGCCAATAAGTCCATTAGCGATGAATTTAGCTGCTGTATCATATAAATAGATACTTAGAGGTAATTTTCTTGAAGCACTTTACACAATTATGACTACTAGAATTATTCCAGTTCAGTTTTATATGAAGTAATTCCGTTACGACATAAAGTAGCTCATTAGATACTCAATCAATAATAATAATTGGTGTACTGCTATCAGGAAAATATGTTCTAATTTGAATATAAAATTTCATTACAAATTCTCGTAATTAATATTTGTTTCCATCAAAAAATAACATAATTAAATGATGATGTTTTTGTTTTAAAATTTAAGTTATCATTAATGTAATTCATATGCACTAAATAATTAATTTTGCTGAATAAATACTGTTTTTATATTAATGAAACAATAGTTTTTAATTAAGGTAATTAATGCAACAATAATAAAAGTTAAATTTATTTATTATGCATGTTTTCAAAGCTCTTTATTACATAACTGTGAAAATGCAAATGTTTAAAAAGAAAATAAAATGAAACAAAAATAAAAACAAACAGCACTGCATCATAACAGCAAATAAAATGTTTCATCGTTCATAATATTATGCAGAAATTGCAAGTTTGAATATATAATATTACTTGAAGACATAAACCATAGTATGACACAATTTACCACTCGCCGGGAAAAATATTTTATAGGGAATTTTATGTAGATTCCAAATTTTCAAGGAACGTGTGTCTATTTTTAACCGTTTACGAGTGGCATATGTAAATATAACATAAGAGCAAATGACCAGAATAGGGCGCGAGCAGACACGTGACTAGAGGGACCTTGACGTGCTTAGAATCAGCTGATTTGTGTGCGCATGTCATTTTGACAAGAACAATGTCATGTTGACAAGACCAATATTTTGACATATTTTGATTTTTAACTGTTGAAATATTATTTTTAATTTCCTGTGTTTTACTGCCTAAAAATTATAAAATATTAACATTTTATCAATTTAAAATCATAATAAGTAAAAACATTGGTCTTGTTAAATTGACAATATTCTTGTCAAAATAACAGCTGATTCTAAGCACGTCAAGGTCCCTCGAGTCACGTGTCTGCTCGCGCCCTATACTGATTTTAATTCACTTGGAGACTAGAGACAGGGACTGTCTCAATGTAGTTTTTGGCACCCTAGGCAAAAAAAACATATTTATAAAATTCAAAAACAATATGCTTTCACAATGGACCTTTTCAATTTAAAGAGATACAAGACATACGCAATGGGGATCTGCGCATAGTATGAACAACAGAGATCTATGGAGTTTGTTTCTAAAAATCGTAAAATGTGAGAAATCCTTGACAACTTTAAAAAATTTCTCGAAAGAAGTTACAAAATCTTTTTTTGAAGTTAAAATGTCTAACGATGCAAATTTTCACCGAGAATACAGGTAACTTATTGACTGCAATATTTTTGGCGTTTCGTTTGACAGCCCAACTGGCAATTGTTGGCGCCATTTTCTTACTATTTGCAGCGATAGAAAGAGATAGCTGTTAAAGTGAAGAGGTCTATTGAAATCAAAAGGAAACAAATAAAATGCAACAAATTTTCTTATTTAAATTTTAATTTTACTAGCTTTTTTTCTGACGAACATCTAATTTTAAACTATTGTTTAGCATGGTCGATTGAAATTAATAACAAGTTCACAAGTCGTTCTTGGGCCATTGAGGAGCGAGGATTTGATTTATTACTGGAAAAATACTACCAATATAAAAAAATTACAACAAAAGCTTTTTACGGAATCCTGTACAGAATAATAGGTACACTATTAACGTATCAAAAGTCGATGTTCCGCGGGAACCTAATTTGGATTTTCGTTATTTTCTCGAAAACAAAAGAGAACAAAATTGAGGGGCTCTATTTTTTGTACAAAAAAGTATAAGGTAATATTTTGAACATCTTCAAATCAGCTCATTTCCAACATTTTATTTAAAATTTTGCCACGATTAAAAATAAACAATATTATGTATTTGAAACGTGTCGAAGTGCTGGTTGTGCGCCTTTAAATTTTGGCGCCCCTGACGACTGTCTAGTGCGCCTATAATTCGGGCCGGCCCTGAATGTAGTCTCTATTGTTGACGTAAGGTTATAAGAATATAATTTTCTAGGTTGATATAAACAGGGTGAAATATAACAGGATTTTATATGGGTTATAATTTTACGTCGTTTTTTAATTTAAATGTGAATAGAACAGTTTATGATCAAGAAATTGTTCTGGACCTCGATTTCAAATTCTAGTGGTCTGGAGCAGTATAGAATTCGTAGTGGGGAAAACCCAATTCTGACAGAATTTGAAATTAGACAGAATTTAATGTTACAAAATCGAGGCCCTGAACTTTTTTTGTCAACTCAAGATCTAGAAGAGTATTTTTTGTGACAAGCTCATATGACGTATTTCGGTGTCGCTTACAAAAATAAAATAATAATTTCGGGAGAGGTCTGGACCCCCTGAACCCCCCTCTTAGCTACGTCACTGTATAAGGGCGTTTGATTATCGGACTGACTGTAGATGTGATATAAATGCATTAGTACTGCTATAATTACAAAATATTTTTCAAGTATTTTAAAACCAAAATAAGCAAAAAACAACAGCTTATTAAGTTAAGTAACCATTCTTATGGGAAGTTACTTAACATGATTACGTATTAAAAAAATGTTTGTCATTGAGTGAACAGGCTTTTAATCACATATTTGGACTCCAATCTTTGATAATCAACAATTTATAAGCCATTCCATTAAATGCACAAAGAAAATTCTAATCGACATATAATTACATATATCGAAGAGTGCTTTGGATGATAAAAAGCAAAACAGATGAACTGGGTGGGTGACAATGGCGAATCAGCATTATGAATATTTAACGCGTGTCGTTCTAACGACTCGATATTTGGCTGATACCTGGCCGACTTGATTATATGCTGCCGGGAAAAAAGCTTTTACCTGAAAACAAATATGTAATTTGTTATAAATCAAAGATAACATCTATAAAGTGAAATTACACACGACAGCTAGACTGGACGTATTATGGGGGTACATTACTGCGCGACAGAAATTCTCAAACAGTTAATTTCATAATAGTTCGACCGGCTTTTTATTTATTTTGAACAAATTATTAAATTTACACAAATGTTGAAATTTGAACTTTCAAAAACTGTGGAATAAATGACGGGTGATAATAATTCGACCGACATTTACAGCGATGTACCCCAATATTAAATGGCGGAATATTTGAATAACATTCAGTTTTTGTAACTTTAAAATCTGTTTTAAACTAGTCGAAAGAAAATTGCAAGTATATTTTATTGTCACAAAACCCTTAAAATTCTTAAGTATTTGCATGCTTTTTAAAACGAGTACATAGTTTAATTCTCTGATATCAGCGCAAATCTATTTATTTATTTATTTATTTATTTACAACCTCCCAACAGGATACAAAGTATCCCAATAACAGGGGGGTTGGATATACTAATACAACATAATAACAACATTAATAGATACACATTATACAAAAATATACATTCTATACAATAAGAAAACAACTAAGTAAACGACGAATGTTAGAATAAATTTTTACATAAAATATTTTTTAATTGACAGTAGCTAAGACTGAAAATATCCATTTTATCATTCACAATACTTTCGATTTCATTATATATTAGACATGATCGTCTAACTGGATCTCTAGTTTCATAATTTTTCCTACATAGTCTAGTGCAAAACTTTATATAAGACCTAGATGCCAACCGAGGAATATTTATTTGTATACGGCTCATTGAATTAAATTCATCTACAATATTTCGCAGTAACCCCTCATGAGCGAATCTTACGTCTAGAATCCATGCAATGTTTGCATATTTAAATTTGATAAAGTCACGGAGTAACTGTAAGTAACTGAATTAAAAAGAGGAGAAGATTTTATCGCGCAATATCGTACAAACTTTCTTTGTACCCATTCAATTTTGATATTATGAGTATGATACATGGGATTCCAGATAATCAGGCAATACTCAAGCTTGAATCTTACTAGAGAAAAGTATAAGGACTTGAGAGTTGTGATAACGTATGTCCCAAAAGTTTTGTCACAAATTTGTTTAAAACATTTTAAAAAGTAATAATAGTTTTACGGCATTTTTTCAGAACAGATATAATTAACAGCTTTATAAACAACAAAATTTTTATTTTAAATTAAATGTAAAGGTCCATAGTCTTCAACAATACGAAGTCTTCTGGAAACATCTCGCATCAAGCCTTGGACCGTTGCAACATCAATCTCTCGAATTTTTCTAAAAATCCGCCGTCTTAATTGTTGCTCGTTTTCGGCTTCCCAACCTCCAACATACACTTTTCGAGACAAAATGGCCCAGAAATCTGCAATTGGCCGAGCCTGCGGTAAATTTGGGGGGTTGTCGTTTTTTGGCACAAAAGTAAGTTTCGCGTGCATAATGGCAGGAAGCCAAGTCCGGCCAAAACATAATATCATCTTGAGCATGATTCTAGTGGATAAAATTAATCAATTTTGTTAAGCAATTGTTAATATAACTTTGACTGTTCACAGCTTCGTCAACCCGATATTTTGATATTTTTTATTTTTTTCATAGAGTTGTATTTTGTGACAAAACTTTTGGGACATACGTTATTAGTGAAGTTACGTGAATTTCTAATAATGAAACCTAATGTTTTATAGGATGTATTCACTAAATAATCATAATGAGGACCGAAATGTAATCTAGGATCAAATATAACTCCCAAGTCCTTATGAGTATTAACTCTATCTAGACTAAGGTCACCAATCCAAAGACGAAATAGTTGTAGTATGCTTCATTGAGTAAGACATAACTTTACACTTTGAGACGTGAGGAAAATCTATGTAACTATTGTTCATAAGGTGGCAGCACCGTCTAAACCTTTTTTTTCTTTCCAGGTGTGGTTCCAAAACCGGCGTGCAAAATGGCGCCGCCAGGAAAAAATGGAAGCCGCCCGTTTAGGTCTCAGCGACTACCACGCCGTCAGTTCCTTGTCGAGAGTGGGTGCTTCATCTCTAGCCCTTCCAATGGACCCTTGGCTCTCTCCTCCCTTATTATCCGCCCTTCCTGGGTTCCTAAGTCACCCCCAAACGGGCTACCCAAGTTACCTGACACCTCCCGTAGCTGGAGATCCTTCTAGACCGCCTCATCCCCCCTTAGCACATGTCCCCTCGGTGCCCACACCTGGGGGGAACCAAGGGGGGGATCCGAGGAGTAGCAGTATTGCAGCCCTTAGGTTGAAGGCAAAGGAGCATGTGGAGAGCATCACCAAAGGGTTGCAGATGGTTTAGAATGGAGGATTTTAATAGTATAAACCCCTAAGGACTTTGGACATTGAACGATCCTTTGCCACTTTTTCGATTTTTTTAAGATCTGCCACGAAAATGGAAATGTAATGATATTAGTTTAAAAGCAGTGGATCCGGTCCCAACAGTGTAGCTGTACAGTACAAAGCGAAGCGGACAATGTTTCAGAGCGCTCCTCACCTTTATTCGTCAAACTCTAGCGCAATGCAAAGTCATCCGTTATTGTAGGAGCTCTAAAACACATTGGCATGTATCTGAGAGCTTGTATATATACATATACAAATAACAACAATAACCTAATCTAACGCACAAAACTTGGCCCGAGTTTTCCAAGCATGATTGTTGTGCGTTAGGTTAAGTTATTGTTGTTTTCTCTAGAGAAATATACAAGGTCTCAGATAAATGCCAGTGTGTCTCAAAGCTTCAACAATATCAGTATATTCTGTATTGTATTATCTAATGAGAATAAGAAATCACCTCTGTCAAAGTAGTGAAGGCTTGGTATAGTATGACTAGCGAATGAAAGTTGACGTTTAGATTACTTAATAGATATGGTTTTTTTTTGAAAACATTTCCCTGTATTTGATTTGTAAGGAAACTGACCCTTATGTATTCCGTTACAGAAGATTAAAATTGTATTCAATACCAGGTGGCATGTAAAATAACCTTAGCAACAGGATTCAGGGATGTATTTAAAAAATTTAATACAACAAATTCTAGTTCGTTCGTCTCAGGTGTAAGCAACCCTCGAGTCGGAATTACCGTTAGAGGAAATTAAAAATAATCCTATTTCATAGAATTGCCAAACTAAATAGTTTAAAGATTAAAATATTTTGTTATAATCAACATAAACAAAAAATGTTTAAAATATTTTAAACGCACCCCTGTTTTGATATTCATGTACCCTAGTCGGCCATCTATTTTCAGCCAGATATAGTAATATATTTCTATGTTTTCCTAGTCCAGTATTTAAATGGGTTCATGCAAAAATTTCATATCTGAATATTTCGCACAATTCTATTCTTCTCTAGGGTTTCAAAAGAAACCACATCTATAAAATAATTCAAACGTCAACTTTCATTCGCTAGTCATACCATAACATCACCCGCTCTGTATTGTAAAGCGGAATGGTTCTATTGCCTATTTTAAAATCATTATTGTTGTTTTTTATTTACTTTTTGAAATGGCAAAGGATAAAATTTAAAATGAAATTGGGGGTAGCATAATTCATAATTATAGTAATTTGTAAATAGTGTAAATATTTGAGAGAAATATGGATGTATAATACAAGTATTGTTTGAAGACTGTACAAGTAGATAATGTTAATTTATATTAAATAACTGAAAGATATTATGATATATTTTACAGTAAGACAGACATGGAAATGCAGAAATATAACTTTTAAATTACTCCAACATCCGGCCATCTAGTTATTGTTTCAGATATTATTTTAATGTAACTAAAAATGTCATACCACTTGAAGGCTATGTCCGATGTTGCACTTTTAGCACCCTAATATCTAAATCCTAAATTAATATGTCCTAATGTCGTTATTATTTAGCATTTTAGGAATTAGATTTTAAAGACATGCCTTGAAGTTGACGCACACTAATTAAACAAATTATGTTCATACGTAATATAATAAGAGATATGATTATCATCGATGATATTTTCGAGTGGAACCGAGTTGCATATAGACATGTGCTGCTTCGGTTTTACGAGCAATATCTTCGATTATTAATCATATCACGAGCTTATATTTAATGAGAGAATATAAAGAATTTTTGTGACACATTGTTCGTTTGTTTATGCAAAATGTCAAATTTACTGTCAAAGAAAAGCTTCTGTTTTATGAAATATAATATTAACATTTAATTTGAAGCATCAAATTAAATTGAATTGTATAGTTTGTTGTTTTAAAGTGTTCCCATATAAACTAGTGGATGTCATCAGTGTGCCATTGGAGTTATATGTATATGGCATAGACCTAAATCCGAAATACTAAATGCCAAAATGCGACATCAGACACAGTCTTATTATAGAAAAACTACATCTATTAACTGTTGTTTGCATTTCCGTCTATTTTGCTGTTATTTCTACCATATGATTTGCAATATCCTCGTATGATTCCCTATAGTTTACCCTTTATCGTATATGTATCGAAGCCATATGTAAAGCCCAATCCCTCCGTTGTTGTTGCATATAACTTGATATTGTTACCGTGTGTGAGCGGCCGAGCAAGTGAGATATAGCTAAATGTTAATACACTAGACAACTCAGCGTGTATCACGTGATGTTTAATTTTAAGAGCTGTGAATTTTTGTAAATATAACGTATGTATACATATATGAACGTACTTTTATGAATCGCACAATAAATCATGACCTATATCATAGATTTCACATATGAAGTACCATCAATCCTTTATTATTTAAATTTATGGTTTTAACGTTGTCCGATTTTTATAAGGTACGTATTATAGAGAATTTTATGTAGATTCTAAATTTTGAATAAGGAGGTCTTTACTTTTAACCGCTTCGGTGTGACATAATTAAACAAAATAATTATGATTTTCACATCATCTGAATGAGCCTGTTTCACATTTTTCAAAAAGTATTTTAAATGAAAGTTAATGCAATATTTTTCTTATTAATAATTAAATACAAATATTGGCGCCAAAAATAGTCATGCAAAGCAACCACCTACTCTTGTGTCGTAGAATCACATACATTACGTCATTCAGAGCCAATAGAAAAACAGTTTTCCATCACCTATTTTTGTTACTTAGATAAATAAACGTAAGCGATAGTTTGTCACACGTTAATAACAAACTTGTAATTTGACATTTGACGCTGACATTTTCCATTATAAATGAGTAATAAAGTAATAATGGCTAAGGCTTGATTTACATTAGCGGTACAATGACGGTACAATAACGGTACGATACTTCTTGGTCTAATGAACTCATTTATATCTACGTTCTCAGTACGATGACGGTCCAATGATATTTACTGATTTATATAAGCGATACGACCAGGGTACAGTATTCTTTGACAAGAGTAAGGACAGTTATAGCCAAGTCGTTATTTGAGAAATTTTTAAACATTGCACGACATTTTCTATTTTTGATAGAAACATGACATATGCACCACAAACTGTCATAATACATAAAAGACAAAACTACATTGTCATGGTATTTTATTATGTTCGTACCGTAGTGGTACCGTCTAATGTAAATGTCTCGTGTAATTGACATACCGTCACTGTATCGTTATTATACCGTAATCGTACCGTCATTGTACCGCTAATGTAAATCAAGCCTAACACAGAATAACACTCAAGCTAAGTCGGACAGTTTACCGAAAATCGGTAGTTGGATGTTGGCTAAATTTACTTCAAAAAACGATTGTTTTACTGTTGCCGAAATAAGGTGTGTTAAAGAGTTAAGGTAAAATAAAATGTAAAAACCCAACCATCACCTCTTCGACCTATGCTTCCAGCCACAATTTTGTTTTCTTCGCATCTTTTGGCATATTTATAAATTCAATAGTAGATTTGCTCCTAGCGCATCTTTGCCAGAAGGCACAAAACGATACTGTAAATTACTCATGTTGCATTGAATTTTTTATTATCTAACACGAACCAAACTCAAAAATTTGACACTTGTTTGACATCTTTGACAATATATTTATTATAACACTTGTAACAAAACACAAAGAATTGACACTATAAGGCTTGATTTACATTAGCGGTACAATGATGGTACAATAACGGTACGGTGACGGTATGTAAATCAGTAAATATCAAAGGGTCGTCATCGTACCGTCATTGTACCGTGAACCTAGATGTAAATGGGTCCATTAAAATACAATGGAGCAAGAAGTATTCGTACCGTCATCGTATACCGCCATTGTACAGCTAATGTAAATCAAGCCTTAAGGTACCAATTGGAGCCAATGAAGATGTATGTGTTGTGACGTCACATTCTGTTTCAGATCACATGACTTTTTCAAAATATCCAAATATCAATAATTAATTGTAAAATATTTAATAAATATTTGGTGATATTTTCAAATTTGAGACTATTTAAATAATGATATCATTTTAAATTTAATACTTAGAAGGCATCCATTGAATCTGAAGTATAACATGTAATCAAATCGTATAGAGAATAAAATATTCTTTAATATTTATAAGATTAAGGAAACATGATATTTAACAGTGGTTTTTCAAGGAAAACTGTTAAAATCTTAAAATGAGGGTACTTCCGGTTGACCAATTATAATCATCTCTTCACGTGGATGTAAAGAAAAGGATTACGAAAGAATTATATTTTTTTTAATTGTAGTATTTGAGTTATCGGATCCGAAAAAATCGTCACACACACACACATATACACACATACAGACACCATTGTAAAAATAGTAAAATCTTATTCCAGGGACTCTAAAACGTGCGTATTCATCAAAAACTCACCACCGAATTTTTTGACCAAAGACAATACCTTCCTTACCTAAAGGTAACGGAAGGTAAAAATAAGAATAAGTGACCAGAATCCAAACAAAAATATTAATGGATTTAACGTTGCCTAACTTTTGTACCACTCATCGGCGAAAATGTGCTCAATATTATATTATTAAAAATTTTATATAGATCCAAATTTTGACGATTCGGCCTTGTATCTTTACCAGAAATTAATTTTGTAAGCACCGTACGTAAGTGACAACAATATTAATTTTGGAATTAACTAAGTTTCGGACTAGCAGTCAATATTACAATTTTATTCTCGCCGACGTTTCGACTATACAATAGTCTTCTTCAGGGCTAAACAAAAAACAGAATTACGGTTAACATTTTAAAAAAAAATTGTCTTCAGCAAAGTTTATTTTAGTCATCAAGCAGAAGTTTTTTTTTTAATTGATGATTTTCATTCTGTGATCTGTGATTTTTAACTATTTATTTATTTATTTATTTATATTTTTAAATGTCCGGCTTTTATGCATCTACGCTTATCCACATGTGTATATTTTCCTTCAACTGGACCATTCTAGCCCTGAAGAAGACTATTGTATAGTCGAAACGTCGGCGAGAATAAAATTGTAATATTGACTGCTAGTCCGAAACTTTATTAATTCCATCCCTAACACAGTCGAACATTAATTTTATTTATTATTGTCGACTTTACGTTATCACAAATTCGTGCACCAAATTGCATCGTTAATTTATTTTTGAAACGTTCCATCCCATCTCTTCTAGTGTAAGAGTCTCCTACATCAAAGGCACTCTTGGTTTTAATTCCACTTTATCTGTAGGTAGTGTGCGTGAAGTGCTTGGCTAAGGCAATAAAATGGTAATTCGTGTTTGTCGTGGCTAATCATCCGTTAACACCCCTCGCCCTCCCGGTAATTAACCACTCCTTATTGCTTTATCACTTTATTGGTTTGTGCGCGCTAGGAGGCGACTGAAACGTGGCGAGGGCAACTGAATCGCTGGTCCAAGCCGCCCGCGGGAAATCGAAGCCATGCTCTTCTCTTTTTTAATCACACTGTTTTCAACGCCGCCCCGATCTCTAATTGCTCTTTTATTGGATGGATAGATGTGGTGAAGGAATGTTTTTTCATTTCAATCTAATTTAACTTATTGAAGAACTCCACAAAATTGTTACATTTAATTGTTTGTTTATCTTAAAATAAATATGGCATTTTAAATTATTTGTCGAACATAAATCACTTTCCATATTGGCTTTGAGTTCCCATTGTCACTAATAATTAATGATATTCAATTTTAATTACCTACCTTCCGTAACCTTTAGGTAAGGAAGGTATTGTCTTTGGTCAAAAAATTCGGTTGTGAGTTTTTGCTAAATAAGCACGTTTTAGGGCCCATAGAATACTATTTTACTATTTTTACGATGATGTCTGTATGTATGTATGTGCGTGTGTGTGTGTGTGTGTGTGTGTGTGTGTGTGTGTGTGTGTGTGTGTGTGTGTGTGTGTGTGTGTGTGTGTCTGTGTGTGAAAAAATTTTCTAATACGATAACTCTAATACTACAATTCCAAAAATTATAATTCTTTCGTATTCCTTTTCGTTATATCCTTGTGAAGAGCTGATTAGATTTTGGTTATAATTGGTCAACCGGAAGTACCCTCATTTGAAAATTTTAACAGTTTTTCTTGAAGAATCATTTTTTCACATTTAATGTTATTATAAATATTAAAGAATATTTTATTCTCTATACGATTTGAATGCATTTTATAGTTCATATTAAATGTATATAGAGTTAAAAAATTATAAAGGAATTAAATATTATATATTAGCTAGCTATGCTATAACTCTGAAAACAGCTGCTATATTAAGAAAATTCTGATCGGTAGGTGTCAGTGTCAAGTGCAGTTGACAGTATGTATGTGCTATAATTTTACTGGAAATATAAGATCTTTTGCTAGAAACTTTCTGTATTGAATTTGTATAAAATACCTACAACTGCCTTAAGGTAATGTACAATGTATAGAATCATTTACAAGGAACTTTCTGTATGACATTTATATAAAATACATAGAACTGACGGAAGGTAATGTACTGGCCACATCAGATTTTTTTATTTGTTTCTAAAATCATTAGTAATTCTAAATTTATCAAAAGTTTAGCTAGAAATTTGAATTCTACGTGCAAAACTAGACAGGAATACAAATTTTTAATAATTTTGGTCAACGCGTTTATAGTTGACATAGAAACTTGTAAAATTGGTGTCCATTTAATGTTCATTTATAAATGTACCCGTTGGAATTTTTAAATAAAAATTGGTACGCATATACAACTTCCTAAGACAAATTTAATTTTTAAGTCGTTAAGGATATACCTACAACCTATTTCTGGGTATAGAGGTCCGAACTTTTGCAAAATTTTGAACAAATAATCAATAACTCAAAAACTACACAAAATATGATCACGCAGACTTCAAATTTGAATTCCGGGGTACAAACTACATACATGTTCAAATTTTTAAAAATATTGAACCACCGATTCAAAACTTAACGGAATTAGGTAGGTGATTTATTTGTACTGATTATCAATAACTCAAAAACTACAAAAAATATGATCACACAGACTTCAAATTTGAATTTCGGAGTAAAATCTACAGACGTGTTAAAATTTTTATAAATATTGAACCACCGATTCAAAAGTTAACGGAATTAGGTAGGTGATTTATTTGTACTGATTATCAATAATTCAAAAACTACAAAAAATATGATCACGCAGACTTCAAATTTGAATTCCGGAGTAAAATCTACATACATGTTCAAATTTTTTAAAATATTGAACCACCGATTCAAAAGTTACCGGAATTAGGTAGGTGATTTATTTGTACTGATTATCAATAACTCAAAAACTACAAAAAATATGATGACGCAGACTTCAAATTTGAATTTCGGAGTGAAAACTACATACATGTTCAAATTTTTAAAAATATTGAACCACTGATTCAAAAGTTAACGGAATTAGGTAGGTGATTTATTTGTACTCATTAATCAATAACTCAAAAACTGCAAAAAATATGATCACGCAGACTTCAGATTTGAATTCCGGAGTAAAAACTACACACATGTTCAAATTTTTAAAAATATTCAACCACTGATTCGAAAGTTAACGGAATTAGGTGTATGTATAGGTGATTTATTTTGTACAGAGAACGGGTTGAAATTTAATCAAAATCAGGACAAATTTAGTAATGAAGTCACCAAGAATGCACCTCACACTCATTTAAGGTATGAAGGTAAGAATCATCGACCAATTTAAAAATAAAAACCTTATCTTTTCGGTTTCTGATTATTCAATTAGCTTACGAATAAATGCACCTTTATTCGTGCCTAACTCCGCTGTTCGTGATATTATTGTAATCTTAAACCCTAACTTAATTAAATACGTGAGTGCACGCTATACAAAACAATCTTTTAATCAATAAGCGTTTCTCTGTTAACTACATCAGAAAAATGCTATATTATAACTTGGGTTGTATTATTTTCTTTTGCACCCCTTATGGTGGAACTCTGCTGCGCCCTGGTGGTGAGCAGCTGAACTTGTTTAGTTGATTCATCCCTTTATAGATGGTCTGGAAAGTGTAAAAACTCGAAAAATATCAATAAATTTTTATTTTAAAGAATTATACAAAATTTGGTAGGATAATTCAGTAACAGTTATTATTTTTTAACAAAAATAGGAGGGTGTATTTTGGAGAATTTGTAGCAACCCTGAAGTACTCTGTAATATCGATTTCAAGGGGGTAGTTCATATATTCAACCCTCAAAGTACTGGCGTTATAATGAAAAAGTCTTTACTCATAATATGATGTAGGGTCCTTGCATGATAATAAATAAAATTAATAGGTTGAAAGGGGAATATTTTCTACCCCTTGTGACATATTGAATCAAATAATAATTTTATTATTTTAAAGTGTCCACAAAATGAGGGTTGAATATTGTACACGATTTTATACATAACGTATTTGTCCCTTAAGTCCTGGCACAATTTTTTTTTCTGTAGTAAGCAACAAAATTATGAACCTAAATTAAACAAAGAAGGCCGTGTTTTTCCTCAAGGGGATGGTTAAGGGATTGTCATTTTGTCGCGGAACCATAGGCGTCGGTTTTTGAAAATATGTATGGGTGCTCTAGCCAAAATATAAAATAATTTTTCAATAATGCTGTAAAGTGAAGGTTAGAAGCAAACCGCCTAAGCCAAAGTGAACTAGATTTAGTACAATTCTCATGTTTTTAGTACATCATGTGTTAGATAAAGACAGATATATTTCTTGAAGCATGAAAACATGTGTTAAAGTCTCTTGCGGTCCTAATAAATCTAATACCGTAACCCAAAACTAGGGTATAGCCAATGTAGCTCATACTATAGGTGCCGTTTATTTTTTGTATATTTGATATGTATAATATATATTTATATACAATTTGATTTATAATATTGGGAAAACTTGGAAAAAAACAGTCTAATAAAAACGTTTGAAAAGTGTTTTATTACATAGCCGACGTTTCGGCACCAAATATGCCTTCTTCAGGGAAATGCAAACTTACTGAGTTGAAAATTTGTTTAGAATTGTTGAATTACAAAAGTACATTGTCAAAGTAATTTTTTATAGAAAAATCCACACAGTTCATCTTCAGCAATAAGTGAGCTTTCTTTGTTTTTAACTCAGTAAGTTTACATTTCCCTGAAGAAGGCATATTTGGTGCCGAAACGTCGGCTATGTAATAAAACATTTTTCAAACGTTTTCATCAGACTGTTTTTCTCTAAGTTTTCCCAATATTATTTTGATCCAGTCGAGGAATACATATTTGATTTATAATGTTAGTACAATTTCAGTATTGCCAATCGCAACCCTGGAAATAAACAAACTCCGGGAATCCCCGAACTCCAAAACTCTACCAACTTCCTTTTTACTTTTTACACTATCCCACAACAGTGCTAACTTGACCCATGCTTAAAATTTTTGCGTTGCCTTCATATTTTGAATAGTTGCGAGACGCGAGAGTTATGATTGGTAACTCTTTTTGTGCATTTCGGCAATTTTGGTTTGTTTTGTTCCTCGCTTCTTACTTGGTGGTTAAAAGAAATTGAGTGACTGTGAGTCTATGTTATTACTTACTTAATGGTGCAACTAAATCGCTATGTCCAAACGTCATTCATTTAATAGCAAACTGAGTTCTGCTGACTCGGCGCAACGCACGGTAATAGATAGGCATAGGCACAAGCTGCGACTAAATAGGGGTTTATTGCAAATTTGTAAAAATAATGCACATGGTCATTGTAAGGTTTAAAAATAACAATTGGTAAAACATCAATAACTGAGTAATTTATATATATATTACAAATTTGGTATGGGTGCATGCGCACCCAGAGCACCCATGCTTTCGGCGCCTATGCGCGAAACGAATGGTACATGGTCTGTTAGCCAATTTTGAGTTTGTCTTACAGTGACAAGACATAAGGTCTCTTACAGAAAGTTATGTCATGTGAAAGATAATTTTATTTAATTATACATACATACTTACATACATACATACATACATAAAATCACGCATTTCCCACTTAGTGGGTTAGCACAAACCCGAAAGAATAACAATAACATCATCCAACATTCTTACTAACCTGACATCATAGGTACAAAATATATTCCTCACTCTTAACATATTAAAGTGACCGATTTTCGGTAGCGAAATACCGCATCCGGATAACAATAATAGTTACGAAACAATCATCTTTCGCCACACATTCCTGTCTAAGCACACTTCTTTCGCCTCGGCCACATTCATAATCGCATTCATACACGCTCTTCTTCTCTTCCCACTCGGAAACTTTCTCTCTTTTAGTAACATCAATCCCATCCATCCACTTACACACTGGACGGCCACGCAATCGAACACCCTCAATTTCACCAAGATATATACGCTTAACAAGCCGTTCACTCTTCATTCTCTCCACATGACCAAACCATCTCAACTGGAAAAATATGAGGCGGGCAGGATTTGAACACGTAAATAATTATTACGATGCCCTGATCTAACCAATTCAGCTACAGAATAAGTTTAATTATACACATATAAAATATCATACAATGCTCCTATATTAAAGTGCTTTATAAAATAAATAACCCAAAACAAACAATGATACAAGTGCGTATTTAAATAAGTAGTTAAGTACTAGGAGTATATTATCTATGTCTGGTCTGAGGGTTGTATTATAATCTACACGTGTGATAATAAAGTATTTGAGTAGGTGCATGGTTATTTCAAATTAATTATCATGTTTTCTGTTAGAGTTAGATTAGATTAAAGCTAATAATTAAATTTAATAAAGTCGGAAAATTGTGATATACATATAATTACGCCAGGAGATATTTATTGAAGAATTAAATGATATGGTAATATATTAATATAATCTAAATCGATTTTGATATTATTTTCATAATTTTCAATAATGATATTCATATTTAATTATCACACCTTACACACGTGGGTAAACAAATACATATAATTTTTTGTAAGTATAGCATAAATGCGCAATATTGGCATAGTATGACTAGCGAATGAAAGTCGACGTTTTGATTATTTAATAGATGTTGTTTCTTTTGAAAACATTTCCGTATATTTGATTTGAAAGAAAACTGACCCTAATGTATTCCGTTAGAGAAGAATAAAATTGTATTCTATACCAGGAGGCATTTAAAATGACCTTAGCAACAGAATTCAGGGATGTATTTAAAAATAATAATATCGCAAATTCTAGTACGTTCCTCTCAGGTGCAAGCAACCTTCAAGTCGGAATTACTGTTAGAGGAAATTAAAAATAATCCTATTTCATAGAATTACCAAACTAAATAGTTTAAAGATCAAAATATTTTGTTATAATCAACGTAAATGAAAATTATTTAAAATATTTTAAACGCATCCCTGTTTTGATATTCAGTTACCCTGGTCGGCCATCTATTTTCAGCCAGACATAGGAATGTATTTCTGTGATTTCTTAGCCCAGTATTTAAATGGGTTTATGTAAAAATTTCGTACAATTCTATTCTTCTCTAGGGATTCAAATAGTGATGCACGACGTGGCGAGAGTATTCTCGCATCTCGTCTCGTCTCTTTGTATTATGCGAGACGAGGACGAGAGCGAGATTGCAATTTAAAATTCGAGGCGAGATCGACATAACAACTGCGAGAAGCGAGAAATCTCGTGCGATTTTATAGCTTTGATTCATAAATTCAATGAAAAATGCGCAGTACAGGGACTGGAGTCAACGGTAATTCGTAAATAGAACACGTGAATGTGAAAATTATAGGAATTGACTATATTTTTTTGAGTCTATCTAGAGTCGAATGATATCGGTCGCAGAGCGAGGAAATTCAAATAGAGACTAAATCGGTTTTGCATCTAATAAAACTAGTTTTTCTCCAACATTTCAGCCCCTTATTCATCCCAGTTAAAACTACGGTGATTAAAATTCTTGTCGTCCCTGAAAAGTAAAGGATCTTATATTAAGCGTTGATAGGAGACAACACGGATTGAAGCGGAGTGATTGGTTGCCAGCGAGTTCGCAGTGTAGCGCTTTTTTATGAGTAAATCTTACTTAAATAGTGGCATATAGTTAATGATAAAGTGTAGAAACTTTTAGTTACAAAAAATATTTTTTTTAATATTTAATTAGTTTTACTGATGACAGAATGTATTAACAGATGTTCGTATTGAAATAATTTGATGACTAGAATTTAGTGTTTCGTCTCTTTATTATAGTTATACGACTGTAAATACAGGGAAGACGGAACGATTGGTGCGAACTTATCTTTTGTAGTTCAACTGATACGTAAATACCGAGGTAAATTCGTAGTGCGCTTATTTTTACAGCGAGACTTTCGCGAGACTCTCTCGCGAGAACGAGACGAGACCCAAAAAAATGTGCGAGAACGAGAGCGAGATCGAGATTGCAGATCCGAAAACGAGGAGATCGATGTTTTATATTTCTCGTCTCGCCTCGCATGCATCACTAGTTTCAAAAGAAACCACATCTATAAAATAATTTAAACGTCAACTTTCATTCGCTAGTCATACCATATATAGTCAGAAGACTCTGCCGGGTCAAGTAATAAAGCTGTAAATATCGTAATTATGACTAGGCGGCATATAATGTCACTATTTGCTGTTATATTGAATGTCAACAGGTCATTATTTGTGCCGTTAAAATGAATGCTTATATTGAATGGATTCCCTGCCTATTCTCTGTAGTAATAGTTATTTATTATACAAGTGTGGAATGTAATCTATTAGTCTCGAAAGCAAACAATGTCATTCTTGTTATAATTCCGATATGTATGGTTGCTGGACTTGACAAATACATTTTTTTTATCGTAAGAGTGATTTTTTATTTGAATGAAAAGCATAAAATTGCATTTCCCCCTTCTAAAAGTATAAGTATTTCTACCGGTAAAAGGCGAGCGAAGTATCAAGTTTTAATAACAGTAATCCCGTCTATTCGACTGCACTTAAGCCTCGAAAATTGATTTATCCAGGGTATGTCAGGCGAGTTTAATATATTTTTAAGATCTTTAACATTCGTAGAAGAAATTGCCTTATTGAGAGTGAGTCTACCCTAACAATCGTAATGAAATTCAATGGGGACGCGCGGAGTAATATCTGAAGGTAAATAAAGCATGAAAAGAGTAAACCAGCGAAGCCGAGCATGTCAAACTCGAGATCAATGTAAACGCAATAAATGTTGACTGGGCGTCCTTAATGCTGTTGTGTTGGCCCGCAGCGGTTTCCATATGAATCGCGAGGCCTCGGGCACCCTCCACTCCGCTGATATTGGTTTCGGAGACACGAGAACTTCTGCACCTCCATACAGACGAACTGATGGAATTACGGCATTGGGAGATATCAACAATATACTTACATACACGGTTTTAACATTGTCTAACTTTTGTACCAGTTAATGGGTATGGGTACAATGCGTTGGCCCATATATAAAAAAAATCTGTTGTGGCCAGCGCATTACCTTCCGTCAGTTGTATGTATTTTATATAAATGTCATAAAGAAAGTTCTTTGCAAAAATTCTATTTCTTGTACATTACCTTAAGGCAGTTGTATGAATTTTATACAAATTCCATACAGAACAAAAGATCCTATATTTCCAGCAAAATTATAACACAAACATACTGTCAACTGCGCTTGACATTGACACCTTTCAATCAGAATTTTCTTAATATAGCAGCTGTTTCAAGAGTTATAGCATAGCTGGCTAATATATATGATATTTAATTTCTTTATAATTTTTTAACTCTATATTCATTTAATATGAACTATAAAATGCATTCAAATTGTATAGAGAATAAAATATATTCTTTAGTATTTATAATAACATTAAATGTGTAAAACTATATTTAACAGCGTTTCTTCAAGAAAAACTGTTAAAATCTTCAAATGAGGCTACTGCCGGTTGACCAATTATAACCAAAATCTAATCAGCTCTTCACATGGATGTAACGAAGAGGAATACAAAAGAATTTTTGAAATTGTAGTATTAGAGTTATCGCATTAGAAAATTTTGTCACATACACACACACACACACACACACACACACACACACACACACACACACACACACACACACATACACACACACACACACACACACACACACACACACACACACACACACACATACATACACACACACATACACGCATACATACACACACACATACATACAGACATCATCGTAAATATAGTAAAATCGTATTATGTAGTGCTTATTCATCAAAAACACCACAGAATTTTTTGACCAAAGACAATACCTTCCTTACCTAAAGGTGTCGGAAGGTAACACTAAAAATTTAAAAATGTGAAGGAAGACTATAATTTTTAAATTACCTTATTATTCTACTTCACTTGGGTTATCTATTCATTTCCAATACTATAACATTGAACCACTTGTGTGGGATGAATTTTAACTGGGCCGTCCCCTAGTGGTTCCAAATAAATAAATAAATAAAAATTGTGCTGGCAATGATTTCGCTTATATTTGACCGTGCCTTTAAATTCACTTCATTTTTCTCATTAGGTTTTGGCACGTTTTGGAACTTTATTTTTTCCGAGCCAATATGAGGTTTAAAAAATCCACTCAATATTGGGATATATACTAGGATGACCCGAAAATATGTGGTTAAAATTTGAAGTCCCAATCATTATTCTTAAGATACTTATAGATGGTTACAAAAGCCCAAAAAAGTTATCTACAATAATTGTCTTAAGAACATTGATTGGGACTTTAAATTTTGTTCCAATATTCTCGGGTCACTCTGTTATATATTCCAATATTGAGTGAATATTTTAAACCTCTTATTGCCTTTGATAAAATTAGAGTTCTAAAATGTGTCAAATCCCAATATTATTTACATGAGGAAAAATTAAGTGCATTTAGGCACTGTCATACTGTCAAATAATAATATTAAGCGGAATCATTGCCTTCAAATCAACTTGACCCCTTTTAAGGTCCATCGTATTATGTATGTATATGAAATAAGATCAAATTGAGCATAATTTACAATCAGCAAAATTTTATATTGTCTAACTTTATTTTTGGAGTTTTAAGTAAACATTTTTTGATCCACTGGTCGAATAGTTAATTTTTATATTTTATAATATTTTTAATTCTGTAATTAATTGATAGCTAACGTTATACAATACACTTGTTTAATTTTGTTTCATGCCGAAGTCGGTGTCCTAGCACGTAGCTCCCTCACTTTTGTTTTATTTGCCGTGATAGTGACAATGAGATCTACACATATTCTATGATTTTAAGTAGTTTTCTTGAAAATAAGGTAAGAAATTTTAAATAACTATTTCTTTAAAGTAGGGCATATTAGTTTCAATGATGTTACATTACTTAATCGCATAATTAATTCGTATATTGTGATGGGTAGAGAATATAATTTTGTGAATGTTGAATAAAACCTTTTTGTTTTTTGATCTGTATGTTGAATAATATTGTCTTTACAATACTTATATTAGGGTGGACCTCAAGTCGAATTGTGGTTCCAAATAAATAAATAAAAATTGTGCAGGCAATGACTCCGCTTAATATTAATATTTGACAGTGCCTAAATGCTCTTGATTTTACCCCATTTAAATAACATTGGGTTTTGACACATTTTGGAACTGTATTTTTGTCAAAGGCAATAAGACGTTTAAAAAATACACTCACTATTGGTATATATATATATATCCCAATCAATATTCTTAAGACAATTGTAGATAGTTTTTTTTAGGCTTTTGTGCGATAGTTTAACCATATATAATTTTGATAAGAATAACGATTGAGTCTCTTTCTGCCATATAGAAATTACTGACATTACAGTGTCAAAAAATCAATGGTAATAATATCGTAAGTTTTGTATAATTTTATGAACAGTGTATCACTTCCAAATCTTGAAAACATTCCTCCAACAAAGCTTTCAACTGGTGTTCCTTACTTTCATCTGAATACCATTATTCCTATTGCTAGTGTCGGGTGCATATATCGGTATAGCTTTCTACTTTTTGTTTGGGGTAAACAAGAAACACCTATTGAGTTTTTGGATTGCGGTGGCGGCTCTTCTGATGGCTTAAAGGGGGCGAAGGGACTTAAGCCGTATTTACAGCCCATTAGCTCGCAAGGTGGTGCTAGGAGTATGCCCCAACGCCCATGTCCGCTAGATTACGATAAGATGTAGATGGATACCTGAGGGTTTATAACGAAGATGGAATTGTTTTCGTGTAGGTTTCACGAAAATATTTATGTCAATTTGCACCGCTTCTAGCCAAATTTTAACTATTGGTTAAGTTGATAATATCGTATCGGAATAAAATGTCATATGGGTTTTTACTGTCAACCTGTAGTTATGAATTTATCTAAAAGCGATGCAAATAGGCATTAATGTTTTTTTTCGTTAATAATGCATCTGTCTCCGATTTTAGTATCGTTTTATAAATAAATAAATAAATATATCATCACGGTTTATTACCTATTTCTGGATGTGCCGATCTGCTTTGTACAGATTTCGGTAATGATGAAATATTTGCAACGTACAGGGGCTTACCAGGCGCTCACGGGCACTCATTGCTGGCGGGGAGAGTGCACCACAGGGATCTGGGCCATACACACTGTATAGCGTGTCTCTTAAAAGAGTGTCAATACTTTACTTTATTTGCAACTATTACTTCCGGTTGTCCAATTGTTACCAAAACTTAATCAACTCTTCCCATTATTGTTAGATTCAGGAATCCGTAGTTAAAAATGTCTTAAGTCTTATAGTATTTGAGAAATCGTGGATCCAACATCCACACACACACATCCACACACACACACACACATCCACACACACACACACACATCCACACACACACACATCTACACACATACATCCACACACACACACATCCACACACACGTCCACACACACACACACACACACACACATCCACACATCCACACACACACACATCCACACACATCCACACACACACACATCCACACACACATATCCACACACACACACATCCACACACACACATATCCACACACACATCCACACACACACACACATCTACACACACCTCCACATACACCTCCACACACACCTCCACACACACACACACACACACACACACACACACACACACACACACACACACACACACACACACACACACACACACACACAACACACACACACACACACACACACACACACACACATACACACACACACACACACACACACACACACACACACACACACACACACATCTACACACATACACACACACACACACTTCCACACACACACACCTCCACATTCACTAAAATCTGAATATGCGATTTTTAGCATGAATTCAATACCTCTCTAAGCGAGAGGTAAAAATGTGAAACCGGCTCATTTAGGAAAAATTGTTTACCATTACTATTGAAGTTGGTGATATTATTATTTAAAAAATACAGCTTGTATCAGATGATCTGTTTTTTAATTACCAAATAAAACTGTTAGATGAACTGACTATATATCTACTTAAACAAAAAAGAAAATGAATCAATGCGAACAGATTTTAAAGAACATTAAAAATTCTGTGACAAATTTCCCGATTTGCCGTGAGAGGAAAATAAACCCGTCTGCGGCAAAATTGATCCGTTGGTTGTAAGCTGTTGAAATTGGAGTCCAATGCTCTGCTATCCCCGTATTGTCAATGCCTCCCACACTCTTGAAAAGAATCAAGGCGTTATTAGGCACTACATCGTTTGACAATGCATGTGTCTTCTATACGATGTTTAAGTGTGAGCAAAATAAAATACCACCAATTATAAACAGAGGTTTATAGAAAACATACGAAATTGTATTGTGTCTATATATCGAATATAGTCTTCTGAGAAATAAATTCATTATAAAAATTCAATAAAGAAATTTCTCGGAATCGAATCAATATTCTATTATCATTATGCCATTATGAAATTATTTTCCTGTACGAAATCTCTTTATTAAAACGTCTTCAAAGCGTTATAATAATATTTTCTTTGTGCTATATGTCGTATGCTGACAATAAGACTCATACAAATAAGAACAAATTTTCCAATAACAGTCGTTTGATATACAGACGATTTCATTTTATTTTGTATTACAGAATCCTTTTATACTGTCACGTGGAAATATAACATTTATAACTATCAAAAGTAGATATTATATATGCATAAATTAGCATTGTACAAAGTAAAAGTAAATGAGTTGATTCTTTATCACATTAAGTATCTTTAACATCCGAATTCACCGTTTCTTAATCGTGAGTTGATGCGCAGATCAATACTGATATTGAATCAATCAAGTTAAATAAATAAATAAATATATCATCACGGCATATTAAATTTTTGTAGCAACATACAAATAAATTTAGTCGTTTATTTTTTGAATGTCAATTTCCAAAAATAATATTGGCTAAGGGGCCCTTTATCCGCTATGTCAAATCAAGCTCTTTATTTTCCATCACATTTCGGCCGGTAGAATTTCGATTTCTTGGCAAATATTTTCCTGCAATTGATCCACAGTTTTCCTTTAAAATAACCCCATAAAAAGAAGTTTGGGGCTGTCAAATCAAGACACCTGGCGGCCAATGTGTATTACCAAAACGTGGGATTAAATAACGATTTCCGCAAAATTTCTGAATGTATGAATCAATTCCCTGTAACTTTCACCTGTGGACTGTGCCACCAATTTCATTAAAAAAAAAAAATAAGGGCCAATCACATTTTCATAGTAAATGCCACAACATACAATGACTTTTGTGGGATGTAAAAGTGCCTACTCTTGGATTTTCAGGCCTCGAATATTGATTATAACATATCAACTCAGATGAAAGTAAGCCTAGTCACAATTTCCACAAGTTCTTGTGGTATGTAGTTCTTCATGATAAACGCTACAATTAAAAACTGGCCCCAAAAATTTTTGCGGGCGGGTTTCCGAACTCTTAGTTACGCCACTGTTGCCAATTCATGAACAATGCTGAGAAAGTTACGAAGAGGTGACAACAAGGCAAGGCAAGGGAAAGGGTGCGGAAAGGGGAAAAGTTGAGCCATAGCCATTTCACGGAGAGTATAATGAATATCAATGATTCGTCATTTATTATTTTAAAATATATATTTATATCATTCTTTTTCTCTCTATATAGTAACACTTCTTTATTGGAATCAATGTAATTTCTACCTTTATCACAATAAAAGTAAAATATTGTTATATGAAAATTATAAAATATAGTTTATAATAAAATTTTAAAAAATTTATCGGAAAGTACAATACCATGAATAAAATTACATGACAGTTTCATTAACTGTCAAAAACTTTAATTCCAAAACCAAGTTGGTGATTTAGAACATACGTTGATCTACGAACCAATTTGATTCTTTAATCAGCTAATTATTAATCAACGGATTAATAGTGAATTTGGCTGTAAATGTCACAAAGTTTTCCCTGTGGTACACTCCTCAAACCAGCAATGAGTGCTCGCACTGTGCGAATGGCAATATGCTTTGGTACTATAATGCCAGCCTCAATTGGTAGAGCTATACTTTAGCACTCTATTATAAGACATAATTCCCTCCAATATTCAGTATCAATAACCCAGTATATTTTTACCCAATTGCCTCGAATTTCTGTAAATCCTCTCCCCGATCATACGGTCCGGCTAACAGACGGGTTCTCACGTGTGCGTTCATCTGGACCAATGACCAATCAGATCCCGCTGCGCACGCCTGTGACCTTGGTTCTGCGCGGGATGCTGCGCGAATAGAGTTAATCAACCAAGGAAGAATGAATGGTGTAAAATTTAAAAGGATTGGATTACGGATGAATGTTTAACTGGTTTCTCACCCAAATTAAAGGTTGGATTCGAATAGTAATTGGGATGAATGGGGTAATTTTAGAGAAAGTAATTGATGCTCGTATTGTTTTGTGGTTGTTCTTTTATGAACTTGTGAGAAGCGAAGGGCATATATTGTCAGATACACTTTTGCCGTAATGTGTAGGGTATATAAATATTTTTAATCGTATACGAATTTCATCCATTACATGCCATCTTCCTAGCGTCTTGAAACGTCGTGTTTTTTCTTCTCCCAGATCCTCAGTATTACCTTGTCCTAATAGCTTTTATGTCTTCTTCGGTCTCTTTTTTTTCTACCACGTTCGTCATCCATATTTGTCTCACCGGTCTCGTTGTTCTCTAATCATTTCATTTCTGATTCTATATCGTAGCGTTACCCCTAGTAGTGTTCTTAAATATTTAATATCAAATGCTTAAATTTTACTCTTCATTGTTCTAATCTAGATAATATATATTGAATTTTATACTCAGAGCCGGCCCAAGTTATAGACAAACCAGGCGACCGCCTGTGGCGAAATTGGTTTTAGGGCGACATTTTTTGAGACTATTTTTTTGCAAACTAAATTAAGAATCAAATTACAAGTTTATTAACTCGTCCAGTGTGTAGCTTTAATCATAATGCTGACAATTCCAGTTGCAGCAAACTTATATTAATTAAATACTATTTTATATTTTTTTACGTTATGCTAAGAAAGAAGAAAGGTTAAATTCGTTGGCGATTATATCAATTAAAACATTGTCATATCAAATACTGAAAAAGTAATTGTTGTTCAGGAAATCTACTGAAAAATACCCCCAACACCAAAAAAGCAAAAGCTTTTATACGGAATCCTGTACAGAAAAATATACTGAGCAAAAGGCGACATATTTTTGTCTTTGACATTTTTTACTTAGGATGAACCGTTAAAGAGTTAAATTAGATTTTCCGAATTGCAAAATAACGAAAAGTATTTATACCAAGACATATGTGTACACTGAAAAATATTTTTTCTTTCTCTATATACAGTGTTAGTCAGTCACGGAAGAGTTATTTCGAAAGTCCGTTTGTTTGCAACTCAAAATACTAATGACAACAGACCATATTTAATTGTTTAATGTCAAAAAGACAGAACCATCACTAGACAGGCAAAGCAATCGTGAATTAAATATTCTATTTTTTTAAGAGAGGAAGTTAGACGTTGTTGTAAATTGTATTTCGGGTTGTACACAACGGACTTTGAAAGTAACTCTCCCGTGACTAATCCTGTATATGATATTAGACAAAAATAAAGCGACTCTGTAGAACCCAAAAGAAAAAAAAATCTATGTATTTTAAATATCCAAAATATTTTCAAAAAAATTTCATTCAGATTAAGATTCTATGATTGTTCGCGAGTTATGGACACAAATCGCCTCTTTTCTAATTTTTGTACCTATATGATCTAAACAAAATTGTAATAAATAAGGGGCGCAATTTACAGTTTTCGCCTGGGGCGCTCAAAAGTCTTGGGCCGGCACTGTTTGTACTGTTTTTATCAGTTCTTTGAAGCTGATCTTTATTGCATGCAAAACTTTCACTGTTTTCTTAATTCTGGTGTTTATGTCAGCCTCTTGTGATCCATGATTTTCAATTTGGACTCCTAAATATTGAAAATTGTTGACTTATTCAATTTTTTGAGAAATTATCGTTATATTTATTATCTTAAACTTTCGTGGGGCTGTTATGAATCTGTTTCAAATGATATTAAATCACTCATTTTGTAATACAATGGAACTCGCTAAAACTATCTATTACATTTTCCTATTCAAGTCATTTTTCGAACTGTACCACGCTTCCCCGTCAATTATGCAGCGCTCGGGTCGCTTCATATTAAAACATAAGTGGCTTAGCGCATATCCTGTAGGCAAATACAGGCGCAATTTAAAATTTCGATCCTTATTAAAGTGGTCTTTTGTTTTTCAATGGTACTTAACGGGCCGTTAGAGCACGCCAGTTGATCAGAGGCTTACCAGGAGACAGAATTAAAATAATGCCTTCACTAACCACGGTTAAAAGGAAGATTACAATACGTGTATGTTGACAATAAAATTTAATTGTATATTATCGCCTATAAAGTATCGTTCACAACAAAAAAATTAACGTAGCGGTAGAATTAGTGGCAGTGGTAGTGGCCTGGGTAAAAGATTGAACGCGTTATAGCAAATGTATTCGTTCACATCCAAAAATTAAGAAAATTAGTAGTAGCGCAGTGGCAACGGTAGCGGTAAGAGTTTGCAAACTCCAAACTTCTACGTTGCCACTACGCTACCGATTAATTTTTTTGACAGTTTTGATGTTTATTGACATCTGATTTCATCAGATGAAATGAGCAATAGAAAAAGGATCATTTTGTGTTGTGCCCCAGACGTTACGCTATATGAACAAACAGACTTATTAATAAACTTTGCAATATTAAAAGTGAACACGTAACTTACCATTTTCGCTTATTTCAAAGGCAATTTGTGCCCACGCATTTTCATTTTTTGAAATAATTTTAAATTCCCTTAATCTCTTCGCTTATCTCACACAATGGAGTGCTTGTGGATAAGTGTAATTAATAAGTCATCAACCTTGCACCCTAGTCATTTATAATAAAAATTCCTAGAAACTATAATTTCAATAATTTTTCATTGTCAACGGAAATAATTTTTACTATAATTTTCTTACGCTACCGATGCCACTAATTCTTACTCTACCGATAATTTTTTTGATTCTGAATGGGCCTTAAGTATCAACACCGGCTATGTAACTAATTTCTTGGAGAAAATGAGTTGTCAACCAATTTCTTTTTGAAAAATTTGTAGGAAATCGATTGGGCAGCTCAGTTTTCCTATCTAAATGCCAAGAAGCTGTAAATTGGCTATCAAAAATAGATTTTTTTCGATATTTTAAATAATAAATAGTTGACAACTCGTTTTGTGCAAAAATGATATAGCCGGTGTTGCCACTTGGACAACAATATCAAATAATTAATTAGGAAAATTTGTCTCAACGAAACTTTTCGAACAATAAATTTGTTCTAGGTAACACCAATAACCAGATAGGTTCAATATTTCTGCACAAAATTTTATATCTCAATATATACCCATAAAAAATTAAATATGTTCATAATTCGCGGTATAAACAACAATATTCTTTGTAAAATTATATACAGAGACGTATTTAGCCTCCAATACAAATTTCTATACAAATTTTCCATATAAAAGTTTAGTAAGATTCACGAAAAATATTATTTGAAAGTACAGACCTGACTATTTGCAATATTAACCGCAGGTGCTGCTTTGTCTATGAAACGGTGACATGGACATACTAATTAACATGTCTTGTAGTGTTAATAAGTAAATTTTTTGTGGTTTTTTGAGCAGAAATTTGGGTGGAAAATGTAAGTTGTACGCCAATATTGTTGTATATTTGTAGTATTTACTACTTTTGGGTTGTTTGCAATAATTTTTAAAGATGTACGTACGATATGTAAAGTATGTAATGAATGTATATGAACCGAAACACGTGGTTTTGTTAGAAAACAATGGATCGCCATTTTAAAGTATTCATAATATATAATAATAATTGTTTGTTAATAGTTTTGATATGACTTTATATACTTTCATTTAATAAAACAAATACATAAATTAGTCCATGTTCACTATTTTTCAATTTTTTTTTCTAGTAATTCGGTTCGTACAATAATAATTTCTGAAACTGGTATGCGTATAGAAGAAAACACGTAGAATCAAAGGTAGCTCTATGTTGGAGATTTTAGTGATTGTTATATTTTAAGCAATAAATAATTAAATAATTTTTTGATTATTAATAAATCGTTTCTTTTCAGATGCGGTACAGCAGTCGAGAATCGTGTAAATATATCTCGGTATGCTGATCTCCATTGGACGATGTCAACACAATCACAATTTTACGGGAAGGCGTCTAAGGACAGGGAAACATGAATTGGTAGGTAAGTTACTTTATATTTTTCAAATTTGTAACATTAATAATTTTTGATATTAGTTTTGATATGGAGTCATGGACTTTTCTATATCTGAAACTTACTTTCTTTGGAAACCTGTTTTTTAAAATGGGAGATAAATTATTAGAAAAATAATAAATGAATGTGGTTTATTTTTTTCTCTCTCTCTCTTTATATATATAAAATAACATTGAAATCGCTATGCGCCACTTTTCATTTCTACACCCGGTGTATCTGTCTTAAAAATGTACATAGGAGATTAACATTGGAAATCAGTTTTTTGCAAATTCCTACTCGCCTAATTATTTTAAGCAAAAGCGCGTCAAATAAAAAATTTAGGACATAAAATTCTGCATCTAACTCAATAAACAGAAGTATTTGTAATAATAGGCAAAGGATAGATACATTGAATAAAACATTTTCATATAATATGTAACATTTTTAATATATGACATCATACTCCGTACAGCTTAATCTAAAATTTACAATGTTATCAATCAATACTAAACAAACACTTATTAGAACTATGGGCTAATCTTTGGGACCTGGTGTCTGTTTATAATTTAATAACAGGCTGAATGATAATGAAACTATACCGCTCCGCCTCTTGATTTATTATACGATGTGAATTTACACACCTGCCTAAGTTACACCTATGTTGGTAGACTGTACATTTGGTTTGGAATACAGGGAAAAGTATACAAGGCTTATAAATATATATACAACACAGTGGTAGGTACGTCTTCGAAATTAGACAAAAAAATATTTTTATTTTTGTGATTCAGTGGTCGTTCGAATATTAATAATTAATTTTTGAGTCACACAATACTACAATTGAAGAGCTGTTGGCAAAAACAACCATAGTCAAAATATTGTTAATATGAGTTTCTACAAAAACATTGCGGTCTGTTTTTTTCAATCACTTTTAATATTTAATTTAATTATTTGTTTTTAAAACTGTCTTTAAATTTTATATAATTGTTCTTTTTCGTCCCATTTTGAAGGCGTACCACAACAAATAATCAAAATAAATAGTCACAGTCAAAAGTTAATTTGTTACGTTTTATCCATAGTCTAGTTCTCTAGTTAGTCAAAATGTGCTGATCATTATTTAATTTATAGTCAAAAATCTATGCTGGATTTATACAAAGTAAGCCGTAACGTCACGTACCGTGCCGTAACGTAATGTAAATAATAAATGAATGCATACATACGTGATAATTTATGCTGAATTTATACAGCGTAAGCCGTAACGTAACGTAAAGAATAAATCAATGCATACTTATGTGATAATTTATACAGATGTAAGCCGTAACGTGACGTACCGTGCCGTAACGTGTCAAAAACCCAAAGATCGCCAACTTTTATCTTCCTACGTTACGGCACGTTACGGTACGTTGCGATATTATGAAAATAATTACTGCCCTGCGCTATAGTCTGTTTTTGTGTGGATAATTATGTCAAAGTTGGAATTAATAAATTAAATGGATATAAATATAAAAAATACTATATTACGAATAGTCTGTCTTGTGTGACTTTGATTGACATAAGTGACATGTGTCAAAGTTTAGATTAATATAATAAATGAAAATATGTATAAAATATAGTGTATTGCAAATATACTACTGAATCTGATAAATACAAATCTGATGTACACTACACTTGTATCGACAGAGCATTAGTATACTTTTGACGAAAATGTACCGTAAAAGTTCTGAATAAAATTGCCTAGAAAAATCACGCGTTACGACACGTTACAATACGGCACGGTACGTTACGTTACGGCTTACGCTGTATATATCCAGCATAAAAATATGTTGCAGTCAATATAATTGAGACAAAAATAAAAAACACTGTTACTATGAGACAAATTTTTGTTTTCGAGCAGTCAAAATTTTGCATTGACTTATGTATGTAGTCTATGTTATCAACACACAGTGTATCAGTTTTAGTCAAAGTTTCAACGTAAATACAACAACGAACCCCATTGGTTTTTATACAAAACTTATAATAATCTAACCAATAAAAAACATCGACACAATTTTACGATCTAGCTGGCAAAGGAGGTTTTGGTTTATTAACATGCAATATGTGTTGCTGCGCCCTCATTCTCAGGGCTTCGATACTATCCCTTCTCGGGCTACTTGGGGCAGGTGGCGGTGTCTGATTTCCCCCCTGGGGTTGCGGCGGTGGCGTTGGGGATCTTTGAGGGGGAACCAGCCCCCCACTAAGCACATACTGGCTTAGTAGCGCGTGGAAGGATGGTACGGATACCAGCGGTCGGGAAAGCCCCAAGGCAGCTGGGCCAAAAACAGGTGGGAATGCTAAACCGGGCCAGAATGGGTCGCCGGGGGTCGGGGGGACTCCAAGGGAGGGGAAATCGGGAAGGGAGGATACTAAAGGTTGGTCCGGGTGGAGAAATGTGGCTGCTTCTCGACCGAGGGCTTTTTCTCGTTTGCGCCATTTGGCACGACGGTTTTGGAACCAAACCTGGAAAGAAAAAATATTTAGTTATGTGTTCATCATCAACAGTATCATCATTATTAGTATCATCAGCATCAGCGATATTAAAGAGGCAACAGGTATAATATGACATGTACTCATTACTGATTTACTAGGGAATTTGGCAGTCTTTAATCCGTACGATAACTATTGGGAACTGAGACATATGCAAATCTGTAGAAAATTTAATAATCTTTAATTTTTATAATAACACAAATCTAGAAAAAATAACATATGAAGATATTTTTTGAAGAAAATCAATTTTGAGCTTCAAGTAAAGTGCTATGGTTATCTGATATACACCAAAATCTAATGGTCTCTTCCCATATTAGAATAAGGTAGAAATACAAGGTTTCAAAATTTTCTGAATGATAGTATTTGAGTTAGAGTGGAGGATCCACACATACACACACACCCACACACACAATAAACACACACACACACACACACCCATACACACATACATATACATACACATACACATACACACATACATACACACACATACACACACATACACACTCATACACACTCATACAAACACACACATACATACACACACACACATACACACACATACATACACACACATACATACACACACATAGACACACACATACATACACACACATACACACACACATACATACACGCACATACACACACATACATACATATACATAAACACACATACACACACTTACACACACACATACACACACTTACACACACACACACACACACACTTACATACACATACACACATACACATACATACACACACATACGCATACATACACACACATACACACACATACTCACACACATACACATACACATACACACACATACACACACACATACACACACATACACACACACACATACACACACACACATACACACACACACATACACACACACACACACACTTTCATTCACACACATACATCATCGTGAAAATGTTAAAATTGGATTCTAGGGATCTTAAAACGTGGTCATTTACCAAAATCTTGATATCCGACTTTTAACACGATCCCTATACCTCCCTTACCAAGGGTAGCGGGAGGCAAAAATACACAAGCTAAAGCTAAATAAGCTGTTGAAAAATATAGTACCGCGTTCAGATTTTCTATTATTTTGTATAAGTCCCGAATGTTTCTAGTACTAACTCTTCATTGGGATTTAAGTTTTTTCAACGATCCTGCATTCGGGATTTTAACTACGACCCAAAATGTAATTATCAACGATTCATATTTTACAGATTTATTAATCATCTTTGAATATGTATAATATACATAATTACTACATCAAATTATAATATATTCAGTAGCAAATCACATTCACGATTTACCCAAAGTTAATTATTAGCATTACAGATAGAGAAATTAGTTGGAATTGGTTGTCTCTCTACAAATGCTACTGCAAATCAAATATCAATTAATCTGTATTTGAATTGTAACTACTAATCTAATAACGCATCATCTTTATTTATATAATAATATATAGTTGAATATGCAATTTGCTCGCGATTTTCTAGTATAGTATTGGTATTATCTGGTAATGACAATTCGATTATTGTGTATCCTTTATCATTATTGCAATTGTAAGGATAATTTCAATGTAGAATATAATTATATCGGAAATTAGTAAAAACCACAGATTATTAATCGTTACGAACGTGACCATTTCTCATAAGAATTCGTCTGGTTTAAAATTTTAACAAACAAATTATAAAACCTGCGCCAAAGGTGAGAAATATCTAATTTAAAATTATTTAAAATATAAAACTTCAACCGGGGCCACACATTCGATATTCGCCGGTAGTGGGCGATCTAAAATAATACCTGAAAATATCGTGGTTGACCGTTGAAAAGTATTACAGACATCCAGCGGATATAAGTCGTTCAAGTTACCAACAAAATTTGTCTTTTGTCGTTCTTTTTACTTCATAAAAATCTCACTTGATCTCAGCTCAGTTCATGTCAAACTCATCTCATATTGAGATGAGATGAGGTAAATGATAAAAAGAACGCGACTTATATAGGTAAATATTCGTTCACTTTGACTCGGTTAGAAAAACCGACACGAAGCGGAGTACAGACGAGCACCGAATATTTGCGGCGAGCAGCCCATCCATATATTCGATAATTGACGAATGTTTGCTGGCGATTCGCCGAATGCCGAATGTGTGGTCCCAGCTTTATAAATACTGTTCATTTTATTCAAGTATTTCGTAATTAAATATTGGGTTACATCACCTTTACAGTAATAACAGCTTTAATTGTATTAGGCAACGAATCTACCAGCGCTGTCCATTCTTTTATTATAGTTTTGTCTTGCAAAGAAGTTTCACTGTACCAATGTACGCTCTAAATTTTTAGAAGTTTTTTAGATTGTGCTAAAAGTAAATCACCCTTCATTTCGCCCATAGTATTTGTAAGTTTTAACTATATATTTTAAATAGTCGATAATTTTTTTAGACATTTCTCAACATTTGTGTAGTTTTTACAATTTGTTGCATGTTGTTTTTCTAAATATTTTGAGTGTAGCTTTAATTGTTTGAAATTATTTTCCATTTACTTCTATTCCATAATTACTTACTACATTTACTTAATTATAATAATTCAATGTCATAGATAATTTAAAGATAAAATTACCATCAATTATCATATTATTTTTCTTACAAATAATTTGAATCCGCTTTCGATGTTTATGATATTATTAATGTTGTCGCCAAATACTAGCCCATACTCATTAGTGCGACCGGTTAATATTTTAAATAAATAAATATAAATATATCATCACGGCATATCACCCATTGCTGGGTGTGCCAATCTGCTTTGTACGCAGATATCGGTAATGATGATGACATATTTGTACCGTGCGGGCGTTTACCAAGCGTCACCTCACGGGCACTCTTTGTTGGCGTGGAGAGGGCAACACAAGGGTCAATATTTAAAAAAATTATAAAACCTAAGAAAATGTTGAGAAATTTCTACAAATTTCTTTTGACTAAAATTGCGTTACATAACCATTATTAGTAATACCAGGTTTAATACTATTGGGCATTATATCCCTAAGCCCTGCAAATTTTTCTGTGAATATTGTCCCATATGTCTTGCAAGATAGGTTTTACTGTAAACACTGGATACTTATGAAGTTGTATTTCATTATGCCAATAGTAAAGGGTCTCGGAAAAAGTGTGGACTAGAAGATGACCCTTAAAATGCCGGTCGAATTATTATCACCCTTTATTTGGTCTACAGTTTTTTAAAGTTTTTAAAATAGTAATAATTTGTATTGGTTTTATAATTTATTGAAAACGTAAACCGGCTGAAATATTATGAGTTAGGGCTAGTCAATGATCAATAAATCAATATATTGACTTGTTTTCGAAAACTAGTAATGAATCTGTTAATTATATCCCTTGGTAATTGTATGAAAATGTACCATTTACATTTAATTTAAAAGTCTTTGAAGTAAATTTTCTCGGATTTAATTATCCACTTATGTCTGCGCTTTGTTCTTATTTATTTTATTCATTTTCTTTAATATAGTATAATTAAAATTAAAAATGTTTTAATTATGGCAATTATCCCATTTCGTTTTCTCAGATTCAGACTAATTTTCTAATTGTTGGATAAAATTAACACTCGAGAGACTTGGCTGTTTTTAAAAAAATGTGCAGACTTAAACAGACAAATAAAGATGACAGTGTTTCTCAACATTAGAGTTTTTACCTTCCGTCATACATAACGTGACCATACGTCCCGCTTTCAGGATGTCTGTCCCCTTGTCCCCAGCAAGAGTAAAAATGTCACGCTTTTGCAAACGGACCAAACGATAATTTATTATACCTTGCTTTTTGATTTATTTTAATTACCAAGACTAGCATCAACAAATCATGTAATAAGCTCCATTCCTTCTTTAAAACTAGATCCGAGATTTTGAAACGGATTTGCTCTGCCGACATATATAAAACAAATGCGTCTGCAACTGCAATCTAACGTCTAACATTAATTCAAGTTACATATTATTAATACAGTTACCTTTAGGTAAGGAAGGTATTCTTTTCGGTCACAAAATTCGATGGTGTTTTTAATGAATAAGAAAGTTTTAGAGCCCCTAATAAGATTTTACTATTTTTGCGATAATGTCTATTTCTGTGTGTATGTGTGTATGTGTGTATGTGTGTATGTGTATGTGTGTATATGTGTGTATATGTGTGTATGTGTGTATGTGTGTATGTGGGTGTATGTGTGTGTGTGTGTGTGTGTGTGTGTGTGTGTGTGTGTGTGACGATTTTTTCTCCGTCGATAACTCTAACACTACAATTCTAAAAATTATAATTCTTTCGTATTCCTCTTCGTTACATCCACATGGAGAACTGATTAGATTTTGGTTATAATTGGTCGACCGGAAGTACCCTCATTTGAAGATTTTTAACAGTTTTCCTTGAAAAAACGCTGTTTAATCTCATTTTTTCACATTTAATGTTATTATAAATATTAAAGAATATTTTATTCTCTATACGATTTAATTACATTTTATACTTCATATTCAATGGATATTGAGTTAAAAAATTATAAAGAAATTAAATTTCATAAAGCAGCGAACTAAGCAATAACACTGGAAACATCTAACATAAATAAAAAATTCTGAGAGACACATGTCAATGTCAAATGCGATTGACATAGTATGTCTGTATTATAATTTAACTGCAAATATGGAATCAATTCTAAGAAACTTTCAGTATCGAATTTGTAAAAATACATAGAACTGAGAAAAGCTAATGTACTAGAAATATAAAGTCTTTCGCAAGAAACTGTCTGTATGGAATTTTTATAAAATACATAGAACTGACGGAAGGTAATGTGCTGGCCACATCAGATTTTCTTATTAATATTTTGATGAAAAAGATAGCGACTTGGACAGCTCCAATTTGAATTAGAAAGCCTAATGTTTTAATGAGAAAATATTACACATTTATAAAGTATAGAGGAAAATTGACTTTTGTGGATTGACACAAACTTAGCAACAAATTGCCTCTTTTTGTTGAGTTGTTGAGGGTTCGTTTTAGGGCCTCTGGTTCAAGCGGGGGTTGTTCACTACGCGTGAGGCACGCACCGCCGATTACCCTTCCATTGTTGCGTGGCACAATGGCGACAATTGCCGGCTATCCTCCGCCACTTACGCAATTAGTGGCAACACGGGCATTTACCCAGACCAGGTTAGGTTAATTGTCGAAATTGTTTCCAATTAAGATGTGATTCACAGCTGGGAGTATTATTCTCTCAATACGCCTAATCACACACAATGGATGCATACTTAACTGAATGGAACGATGGTCACCCAAAACTAAATCCCATTTTTATAATTTTCAAAATTTTCTGAATACTAGTATTTGAGTTAGAGTGGAGGATCCACACATACACACATATACACAGACATCATCGTGAAAATGTTAATATTGGATTCTAGGGACCTTAAAACGTGCTCATTTACCAAAATCTCGATATACGATTTTTAGCAGGATCCCCTTACCTCCCTTACCAAGGGTAGCGGGAGATAATTAACCAAAAATCAACAATTTTAGAACAATGATATTGCAAAAATTAACAGTTACATACATAATATCAAGTTTTCTTAATAAATATGTTAAAAATAAGTAACAAATTCCTAACATATTTTGCATAATTAGTAAGAATGTAGAGCCTCTTTTCGTTCATTTAGAAAGGCGTAGACGATCTCCTTACTTAACGGTACATTTGTCTGCAAGAAAGTGTACATCAGCCAGACTGGTTATTTCTAAAAGATGAAAAGAACATCAACGATCAATCAGATTGAACCAGCTTGAGAAATTGTCAGGAATTTCGCAAAATAAAATAGAATTATTTTAAGTTCTACATCTGTTAACCCTTGAAATTTTGTTGTGTTTTTTATTTTGCTATTTTCTTTTACTTTTAGTGTGTTTTGTTTATTGATATTTCAAATTTTACTACTGCTTTCAACTTATTTAATATTTATTGTGTTTGTGTTGTATATAGGTGCAGTCACAAATGAAAATTAGGTTTATGATTTTTGTTTAGGTTTAAATATTTCATTCATAAATGCAAGTTAAATTTAACTCTCATTTAATTTTGATTGTACTAACATCTATGTAAATGCTTCAAAAACAAGATTAAAATATCGGTAGAGCAATACTTAATAGATACCCGTGCGCCGCGAAACTGTCATTCGCTTGGCATTATTGGTTACAATATTTCAGCAATTAAATTTTGACAGTTCTATGTTCTTTCCAAATTTTTTAAAAAGCTGATTCCACCAAGTGAATACTAAGTAGAGATGGGTATATATATATATATATATATATATATATATATATATATATATATATATATATATATATATATATATCTATATCGTTTCAGACTAGTTTTCATTGGTGAAGTTTATGACGTCAAACTAAATCATAAACCTAAAGTTTGGACCTTGCAATGTTTGGCTTTATGATTTGGATTTAGAGACACTAAAGTCTGAAGTGTGAATGGAGTCATTATATAATATGCGGCCAAAGTCTTTAAATCTAAAGAATAAACCAAAAATCTAAACCTAATTTTCGTTTGTGAATGTATATTTATAGTATTCGTGATTTGCTAGATTATGCTCTTGCACCTTTTATATATCTGCGTTGTAGTTATATGGGTCCACATTATCAATTATTTTAATCATCTGCTAAATTATTGATATAAAAATACATGATGAGTACAAACAAATACTACACTGACACTGTAGCAATAATTATAAGCGGTCAAGCCTCCTAAACGGTCAAGAAATAATTGAAAACAACTCTGAAATATCCGCCAATTCATTGATGTGTAAAATGACAGTCGCACCTCAAAAATGGATTGGGCACAGATTAAAGACCACGTGTTAACCCGCGATAGATAGATTAATGTAAATTTTTTAAATTAAAAATAATATGCGATGATTTAGAATTAAATAGCGCATGGCTACCTATATTATAAATGTTTACTTTTGTTCTATCGCTTATTCTTTGCCCTGAAGAAGACAGCAGTTGCCGAAACGTGAATTTTAAATAAATCAAAGAAATAAAACTAAAAAATTTATTATGATTTCTAATTTGTAGTTCTCTAAATATTGCCCTGCTGCGCTCTTCTAATAAATGCTCTTTCTAAAACATATTTTTCTTTTCAGCTTACCTGAACCCTAGCTTCGCTCAAATCAAGTCTAAGAGCCAATTCTTCTCTTGTGAAGACATCTGGGTATTGAGTCTTTTCAAACGCCCTTTCCAGTTGATGCAACTGGTACGTGGTGAATGTAGTTCTCGACCTACGAATCTTCCTCGGCCTGGAGTCTCCTGGAAGGTCGTCCCCAACATCTCCAGTGTCCACCAGGTCTTCCGGTTCCTGCACAGGTCCTTCTGATGGAGAGATCGTTTCTGGAAAAAAATGGTGAGTGAAATTAAAGTATATTATTATATATTGTACAATGGAAAGAATTTACGATTTATGCTGGAGTTACCATGGCATCTAATTGGCTAGATAAGTGGTGGTCTGTGCCAATTATAAGAGATTAGCTAGGATTATATGTGATTGCTCCAAACGAAAGAGGTCTCTAGGTTTCACGAGAATGAAGGAATTAAATGCAGCACTTGTAGTTAATGAACTGATGAATAGTTTTAATTATTGGGTTACTCAATTTGAATTTCATTACGAGTTTTGTTGGTTGGATTAGCGTGGATTCCAAACTAGTTTTGGTTGAAAATCGTAAATTCATTTCAGATGTTTCTATCATAGTCTTATACAAAAGTTTTGCCAGGTAAAAGAATTAATAAAAATAGATATTGTAAATTTTTAATAGGTTAGAGTTATTAAGAAAATTATATTGTTGTAAATATCTTACAAAAATAAAAAATCTGATGTGGACACCACACGACTTCCTTGTACGCAAGACCAATATGAAGATGAAGTAATTTGACATTAACATCTATTTTTTATTTTTTGTTTTTTTTTGTCCTAATCCATAGCAAGCTTCATTACAAATCCCAAAAAGTATATAGGTTTTATATTTACATATCTCGCTTATACAAAGGGCTAATTTAATAATACTTGATGTGCTAGACGCAGAATTTAATTCTCTAAAACTCTTATTTGAAGCATTTATTTCTAAAATCAAAATGAAACCATTTTATTCAAGAAAAACTGTTAACAACTTTAGGTAATATATCATTTCCGGTTAGCCTGTTTTAACCAAAATCTGCTATGTTATTTCAATTCATATAAAAGTCTTATATACCAAATTTGAAATGTTTTGGATTATATTTTAATATAGTTTTTCATTAAAATCTATTATAGGCTTCAAATAAAGTACCATTTCTGGAAATTATGTAATAACCAAACAGGGAGGTGCACAACTAGATGTTATAGAAGTCCTAAATACAAAATTTCAACTTTCTACGGCTTACCGTTTTTGAGTTATGCGAGGTACGTACGTACAGACGTCACGACGAAATTTGTCAGAATGGATTCAGGGATGACCAAAATGGATATTTCCATTGAAATCTCAAAACCGAAATTTTTCGCGATTACAATACTTCCATTACTGCGTACAAGGAAGTAAAAACAATAAGCATTTTTAAGAAAAATATAACCGTTTTAATAAATGCAAAAATTCCATCGAAAATTTATATATTTTCCAGAAAATTAAGGTTTGATTTACATTAGCGGTACAATGACGGTACAATAACGGTACGATACTTCTTGGTCCAATGTATTTTAATGGACCCATTCACATCTACGTTCTCAGTATGATGACGGTACGATGACGTCCCAGTGATATTTACTGATTTACATTAGCGATACGATCACGGTACAGTATAGTTTTGTTTCTATTGAAAAAATATTGTATATCATAGTAACAGCGTAGTATTTCTATGCAAGGGTCAGTGGAAGTTTGCGTTTGAAGAGTACGTGCACTTCAATTTGACATTCATGCCAAAATCAGCCGAGTGAAAGTAAACATATGCTAGTAGGTGATTGACATTTGACATTTTTTTTGACTTTTTCATATTTGTCTTTTAGTGAAACCAAAATTTATTCATAATGAGCTAGAAATGAGAAATGATTATACATGTACATTTATTGAACAAATTTATCTGCTTCTAACAAAAACGTGAAATATATACTACATATTATTACAGAATATACAAAAAAGTAGTATCGTTTTGTAAAATTTTCAGGATTTTCTTCTTCTTTGATAAGAGTAAGGACAGTTATAGCGAAGTCGGTATTTGAGAAATTTTTAAACATTGCACCACAAACTGTCATAAAACATAAAAGACAAAACTATATTGTCATGGTATTTTATTATGTTCGTACCGTCACTGTACCGTCATCGTACCATCATTTTACCGCTAACATAAATCAAGCTTAAGACATTATTCTTTTATCAATGCTGCTTTCGAAAGCTCTGACAAGTAGAACAATTATTTGACATATGTCAATATGACAAATATTAAAGTTATATCATCATGTTTATTATTTTAGAATAAAGTAAACCGTGTTAATAACGATACACCAACATATTAATGGACAGCATTGTACTTTCATTTGTTATTGACAAGGCTGTATTTTGTAATAATATTACAGTACAGATACAGTTATTACTTAGTTAACTGCCTACTTTTGTACACGTAAACAAAGATTTAATCTTCTAAAATTTCATTAAAAACTGTCGTAAATGTTTAAAATGATAGAACCATCTGAATCAAGAAACATTTTACTAATTGAAATTTTGGATTCATATTTAATTAATTAATGCGTTTACGATTCTAAAAGTTACAATAATATCTGCATAAATACTGTTTACCGAATAATTTAAAATGTTCTATTTATTTTTGGATTACTGGTATTGTTATATGTTCATTATTTAATTCTTTGTGGAGTGTATCAATTAAAATAAGATTACCATAATAACAGATCTAATATTATTATCTGTGCTTAGTCGAGCTGTAAATCCCTTAGGGTAAACGTTGCATTATTAGGGCGCGTTTTTTATACCGGTACTTAAAACCCTTTATAATAAAATCTCCGATCGTTGGTTGCTACGATTCATGTGCAGTAAAGTCGAGTGCGTATTGAAAAAGTTGCATTATTAGATACTTTATTCCACTTAACGCTTGCTGACGATTTCGAACGTTTCTGAATCGCTCAACCAGAATAGTGGTCAGGATTATATGATACTTTTTTATAAAATAGAATTTAAGCAAGCTATGAAATTAACTATAGGCAAGCAAGATTGTCACAAAATTAATATATACTACTCAAAAGTGAATAGCGATATTAAAAATATTTTCTTAAAATAAATAAATAAATATATCATCATGGCATATTACCCATTGCTGGGTGTGACATATTTGTACCGTGTGGTCGTTTACCAGGCGTCACCTCACGGGCACTCATTGCTGGTGTGGATAGTGCACCACTGAAATAAATGTAAGTAATGGTTTTTTGAATTCCCCAATCAATAGGAATATTAAAATAGTTATTTATATAGCTAGGCAAAGTATATTTTTTTCACGAATATGGAATACAGGGTGTAATCATACTTCCGGGAAAAAATTAAAGGGCATATAGTACTGACCAAAATGAGTAAAAAAGGCTTAATCAACATGGGTCCGATCTTTAACTGTTTCCGAGAAAGAGGTCATTTACTATTAGAATCGAAGAAAATTGACAAAGATAGTGATTGAACAAAATGTTGTGTATGTCAGTAATAGACTATAAAAAACCAATAAAATTTTATATGAAACATTTTTCTCAATATCTAATAGTAACGAAATTACACTATTATTCACGAAAGATGACAATTCAAGGTCATTTGTTCGAAGAAAGAATACACATCACTTTATACCAGTAGTTTTAACAAAATTTTGAATTAGAAAGAGAAAGATTATTTGACCTATGTCTATTTAATTTATGTGGTGTGACAGATATACGTAAATAGTGGCATTACTTTCTAACATACTATAAATAATAATGACATATGTCGTAGAATTACAGATACCTAATTATCTACTGCACTGCCCTCTGTGCTAATATTTACCCAGTGGCGTTGACGTTTAAATCAAATTATTATTTCTTGGTTTATAAGTTAAGTCTATGTTTTTGTATTCTGCAAAAACATAAGTGAAGAACATAAATCTTTCAGAAAGGCAGTATTTACAAAGAAACATAATTTTCAAATGAGTTATTTTTCTTTTTTCAGTTAAAATGTGTCCATAAATATTTCATGTTGCACGCCTATGCAAACGAAATACAATGAAGTTATCTGCAAGTAATATTATATCAGACGGCTCACAAATGACCTTGAATAGTCATCTTTTGTGAATAATAGTTTATTTGAAAATCAAATTTTGGCCAAGATTGCCACAACATTTAACTTAGTACAATTATTAGATTAAAAAAAACAAAGCGCATCTAATTTGACCTCTGTAAGGTAAATAAAAGTCTTATTTAATCGAAGTTGTAACTCTTATAGTTTTCGAGATAGCAGAGGTAAACCCCGTAAAAACTAATTTTCACTGCCTTATATCTTGGAAACTATTGAAGATCGGACCCATGTTGATAAAGCCTTTTTTATTCATTTTGGTCAGTACTACATGCCCTTTCATTTTTTCCGAAGTATGATTACACCCTGTATAGCCGAGGAGAATAAACCATACGAGCAATAAAAAAATACTTTACTGCCGAGGTATACATTATATTTTTTTCCGAAATCGTTAAATTATTAATTAAAAACAAATAAACAGCATTATGTTATGTATTTGTAACACGTTAAATTAATTGAATGCTAGATGTTGAAATGGAAACGGCTGTTTTAACAAAAGTACTGTCAGAAGTGTTAGGATATGTGAAATACTTTAACAGCACAAACACCCCTTATTTCTTTGGACGTTTCAGTTTACCACTAACTTAAAAATTATGAGTTAGACGTAGTCTTCATCGAATATGTGAACACAGAATATCTAGTGAAAGAAAGTTTGCAATATGTTTATTTTTTTTTTTAAATAGAAGTTAGAAATTTAGGTTAATTTAAGTTTGACAAATGAGGGTATAAAGTTAAATTTTGACATAAGAGTCTGTAAAGTATTACATTAACTACTATTTTGGCTAATTTCGCGCAGTGATATCGTATACTTTAATGTCGATTTCGGAAAAATATTTTTTTCGTGTAAATATTAGTACAAATAAGCATAACCTTTTGACATTTTTTTAATGATTTTACAATATAAATTTTTATTTTATTTTTTGATTAGTTTTAAAAATAAAATATCCAGTAGTGAACAATTTTTTTCTGCTGAAGGGATAAACATTTTCGCAATTGTGACTAAATCAGCTTATAGATTTGTGATTTATAAAATAAAAATTAAATTTACAAATAAATTCTACATTGTTATTTCGGTGAAATTTTTAAATCGGCATCACTTCAGAAAGGATTTTCCATGATTACATGTTTTTGCAGAGGACGAATGTAATCGTATTAACTACAAAATTAAAAGCGGATTTAATTATTTTGTGTTATTTTCCCATTGTTTTAAAATAAATATACGATGATTTTTTCTTGTCGAGTGGATCGGACAAATTGGTCTTCTATTCGCCTACTCCTACATTCGCTATATTTAGATCGGCTTTGCTGTTTAACTTATTGATTGTAGCAATTAATTAATGATTCTAGTTTCATTTTAATAACTTTGCTGGGATTGTCAACATTCATTTTAAACGCATTAGGAACGAAACTGAATTTTAATTATACTGAATCAAACATAAAAATCAATTGCTTTGCACTTTTATATAAAACGACCAATAGAACTCTCTTTTTAAACCCTGCAATTTGAGTTGAATTCATTGAATTTTACAATTCCTCATTTCGTAAAAATGGAAATACAGTAACTGACAATTTTCGTATTGATAATTGGTTATTGAAAATTTAAAATTATACCATATACATGGACCAAAACATAATATTAAAATTTTTGGTCACCAACGTTTTGCATAAAATTAACAATAACTCAAAAAATAATTGAAATATGTCAATAAAAATATCAAATTTGAATTTATCATCACAAACTACATATGTATACAAATTTTCAACTATTTTCATCGAGTTGTTCAAAAAATTGTGGGATGCGGTCTTTCAAAATTTTTCGTGTAATGTTCAATAACTTTTGTATCCGTTGGAATATTGTAAAAAAAATTGGTACACCTATAGCTTTGAATATGACGAAATTAATGGAAAAGTCGCTGATATCCTATTTTTCACCCAATTTTGTGTAGAGATGAATATATTTTTAAAAATTGCACCGAACCTATCATTTCTTATATTTTGGAATTTTTAAGTGAAAATTTGTCCACATATGGTTTAAAGTACCAGAAATTCAGTAAAAGTGTTAATTTTGATGCATCTTGAACCCATTTTTGGGTAGAGGTGGTTGATGAACCACAATATTTTACATAGAATTTTTCAACATAATAGATGGAATAGTTGAACCAAAATTTGTACATGTACGAAAAGTTTTATATCTAGCACCCATTTTTGGGTAGAGTACTATTGAAGCCATACAATTCTGTACGCTCAGTAAGCAAAAACCGAAAACAGCCACAACGCGTTATAGATTTATCTAAATGTGTCCGAAATTTATTTGTTATTTCTTTGAACAAACCGTAACATAACATAACCTAACGCACAAAATTCATAGCCTCGTCATATATTTGTAAGTTTTAATATTTATTATTATATCTACTTCAGGGTAATAGGAATATTGTTTTTATGTGCACTCATACTTATACATCAAAATGACAATTATGGTAGGTCAAAATTATTGGTATATAAAGTAAATTATCGTAGAATAAATTGTATATTTACTGTTATCATTATTTATATGTAGTTCATATGCGTAAATACTATATTAATAATATTTGCAAACGATTTATAATAAATATATTATTTATATGTACATTATAGTAAATTAGTTTATAATTTAAAATTATTATTCGAACACATATTATTTTACTTAATATTATTATGGTGCATTATGCTATTAAATAAATATTTGTAATTAAATTTTTCATTTGTAAATTCTATGTAAAACTACAAGAAAATTATTAAGAAAAATTCTAAAGAAAATTGTTAAATTGCAAAGAATTTCTTGTAACTATTATAAAAAGATGTTGTAAAATGCTCTCCTTTAAAAGTTAATTAAGCAAAACATTTTTCCTCTAAGTTCTTCACTGTAAGATTCAATTAATTAATCATTTTTCTATAGACAAAAGACGATCCTTAAACAATAAGATGGATGCCGTTCAACAGGATTATTAATTAAAATATTCTTAGAATTTTAAAAATAATGAAAATAAGTTAATTCAAGTAGAATTTCATTGCCGATAAAAGTTATTTTAATATCAAACGAGGATAAAAATCAAAGAATCTTCTGCATCATTGGATAATTGGAAATATTAATATTTTTCAATTTCAAAATTTAATATCATCAAAAAATTTATATTAAATACACGCCCAAATGGAAATGAATATTTTGTGCCCCGGGGGAAATTTTTGCACGCCACTGATATCACATAAAATTTTCCAATATTAACCAGACCGCAATATTTAAATTAATTATTGTCAGACGAATTAAATTAAACAATTAAAAATACATTTAGATTAATTGAATCCTTTAGTGTTAATATACGTCATTATATAGATATATTAATCATTAATTACAATATCATTATTTCGGGAAATCGTTTTTGAAAGTTAAAGTTAGTCGACCAACAAATAAAAGAATATTAAATACTTGGCTTATACAGGCTGTTGACGAACATAGGGCTTTATCATGGGATTTTAGTTTTACGCAATTTCCTGCTCTTCTGTTCATTTTACGGAAAAGACTGTGCAATGCAAAGTTATACAGAATAAAAAGTTGTATACAAAACTATTTTTGTATTTCTTATTATGTTTTTGGTTTCTTTACAATTTTAAAAGCAAATTTCAAAAGTTCCCTTAATTAGTAGCAACGCTTAACTTTTGACATTGTAGAAAACAGTATGAATATTCCGCCATTTTTTTGTATAAACTAAATTAAATAATTAATGTTTATTCGAATAAGAAACGTAGTTTTGTAATTAATTTATTATGGAAATAGTTATCGAAAAATAAGGGATTTATTTTCCATAAATTGCTATTACCACGAAGTAACAAATTTTGAAATTTCTTTTTAAAATTCTGAAGAAACTAAAAACATAATAAAAAATCTGATGTAGCCAACACAACACCTCCCGCTATTTAATTTTTATTAATTTAAATATACATACTTACATATTTAGTTATACTAGAAACTGTATGTAAATCCATTCCATATAACTATGGTTCTATTTACTATTTTCTTTTTAAAACGTTACTATTATTAATATGAAATTAGTTCTTTGACAGTTATCTGTCAGTTACATACATTTGAGGTATGAACTGTCTAATCAAGTAATTGTGTAATAATTTTATAAATTTATCCATAAAATATATAGTGGTTATCTGATTTACACCAAAATCTAATGGCTTCTTTCTATATGAGAATAAGGAATAAATACAAGGTTTCAAAATTTTCTGAATGATAGTATTTGAGTTAGAGCGTAAACAGGAACCGCACACATACACACATACACACATATACACATACACACATACACACATACACACATACACACATACACACATACATACACACATACATACACACATACACACATACACACACACATACACACATACACACATACACACACACATACACACATACACACGTACACACATACACACATACACACATACACACATACACACATACACACATACATACATACATACATACATACATACATACATACATACATACATACATACATACACACATACACACATACACACATACACACATACACACATACACACATACACACATACACACATACACACATACACACATACACACATACACACATTCACACATACACACACATCATCGTGAAAATGTTAAAATTGGATTCTAGGGTCCTTAAAACTTGGACACTTACCCAAGTCTCTATATGCCATTTTTAGCTACCAAGGGTAGCGGGAGGTAAAAATGCAAAATGTAACAACATACTCTACACGTTTTGCCGTAAAATGAATATGAGAGCAGGGAACATTCTGTATATATTTATTTATTTGTCTAAATTTGTATTAGGTATTGCTGTTTGCTACAAAATGAAATAAAATTTTATTGACCCATAGTCATAGGGTGATGTTAATACGAAATCAATGAGAAATAATATCTATTAATCCTAAACACGCGTCAATCTAATTATACATTTCTAAAACAAACAACTTCTATTTAATATCGTGGGCAATGCTATCAAATAGACTACAAAGCTATACACACTAAATATCCAACAGTAGACTGTCTATAACTTTGAGGGGTCCGTACATAAGATTAGAAAATAATTCTGCCGGGTTCCCAGACTGGCTGTATGCAGGGCCTTATCCAATACCTTTCCCCTTGTATTTGTATTTGCACTGATATGTGCCTCGCAACAAAAGGTGTATTTGAATAAGATTATCCCCGCAATTTGAGCGTTATTAGCTGGACTGCGGGATGAATTAGCTTCAACGCTTTGTCCACCATGTTTAATATTCATAACGCGGATATGAAAAGTGCCAATGTGAATTTACGTGCGCCAAAACGGCCAAAACTCAAGGGGCTCTAATTGGCATTTTGTGGTAATCGCTTTATATGTGTACACGAAAGGTATAACTCAATTATGAATGTGTATCGTCCACTATAACTATATCAACATCGCTAGATCGTATTAAATTTTCGTGGAATGTTCCGTACCCAAAAATAGGTAACATATACAGCTTTCGGGACTCTAAATTGAATTGTCGCTTTAAAAAATCAACCTATACACATACCTTAGAGGTACAGAAACGCATCTTACATTTTTGTCAAAAATAATACACCAGCAGTGGGATCGCGCCGTTCGGAGCTATAGAATTGAAGCGATAGATAGAATACGCGATAGAAATGAAATTTGGTATCACGCCGTATCGTTTTGTAGAATAGAAATGTAATTCGGCTACTTTCGGTTTTTGTATGTTCTATTTTGTAAAAATTAAGTAATATTTTGGTATTTTTACTTGTAGGTAATTCTTGTGATCAATATAAAGTTTTCTATAACGAAAAATTTACGTTTCGTTTCTATCTATTTTGACATAAGGTTGCGAAAAAAATTAAGTTTTTTTTTTAGCGCGATACCGACTTGTAGTTTATTTTCTACAAATACCGTTTTCCTAGCAACGAATCGCCACTTTTTTACATTTCTATATGGTGTGATTCCACTGCTGGAACTTAATTTATACAGGGTGTTACGTAAATAATGTGGCATAGGTCAAACTATGGTAAAGAGTATTAAAAGAAGTTATAATAAAAGTTGTGGGACTGTGAAGTCGACCAATTACGAACCAGTTTCTTAATAAATTGAAATCTTAAAATTCATTTGTTCAAAAAAAAAACAATATTTGTTGGTTGTCATAAATGGCGTTAAATTTGTAATTAGTGTCGTAGTAGTTAGATATTTAGAAATACGTGTTACTTTCATTAAACAAGAATATACCGACATGCATTTTTGATTTACGCAGAAGTGCTTCAAAACAATTGCCATTAATAAAAGTGTCTTATCCAAGTTCCACACCTGGAAGTACCACTGTTTTTCTTGAAAAAACCCCGTTAAATATATTTTTTCCATTTTTAATGTTATTATAAATATTAAAGAATATTTTTTTCTTTATACGATTTGATTACATTTTATATTTCATATTCAATGGATATAGAGTTAAATAATTATAAAGAAATTAAATTTGATGAAGCAGCTAGCTATGCTATAACCATAGTAACCGCTACGATATTAAGAAAATGGTAATTGACAGATGTCAGTGTGAAGTGCAATTGACATGTATATGTTATAATATTACTGGAAGTATAGAATCTTTTAGGTACATGTATGGAATATGTACAAAATACATAGAACTGACAGAAGGTAATATACTTGAAAGAAATATTCGTTTTCCGGGAATGGACTGTGTCATATTTTGAGTCAAAGCTCAACGTTTCACCCGCAGTCGTATGGGGCATTTTCAGGAGCAGGGGGGATAGTACTGTCTTAAACAAGGTTACCCGACGTGTCAACCACCCTAGAGGCCGAGTTTAAGCAACAAGAGGGGGAGACTCAGTTTACAAGGTTACCAGACGTGTAAACCACGCTAGAGGCCAAATAAACCAAGTGACAAGTTACTATCCCCCTTGCTCCTGAAGATGCCCCATACGACTGCGGGCGAAACGTTGAGCTCTGATTCAAAATATGACACACTCCATTCCCGGAAAACGAATATTTCTCATGACTCAGACTGTGGAAGCCTACGCAATTATTTCAATATACTTGAAATTTGGAATCTTGTGCAAGAAACTTTCTGCATGGAATTTGTACAAAATATATGGAACTGACGGAAGGTAATGTGCTGGCCACATTCTTTATTCAAATAAATAATTGTTATTGGTCCACCATAAAGTGATTTTACAGTTGCAACAAGCACATTAAAAAAGAAATTATTGCGGATTACGATACATTGCAACATTGTTTATTAAGTAGAAGGTATGACACGCTACTTACATAACACCCTGTATAATTGTAGGGATGATAAGAAATAATTGGGGCTGCAATCATGGTCAACAGTGTTTATTAAATAGTAATATCCATGATGATGATTATTATTTGGAATCAAAACGTAGGAAAGTTAATATTGCTATTTAATAGACACTGTTTACCACGACTGTAGCTCCAATTATTTCTCATCATCTCTACAATCATTCTAATAGTCGAGTAATACCAAAAAAATTAGCCTGCATAATGCTAAAGGATCCAATATCGTCGAAATACCAAAATCAGCTTAGAACTATACAATAACAAATTTTACTAAAATTCTGTATGATCCTTTCCCACAATTACTGTCCAAATCCCTTACTAGCCTGATCTTATGACAATACGGCGTTGCTGTTGTCGATCAAGGCTAATTGAGGGTGAGGAAACATCGTAATCTGTTTAGATCAGGGGTTCATCTAATTGGGGTAGCTAGTTAACTAGACCTTGTTACACTGTGGAACGGATTTATCCGTGAAAAATTAACCGTGAAATTTGTATTCTCACTATAGAAGGACCCAATTAAAACCTAGTCGCTTGACGGGGTAACCAATCAAAAGGAAGACGGAAAGAGGGGTTTAATGTAATAATTACAAGGACAAGGAGTGTGTAACAGTGACGATTTTTACAATGGAGATATATTAGTGTAACTTTTGAATCAATCTAATTATGTCGTATTATTGTTAAAACTGTACAGCTCAATTGCATAAAATATTGGTAACTTTAATCACGTTAAATTTGATAAGGATTATTGTCCAATGTATTTTCGATACGTATCCATGGTTACAATGTGCATACATGATCAGCTAACAACGTTTTATGCAATTAGTCCTGTCTTAAAGATCTGTAGTTCAGTAAATAACATCTATTTTTGTTGGTTGATTTAAAATTATACATAAAAGTGGCAGGTTTTGTTGCGATTTTGCTTATTATTTACAACAGAATTGGGCTTGATTTACATTAGCGGTACAATGACGGTACAATAACGGTACGGTGACGGTTTGTAAATTAGTAAATATCAAAGGGTCGTCATCGTACCGTCATTGTACCGTTAATGTAAATCAAGCCTTAAACTTTTGTAAGTCTTACAGTTTTGGCCATAATACGACCATAGCTGATAATGAAATAAATTTTTGCTGGACTGGCGGCAAGCCAATAATTTATATTTCGGTATTGATGGTATCTGTACTACTGAAAACCTCAATTTTTGTGCTATTTGTAAAACCAGAAATTTCAAAATTTACGTGACAATTTTTGTAATCTCCATCTTCTTTTAACTTTAGTGGTAATATTAATTCAATTAATACATCAATTTATACAATTTTTTGATCCATACTTTTGTTCGTTGATAATTTTGTACTTGGTATGCCAATCTGCTTCTTGTCGCAGATTTTGGTAATGACAATATGTTTGTACCATTAACTGCATTTATTAGTTTTAAAAGCTATTGAAAGAGAGCAACACAGGAGCCACTTGTCATGTTACTTAAAAATTGACATTATAATATATTAAGTATTAAGAACGGTAAGGGCAGTTTACTGATCGAAGACAATGTTTGGGAACTGAGCGAAGTGAAGGTCCCAATTTTGTCTGGGAGCAGTAATTCCTTAACGTTCGTGATGCTTATACTATTTTTTGCACGATGGACGCACAAAATTTAAAAGAAAAATAAGATTTGAAAATGATTTTGAACATATTAAAAAAATTATGTCATTTTTGAAGTAAGCTTTGATTTTTGTTTTTATTCATTTGCCGTTTCGCCTCCTGCACGGTAAGTGAAGTACATCACTTACCGACGTGATTCACATCACTTACTGTTCAATAATTTGTAAATAGACCTATTGTCTTGGAAACACTATCGGTAAACATAAAAAAATAACCCGATCGTGCAAAATCTAGTTTTTTTATTTTGTGACAGATAACCAATTTTGCTTTACAATTTTTTCAAATCTCTATCTTATCATACTTTTGAATGTTAATTTTATTTCAAATATTACTTCAATTTATACAATTATTAATGCATGTTCTTGTTCATTGGCGATCTTCTACCTACAGTTTCTAGTAAAAATTCTTAGGTTGTCTGGTTTTTAACGGAAGAAATGAGCTTACTACTAAACAGGCAGACAAAGAATGAACCACAGATTTAATGGATTTTAGGAATAAGATTTTATGGTCCTTCTGGGAACAATTTGTATTTATGTTGTTTGCTACCGGCAGAAATTGGGCAAGGGGATTAGGGATTGTCTTTATTTTAGTACCAGTACAATGGTGTTCATTGATAGTTACAAATTTTATTCAAAATACTATATGTATACTGATTTAATTCCAATGTAATCTATCAAAATAATTTGTAATAAATTAGTTACAAATATGTATATGGGCCCAAATGAAAACAATAATTTTTACTGCAGCTTGAATTAATATGCTCTTTTGTCCATAGCTCTGAATGTACATATATTAATGTCTGGGGCAATGGACAATTGAAAAAATTATGTCGCCTTTTCCACATTATCAAAGAGTGCAGTTCATAACAATTTTTTTGTTGATGATGTCTTTGTTAAGGCTATGTCTTTTCGAGCCACACAAGTGAACCCAATGGTGCACTTTCCACTTTAAAAATAGATGACTGTGTGTAAATTGTAGCAAATTAGAAATAGATATTACCGAACCAAACTCTATGTTACGAAGTTACGATGACCATAACAAACTTGAAGGTATACTGTTATTTAAAAATAAATTACCCTGTAAGTTTAGGTCTGTACCATATCTAAATTTATGTTAATAATAATTACCCTCATAAATTTATAAGTGTGGAACGCGTTTTATTGTCCAATTATGGTGTTGTTACCCAGTCTATTACAAAAAATATGTCACCCCCAAAAAATTAGGTATACATTCAATTCCACAACAAACTATGTGTTACCCCTGTAAGTTTAGGTATCTATGATTCACTATGTTACCATCAAAATCTATGTTATATATATGCGTCATCCAAAAATTGGATACTAATGCATTCGATTCTCAGACACCATAAGTCTAGGTACTTACCTAAGACAAACGCGTTTTATTGTCCGCTATATTACCGAATCAAAATCTATGTTATAAATATGTGACATCCAAAAATTAACTAAGAGCCAGATGCATAAAACGTTGTTAGGTGATCATGTATTTAACTACACATAGTAGCCATGGATACGTATTCAATATTGGGTGATGAGACTTTTCAAAGTTAATAACGTGATTAAAGTAAATATAGTTTTATGCAACTGGGTCTAAATGTTACCCCCAAAGTTTAGGTATCGGAAACGCGTTACAAATATAATATACATTCAACTCCCTAAAAAACTAAGGCTGTGTCCGATGTCGCATTTTGGCATTTAGTAGTTAGGATTTAGGTCTACTTCACAAGAATACAACTCCGTATGGTAAACTAGTGATATCCATTAGTTTGTTGTGGAACACTAACAACAACAAAAGTGAATTAAACAATTTGATTTAATTTCAATTCAGATTGAATGTTATATTATTTTTATAAAAAAAATAAGCTAAGAATCTATTCTTTGACTATAATTTGACATTAGCTATGATTAAGACTTGTCTAATTAGTGCGCGTTAGTATCAAGCCATAGTGGGCTCCTACAGAACCCTAAAACCTAATTCCTAAAACAATAATGAATGACGTCATTTAATGCATTTAGATATTAGGATGATAAAAGAGCAACATCGGACACAATCTAAGTCTATCGCCCATCGTCTTCTTACCTGGCCTGCCATTCTGATGACCCAGAATCTGATCAATGCTGTACACTCTCGGCTTTTCCTCGCTCACCATCCTCACAGTTCGCTCCATCACTTTGCACTGACTGCACCAAGCTAGTGCATCCTTCGAAGTCTGCCCCACCTCCACGGAGGCGGCCAATCACGTCGAGGGCAGCCACTCCGCCCGGGGCCGTGATTGGCTGCAGCCTCGTGCGAGCTCAGCTAATTGGATGAGCTAACATGTGAGGATCAACAGATGAGGATAGGATGATGATAAGAGTGATAAGGAGGACGAAGATAAGAGGATGCGTGATTGATACACAATGAAGGATGATATAATATGTAATAATCTGTGGGGTGCACTTTCTACATCAGCGTAAATACCCCAAATGTTTTGTCTTGATTTTGAGCTTGGTATATATATTGAATATATCATAGAGGTCCACACATTTACTCAGTATTTTTATTTTTGATAAATTTGTATGACAAAAAAATTGAAAGTTTTGTAGATGGTCAAAGATGTGACGTGCTGCCCCCAGTGCCAAATCAAGTCAGCGCGGGGCCCGTAGCAAATGTGAACAGGGGGCCCTTGAATTGCATTACGTATTATAATTTAGGATTTAAATAAAACAAAACATTTACAAAAAAGGATTTTCGTGATTTAATGTGGGCAAATTTAGAAATTACACTCGACAAATCAATATTTTTAAGTAGATCATTTTCTATATTCATAATAGTGAGGTCATTCAAACGGTCTTGTCCCATCGTGTTCCTTAACACATTTTTAATTCTCTTTAATGTTGAGAAAGAACGTAGGTACTCCGCTGCAGTTTGTGATCATCAAACTCAAATAAATGCTTATAATTTTTTGATTTGTAGTTTTTTTGGGCACAGGCGCGGGGCCCCCAAGGCGCGGGGCCCGTAGCATTTGCTGCCTCCTGCTACATGGCTAATCCGGCACTGGCTGCCCCATTATTTAGTATCATATCACTTACTGGCTTATTCTGTAAGAATGTCGTTATACCATAACGTATCGTTATGATGAAAAAGTTGTTAAATAACGATAATTTTCAAAAAGCGTATTCTGTAAAACCAATGTCGTTATATTGAAATCATATTGTCGTTGTTTTAAGTAGTTCGTGAACGATAAGGATTCACTTGTCGTTATTCAGTTTGCTATTGTCAAATGTTAGCAAATGGAAGAGTTAATTAATTTATTATTTATATTTGTAAAGGAAGAAATTGAAAATAGGTAACACACATCAAATATATAATTGACAACCATAATTACATTTTAGAAGAAATGTTTGTGGTCGTGAAAGTCTTTTATGGGATAATAATAATCCATATGATAATCGTTTTTTACACATATGCTTTACTCAATAAAGAAATAATAATTAATATAATGTCAATATTGTTTTGCAAAATTACATTACAATGACAATTTAATATACAATAATAGTTATTATCTTTTCTAAAAAAAATTGGCTAAAGTCGTTATGACAAACGGTATGAGGACGTTTATAACGATAATACTTAGTGAATACGATTTTTACAAAATGTCGTTCAGGATCACATCCTTACATTTATAAATAACGATAGTTTTATATAACGATATTTTTACAGAATACGCGATTTTCTCTTTCCGCACCAAAATATAAAACAACCTAACAAAATCCAGTGTCAGCGAATTATACCTACCTAACAAAAACAAATTATAATTGCAGAGCTCTTAGTAAAAAATCTTAGTCCGTCATCTGTAGGTAAGGAAGTATTGTCTTTAGTCAAAAAATTCAGTTGTGTGTTTTTAATAAATATGTAATCACATTTTAGAGTCTCTGTGTGTACGTATGTATGTGACGATAGTTTTGGATCGCATAATTCCAATACCATAATTCCAAAAACAACCTCAAATTTCAGTACCTTATATTATTACACCACTCTTACATCTTCCTGTGCTTTACCATTTTACCATATTTTCCTTGGACTCCCTCTTCCCTTTTTTGTTCATGCTGTCTCATTATTTTTTGTCTTTAATATTTTACTAGTCCAGTCGTTTCTGTTCTTTCCTGGTTACTATATCTAAATATTTTATTTCCGTTACGATTATTCATTATAGTATAATTTACCCAAACACAGAAATACGTTTAAGAATTCAGGTAGCTACATTCATAACTCCAACATACAAGAATGTTAATATTGAAACCACAAATTAATACTCACCAAATAATCCACCACAATCCTTTTTCTATTATATATTTCGAAGCGCGAAGATAATAATTAAGCTTATCCGGCTAAGTATTAACTATGAATGGCTAATAAACCTTAGCATTGTTTGGCTAAGTATGGGTCCTACCACAATCTCGGATTTACCCACAAGTGCCCCGAAGTAGACAATACTATCCAGGATGAAATGTTTAGGATTTGTGGTTTCTAAGTGTTATTAAAGATGTGTTTATCCATATTTTATTTTGGTTGAAATTCTTAAAAGGTCGTGTGTCCATACAATTTTTTTTGTCTATATTGCTTCCCAATTTTCTTGTCAATGGCTTCATCTCAATATTAAGTAAATTTTAATTACTGGTAATTCAATTGTTAAAATTTAATTACAAAGCTTTCGCAGAATCGCTTTGAACTTGTTTTCAACTAATAAATACAGCTGTATTCTGATAATTTTGGAATTAAATTCTGAAATTGTTAAATAACTTAGTGCTAAGGCATTATTAATTTGGAAATTATGAAGGGTGGTATACTCTGTTTCAAGAAGACAGGGAAACTGGAAAATGGATGTACGAGTTTTAGCTCAGGCTTACATTTTCAACATTTTATGAAACCTACACAAATAGCGAGTAATTTAAAAAAAACTCTTTCGACTACTTTAAAAATATACTTAATCCTGATCAAAACTACACCTATCTACTGACTTCCTGGACTTAGCCATATCCTACCTCCAAATCTTCGCAGAACAAATTATAAAAAAAGAATATAAAAAGATATTAGGTAATTTACATCTACCAATCCACCAAGATATTGCCAATGCGAATGGTTATTAGTTCTGCTCTAGAAGACCACCTACTAAATCGGCAAAAAAATCTCTTAATGAGAATAGAGATTGTTCCTCAATTACACAACAGCTGCTGTCTGATCTGCCATACATCACTGTAAAACCACTTGGGTTTGACCTTCCCCGAAAACCATGGGTCACTCTCAATATAATAAGGACCAAACAAAGCAGATATGGACACTCACTTCATAAATGGGGCAAGCGTTCATCAGTGCAATATGTCTGTGGCGATCAAACCATCATCCACATAATCGAAGAATGTCGTCTAAGAGCTTATGATGGAGACTAAAAATATTTCATTTTTGCCACTGACGAGTCAATAGAATATATAAAAAATATTTTTAATTATATTTGTAGTGTCTGTTCAAAAATATTAAATAAAAATATGGCACGCAAGTAACGCATTATTTCTCAAAATGACGACCACCGAATTCAACGTATGCATTGCACCTTCGGAGCTATTTTGATACATTCGTTTAAAAACGCCAGGATTTGTTTGAATTTCTTGTGCTGCCGTACATTCCGCCGTACATTAATACCATGTTACTGTAATTGCAAACAGTGTACTCATTGATAATGTGTCTGTAATTGAATGCTAAAGTTAAAATAAACAAAATAATAAATGAAGTAATAGTAGGTCACAACCAAATAAAATTAAGGTTCATTACTGGATATGAGTTTGTTAGTAAAAGGTAGTCAATTTTGCAACCTCTACATTCCCTATAAATTTGTAACACGTATTCGTTAACACCCTGTATATGTGAAACGTTGTTCTTTCATATACCTGCATCTCAGATCAGTTCATCTCAACAAAAGATATTGTTACAGTTAATGCCTGATAGAATTAAGGCTTTTATTTAAAATAAAAACGATATAACCCAATATTTAAAAAATCTGATGTGGCCAGTACATTACCTTCAGTCAGTTCTATGGATTTTGTACAAATTCCATACAGAAAGTTTCTTGTAAGATTCTATATATTTTCAGTAAAATTATAACTCAAACATATTATGTAAATTGTACTTTGACACTGACATTTGTCAATCAGAATTTTCTTAATGTAGTAGATGTTTCCATGTTTATAGCACAGCTGGCTGCTTTGTGAAATTTAATTTCTTTATAATTTTATAACTCTATATCCATTGAATATGAAGTATAAAATGTAATCAAATCGTATAGAGAATAAAATATTCTTAAATATTTATAACAACATTAAATGTGAAAAAGTGATATTTAATATTAAACTCTTAAAATCTTCAAATTGGGGTACTTCCGGTCGACCAATTATAACCAAAATCTATTCAGCTCTTCATATGGATGTAAAGAAGAGGAATACGTAAAAATTATAATTTTTGGAAAGGTAGTATTGGAGTTACGCGGTCCGAAAAAATCGTTACACACACATACATACATACATACATCCATACATACATACAGACATCATCGTAAAAATAGTGAAATCATATTCTAGGAACCCTGAAACGTGCTTATTAAAAAACTCATCATCGAATTTTTTGACCAAAGACAATACCTTCCTTACCTAAAGGTGACGGAAGGTAAAAATAGAATTCTTGAATTACATACTCATTTTATTTTAAACTAGTCGAAAGTAATTTGTATATATAAACTTCTTGGTGCACTCGCCAGCGCAGCTAGAGTACCGATATGAACTATAGAAGTTACTGCAAAACACGTAATACATCATATTTGAGCATTTCACGGTCTGAAACGACGATTTTGTATGTAGACTTTGGAAACATATTCTACCTGTAGTTTCGATGGCACTTGGTTATTTAGCGTGTAATAAGAAAGAATACACTGATTTGTAGTGAATACAAGCGTTCCGTGGTGCACTTGCCGATTTGAACTATGGAAGTTACTTCAAAACATATATATATATATATATATATATATATATATATATATATATATATATATATATATATATATACCGTGTGTCTGTCTTAAAGGTGTACATAGGAGATTAACATGGGAAATCAGTTTTTTGCAATTTCCTGCTCGCCTAATTATTTTAAGCAAAAATGCATCAAATAAAAGTTTTAGGGCATAAAATTCTGCATCTAAATCAATAAACAGAATTACCTTCACATGCCTTGTAACGACAGAAATTAATTATGAAAATGTCGAAAATTACGTTGAAAATATCGACAGCCATGGAATTAAACAAAAAATAAATAAATGCTTGACGTTTTATCAAATTGTCAGAAACGTCAAATAAGTTAACATACGTTCTGACAGATAAAACGTCAAGCATTTATTTATTTTTTGTTCAATTCCATGGCTGTCGATATTTTCAACGTAATTTTCGAAATTTTCATAATTAATTTCTGTCGATACAAAGCATGTAAAGATAATTCTGTTTATTGATTTAGATGCAGAATTTTATGCCCTAAAACTTTTATTTGACGCGTTTTTGCTTAAAATAATTAGGCGAGCAGGAAACTGCAAAAAACTGATTTCCCATGTTAATTTCCTATGTACACCTTTAAGACAGACACACGGTATATATATATATATATATATATATATATATATATATATATATATATATATATATATATATATATATATATATATAACTTGTTTTTTGAAAATGTAAATTGGCCGTACTTTTATGTCCCTGGACTTGTATATTTAATAGATAATGCATAAGAAGACTACGAATTTATAAAAAAAAATGTATTGATATTAATTCAAAACCATCCTCCAGATCTCTGTCTGACAGAATTCGGAGTGTAGTGTAGCTCACGCTGTTCTTGTGATTCCTGGCAAAACTAGGTAGAGTCAGAATATTATGAGGGGTATTCTGTGCTCGCTACATTATATAATAGTCCTGGCAGTGACATCAGTGACGCAAACAATAGAGCGAGTGACAATGGCGCGTTGAAATGCGCATCACGCGCAGCAGAGATCAAAGTCGTTCGGCGATACAATGCAATTATTATTAATTTCGCCGGGAATTATGAAATCAAGCAGCGTGGAGCTGCGACAATGCCTAATTACATTCCTCCCTGCATTAACCAACAATTATATATAACAGAAATGTTTTTCTCAGCCGAGTGTGTGCTCGCCTCGGGGATTTAATTTCGGTCCATGTTTGTCTCGTAAAAACCAATAACGGAGCAGACGAAGTTGCCTCGGGCTGCCGCAGGGAAGCCGCTTCGGCTCTGAATAAATAACCAGATAGTAAATGCGTTTTCTTTTCCTACTTATACCATTACCATTATCAACAATAATCACTGAATATCCATTCTACCATACAGCTCACGATACCCAAAATATCGTTAAAAATATATACATTTCAAATGGTGTCATATTTCTATAATACTAGCTTAAATATAGACTTAAAACTTTCAAAAACTGTTGGCAAAAAGTCAAGTGGTAATAGTTTGTCTGGCATTTAAAGGGCCTTTTTCTAGTCCAGATTTATTTTCTACCGAAACCATTTTTACTTCCTTGTACGAAGTAAAGGAAGTATTGTAATCGCGAAAAATTTCGGTTTGAGATTTCAACGGAAATATCCATTTTAACCATTCCTGAATCCATTTTGACTAATCTCGTCGTGACGTTTGTACGTACGTACATACGTATCACACATAACTCAAAAACGGAAAGCCGTGGAAAGTTGAAATTTTGTATTTATGACTGCTATGACATCTAGTTGTGCACTCCCTTTTTGGTCATTACATAATTTCCAGAAATGGTACTTTATTTGAAGCCTATATTAGATTTTAATGCAACTCTATACAAATATAATCCAAAACTTTTCAAATTTGGTATATAAGACTTTTATATCAATTGGAATAACATAGTAGATTTTGGTTAAAACAGCCTAGCCGGAATTGATATATTACTTGAAGTTGTTAACAGTTTTTCATGAATAAAATTTATATATGTAAATTTAAAACTTATATACTTTTTGGTTTTTGTAATGAAGTTTGCTATGGATTAGGACAAATATAACAAAAAAATAAAAAATAGATGTTAATGTCAAATTACGTCAAATATGTGGAATTATATGATTGGGTCTATACTTCATATTGGTTTGGCGTACAAGGAAGTCGTGTGGTGTCCACATTAGATTTTTACTTTAAGCCAAGATACCCAATTATTAATAGTTGTCATAAAAATATTTATCATCACAGCATATAATCCATTGTTGGGTGTGTTAATCTGCTTTATACACAGATATGGGTAATGATGACAAATATATTTGTATAAATGATATATATTTCTTTTGAAAACATATCCCTATATTTGATTTGAAAGGAAACTAACCCTTATGTATTCCGTTACAGAAGATTGTACTAAATACCAGGAGGCATTTAAAATGACCTTTGCAACAGGATCCAGGGATGTATTTAAAAAAATTAATACCGCAAAATCTAGTTCGTTCATCTCAGGCACAAGCAACACTCGAGTCGGAATTACTGTTCGAGAAAATAAAAAATAATCCTATTTCATAGAATTGCGAAAATAAATAAGTTAAAGATCAAAATATTTTATAATCAACAAAAAAGAAAAATGTTTAAAATATTTTAATCGCATCCCTGTTTTTGATATTCAGTTACCCTAGTCGGCCATCTATTTTCAGGCATACATAGTAATGTATTTCTATGCTTGCCTAGTCCAGTATTTACATGGGTTCATGCAAAAATTTCATACCTGAGTATTTCGTTCAATTCTATTCTTCTCTAGGGTTTCAAAAGAAATCACATTTATAAAATAATAACTTTCATTCGTTAGTCATACCATACCATACCGTAGTCTTCCATCTATTTAGGGCAAGATAGTAAAGTATTTCTAGGATTTTCTACAATTTTAATTTTTGATAGTAGTCATAGTACATAAATCAAAAACTAATGTTTGTTAATAAAATCTGTAGGCAATTTTAAATTTGCTAACCGGTGAAGTTAACTCATTTTTGTCTGTTATTAAGTTTTATAATTTGTATGAAATTATATGAGTTCTTTGTATGTGGTAAAGAGCATTTTCCATTTGTGGAACATTTCCTGGAGCATTTGACAACCGCTGCTCCATCTGCCTACTTAGCGTTAATGCACATTTAATTTGAGGAAAATTGACTGATTCCTATTCATTTTGTGCAGAGCGGAGGATTTAACTCGCTATATTACCCGGTCCAGAGTGAAGCGGAGTTATCCTCACTCCGAGCCACTTCAACACATTCAATATAGACCGCGTCTATACCAAGGGAAATGTCACAAATTATAGCTCAATAATAATATAATCATTTTGGTGATGTTTTATATTTTTATTCACGTTGGTCATAGACGCCGACTATATGGGGAGACTTTTCCCTTAAGCCATTTAGTATTGCAGAGAATAGGAAATAGTTTTGATCTCTCTGTTTCACTGAAATTGGAGACAAGGAACAAGTATATCCAATGTAATTTTGCTTACTTAAAACTGTTGTGAGCGCATCTGCTGAATGGCTTAAATGGAACACAGTATAAACTGTTTTAAAACTAACATAATTGTTTATTTTTTGTTATAATCCATGCCTATACCTAGGGAAAAAGCTCATTAAAAAAGTAAGTTTTAATTTATTTATTCGCTTACATGACGAGATAAAATAATTGTTTTATATGATTTAGATGCAAAATTTAAATCACTATAACTTTAATTTGAAGTATTTTTGCATAAAATCATTTGATAAACGTTTGCGCAAAGAAGTAGTGATGCACGACGAGGCGAGAGTACTCTCGCATCTCGTCTCGTTCCATTATGAGAGACGAGAACGAGAGCGAGATTCCAGTTTAAAATTCGAGGCGAGATCGATATAACAACTGCGAGAAGCGAGAAATCTCGCGAGAGTCTCGCAATAAAAATTATTTGTAACCTTATAGCTTTGATTCATGAATTCAATGAAAAATTCACCGTATAAGAAGTGGAGTCAACGCTAATTCTTGAATAAAACATGTGAATGTGAAAATTATATGAATTCACTATATTTTTGGAGACTATCTAGAGTTGATTGGTATGGGTCCCAGAACGAGGATATGCAAAATAATGACTAAATCAGTTTTACATCCAATAGAACTAGTTTTCTCCAATATTTCAGTTCCTAATTGATCCCAGTTAAAACCATGGTTAAAAATTCATGCCGCTCCTGAAAAGTAATGGGTAAACGTCGATAGGAGTGATTGGTTGTCGGCGGGTTCCCAGTGTAGTGTTTTTTTTATACATTCATACATACATACATACATACATACATACATACATACATACATACATACATACATACATACATGCATACATACATACATACATGCCTGCATACATACATACATAAAATCACGCATTTCCCACTTAGTGGGTTAGCACAAACCCGAAACAATAATAATAACATCAATCACAAAAATAATCTCTCTCTCTTTCAACAACATTCTTACTAACCTGACATCATACAACAAATATGACTAAATCTTATCTCTTGTAGTAAAACTGTTTCGTAAATACGTAGTGCGCAAGCGTTTATTTTTATAGCGAAACTCTCGCGAGACTCTCGTGCGAGAACGAGACGAAACCCAAAAAAATGTGCGAGAACGAGAGCGAGATCGATATTTTATATTTCTCGTCTCGTCTCGCCTCGCGTGCATCACTACAAAGAACTGATTTCCCATGTTAAAGGTCTTTTGATTTACATTAGTTATTTTTTTTTTGTAATACATTCATGGTTAATTTTATGGTTTGATTTTGCTCATTATTTAAAACTTGTGCCCCCAAAAAAATTTTGGAAAATCGGCGCCCGTGTACAGGGCTTAGAGTTACAATGCCTAATAGAATTAAAGCTGTTATTACTAATAAAATCGACGTTATCCAATATTAAATGGCGGAATACCTGAATTTAAAATGTATTTTTTAAAACTAGTCGAAAGAAATTTATAGAAATTTCTTGCCAGTTATAGGTTTTCTAATTTGTTTGTTGCAAAGTAATATGAGTTTGGAGACCAAAACTTAAGCTCAGCTTTCATGTTGTATTAATAGATTTACAGTAATGTCAGGCTTTCATTAAAACATATAGAGCCATCTATCATGAATATTATCTTAAGGTAGCATTGGAATTTGGTAAACTAGCGAAATCAAGATATTGTAAGGAATTCTGTAGATGACATAGATTTCCAATTGAATAATACGATTTAACAGTTTTAGTTGTGAATTACAGAACTATCAATAGGAAATTTATGTAGCAGTTACAGCATCACCACTGATTTCCTAAAGACAATATTCATGTTTGCTTCTCTTCATCCCTGATTAAGCAACTCCATACCCCACGTGTGCTAATATTCTCTGCTTGTAAGTTTTCGTCATGTCTGTGGCATAATAGTCGATTAGTTGTCGGAGACATGATGGTAATGAGAGAGTTATTAGCAAGACCGCTGCGGCCTGCCAGTGACAGCACTCCCCCGCATGGCTTCGACAATAAGGGGCAATTGCTTCACTACCACCCCCAGAGAGGTAATTCACGGCCATGGGCCGTGGCCTCAAAGTTCAGGAGATTTTTAATTGTTATTAAATATAACTTACATTTAGTGTTTATTGCCATTTACCATAAAATACGTGGCTAAGCTAAATCGTTGCTCAAAAATCGAGCCTTGCGGTATACCAGATTTAGTAACATAATAACTGTAACGAAAGCTGTAAACGCTCGCAGGGTATTTGAGCTGCATACAAAACAGCAAATTTGCACACCTAGTAATGGGGTAAATTTTGACTAAATTGTAATGTAGTGTAATGTATTTAACGCCCGTATCCATAGTCGATGCTCAATCTCGTACTTGAGTATTACTTAGCCAAGCGTTACTCCGGTCGTTCTCGACCTCAAGCACGTCATATGTTTCATAGTCGATACTTCGTGAATTCTCGGTTAAGTACTAATCGCAAGGTAGGGATTTAGAGAATTTGTTTTAGTTACGTTGGTATATTTGTAAATTTTAATATTTTACTGTCAAATTATAATTTTGACATCTAGATATGTCAGGTCATAGATTTGAGTGTAATGGAAAATAAAATAATTGCATATACCACCAAAGAAAAATTGCGTTAGGCTAATTTGGTAGACAAATCAACTTTAAAATTATATAGGAAACGAAAATCAGCGACAGAATTAAAATATCAAAGACTAGCTACGGGAGGTGGTCCTGAGCCACAAATAGGAATTGATCCAGAATTCGAAGCGGTGGATATAGCTGCACCACATGCAAATGTGACATTAGAATGTACATGGGACAGTACTGCTGTCATGGAAAGTCAAATTCAACATTCTTGTCATAATATTTCAGAAATAATAGTTAAGCCTTCCATTACATATGTATAATGTAGATACATTTCATTCAAATATTTCAAATAATAATACTACTACTAGTGTTAATATCAGTGCTGGTAATAACACCAGTGCTAATGGTAACACTAGTTCTAGTACTAACGAAAAGAACAAACTGGACAATTTAAATACGGGTTTTCCATATCACGGATATATCTACGTGGTGCAACCACTCTTTCATCGTTATCATCTAAAACTGCATCTACAATATCAACATATTCTAAAAATTCTAAATTTTCTTCGCGATCCATTATTTAACGTAAACGTCTTACGTCACATACTCGTATGTAATGAAAATGAAAAGTTGACAGTTTTTGTAAGGATCGAATCTACCTAAAATTTAAAAAAATGCATCAAGCATTGCTTGAGCATTACTCAAGTTTGGTTGAAGCTGGACTCAAGTAAACCTAGATCGAAGTACGACTGAAGTAATACTTTCAAAACAAGTAACGACTATGAAACGAAATCCGGTACTCAAGGCATACTCAATTATGAGTCGAGGCGAAGTATTGACTATGGATACGGGCATAAGTATTTGTTATTAAAAACTGTCTCGTGTGGGGTTCGAACGCTGTCCCACAGGCACGTATCTTGTGAGCCTGGCGAGTACTCCTAACCGCACGACCACAGATGATCATGACGTATTTTAACTAAAATGAGTTATTCTAATTAGGCTTGAGAAGATACCAATATATAGTGATGCACGACGAGGCGAGAGTACTCTCGCATCTCATCTCGTCTCGTTTCATTTTGCGAGACGAGAACGAGATTGCAATTTAAAATTCGAGGCGAGATCGATATAACAACTGCGAGAAGCGAGAAATCTCGCGATATTCTCGCGAGAGTCTCGCAATAAAAAGTATTTGTTACTTTATAGCTTTGATTCATAAATTCAATGAAAAATGTACCGTACAGGGATTGGAGTCAACGGTAATTCGTACATAGAACACGTGAATGTGAAAATTATATGATTTGACTATATTTTTTTGAGTCTATCTAAAGTCGAATGATATCGGTCGCAGAGCGAGGAAATGCAAAATAAAGACTAAATCGGTTTTCCATCTAATACAACTAGTTTTTCTCCAACATTTCAGTCCCTAATAATTCATCCCAGTTAAAACTACGGTTAATAAAATTCTTTTCGTCCCTAAAAAGTAAAGGATCTTATATTAAGCGTCGATAGAAGCCAGCACGGAATGAAGCGGAGTGATTGGTTGCCAGCGGGTTCCCAGTGTAGCGCTTTTTTATGAGTAAATATTACTTAAATAGTGGCATATGGTTAATGATAAAGTGTAGAAACTTTTAGTTACAAAAAAATAATTTTTTTAATGTTTAATTAGTTTTACTGATGACAGAATGTATTAACAGATGTTCGTATTGAATTTATTATAATTATACGCCTGGAGATACACGGAATACGAAACGATTTGTAGTTCAACTGATACGTAAATACCGTGGTAAATACGTAGTGCGCATGCGCTTATTTTTACAGCGAGACTCTCGCGCGAGAACGAGACGAGACCCAAAAAAATGTGCGAGACCGAGAGCGAGAGCGAGATCGAGATTGCGGATCCGAAAACGAGACGAGATCGATATTTTATATTTCTCGTCTCGTCTCGCCTCGCGTACATCACTGCCAATATATATACCCGAATTTAAATTGATTTATAATGAAATAACTTCTACCTCTCCCGAACATCAAGCGCGTAAAATTAGAGTCTTTTTCTGTTACATTTACCGTCTCCATAATGCAGTTTGTATGTGGATAATCAGGGAATTATAGCGGGTACATTTCACGAGATAATTGTCGTCACTCTTGGAGGAACAAAGCGTTCCGCTGCCGTCTGGCGACGCTGCTGTCGCGCTTCCTTCCGTTCGCTCCCCCGCCGTCTCTCCAGAGAGGCTCCGTGTTTCCAGAGATTCTGGAAGCGTTGGCTTCCAGGCCATTTCTGCTGCACCGCCTATTGAAAACACTTAGCGAGAAATGAGCCACATTAGCGCGGAAATTCGACTAGGTTTAATTTGACACAGGCCCTAAATGATTTTATAGTTTGACATTAAGTATTTAATGTTTAGGATATTATTTGTTAGTGTAGCAGTTTTCGCTTCTATGGGACGAGCCCCATTTTGGTCTGTTGGCTAATTTTGAAATTGTCTTGCATAGTGATAGAACGCAAAGTCTGGCCAGAAGATAAAATCGTCCCCAGCATGTTCTCCTTCCGTAAAATTAATCAATTTTGTTAGAGAATTATAGATGTACCATACCAACACCTTATCTGCGAATTTCGCTTTTTGTTTATATATGACATTATTAAGGATCTCTGCAATATTGTTAGTGACGTATTTACAGGGTTCGGGCCCCTCACAAAATATTATTTTTTTTTATTTCTCATTTTAAATTTCACTTATTTCAAAATATGTAATTGCGTATTTTAAGCATTGTTTGTACTTTAACTAATTATTGAATAGGAATGACTGGTTTATTTTAAGTATTCCATTGTCGACTCAAACTGTATCGACAGAGTCTTTTACTGTTATGTCTTCTAAAGACTTGTTTAATAATAGTATAATACTACCGTAACCTCGGCTTCGCCGAGTTTTCCCTAGGGCTCCGCCGATAGTGGTTTATGATGCCCACGCAACATGCCCACCCAAACTGCCCACGCAACTTGCCCGCCCAAACTGTCATTCTTAAGAATAGTAATTTTTCGTAATCGTTCAGAAAATGAGCTGTTTTTGATTACTTTTTAGATCGGAAAATCCTTTTTTAATGAGCTATCTTGGAAAATTAAGGGATTGGAAAGTAACTTTTCAATAACTGCATAAATGTTTCCATGGCGATCATTTTAAGGTCTTGGTACGTAAATTACTTTTACGTAACAAGACCTGAAAGTGATACTTTACGGTTTGCTCGAGGAATTAATAATTAAATAAATAAACAACTGATCGCCATGGAACATATCTTATTTTCCGACATAGCTCAGTAAAGACGGATTTTCCTGTCATTTTCTGGACGATCGGAAATATATATATATATATATATATATATATATATATATATATATATATATATATATATATATATATATATATATATCATAAAACAAAAAGAATTTTTAAAAATTCGCAAAGAAATTGCATCGTATTTCAAGCAAACATTTTTTTTTGCTACTGATCGGTAGCTATTTTTAATATTCTTTTTTTCAAATCTTCTACAACGAAAGTAATTGTTTATATAATACCTAATACTAATAGATGTCTAATATTGTGTAATTAATCATTTAATTTAATTTGATAGGTGGTAAGGAATTCTTTCGTCGACATTGCTGTTATTTATCATCTATCTTTGCTGGTGCAAGGTTGTAATTTTACAGTGAATAGCAGTGTACTATAATTTTTGTTAAAATGGATGCAGGGCAAAATTCGTTATTGCCACGACGTCTCTTTGTTGTACGTTATCCTTTACGGCGATTACCCACTCATCGTATGTGTTTAAGTATATCACAAATTATCTTAATATTAAATACAATGCATTAATATTAGAAATTATTTTGTATTCAAAACTATTATTACCGCTAAAGGCCGCCACGCACTTGAGCGACGCGAAGCGAAGCGAAGAGAAGTTTTTTCATTCAATGTATTCTTATGTGAATAGTCGCTTCGTTGCTCTGCTCTTCGCTGCTCCAAAGTGCGCGTATACACATAATAATACATTGAATGAAAAAACTTCTCTTCGCTTCGCTTCGGTCGCTGAAGTGCGCGTTGGCCTTAAATCTAACGAACATTACACATTGTTTCTTTGATAATTAATTTCATTTAACATTTTTTTGTATGACGTATGCTACTCCAGTGGTCCAAAAAATGTCTGCTTCAAGTAAACTACCCTTAACTTTGGGAATTGTTAAAAAATCTTCTGTTTTATGATCAGCACGTTGTACAGTACATATCCTTTAATATTTTGTCGTAAGTTGTGGAACACCTGTATATATATATATATATATATATATATATATATATAAAACTTTTAAGTAGATATATTGATTATTACAAAAAAAGTGCTTCTTTTCGTGTACTATGAAATCTTCTTTCTTTGGGTCCATTTCGGGAGTGTTCGAATTCTCTGTGGTGTGATCCACTTGGGGGTGAGATCTGGCTATAATAGTCGGGGATTTGGCTGTAATTGGACATGGTGCTTTATGTATCGGCGTACAAAGGCAGCCGAGGTATCCGCAGTTCCTGAAAACCGCTAAGAGTTGGAAATGTATTACAGCGCGAGCGAAGAACCGGAATCCATTACCGTTTAATTGTACGTGGCTAATGTTGCTATGAAAGAACAGGACACCTATTATAGGGAATGCTATAGTGGTACACAATTTGCGACACTAAATTCATCAAAAGTATATTTACACATAATCATTACATAAGTAAATAAATATATCATCAAGGCGTATTACCCATTGCTGGGTGTGCCAATCTGCTTTGTACATTACATTTGTTATTTATTAATGGACTAAATTTGTATTGTATACGTAACATATAAACACATAAAAAATAAAATATATTCATAATTCGCGGTATAAACAACAATATTTCTTATAAAATTATATACAGAGCCGTACGTGGTCTCCAATACAAATTTTTATACATATTTACCATATACAATTTCAGTACACTGTAAACTTTTTACGTAACTGCAATTACCTTTTTGGGTTGACACTATATGCAACCCCAAGGTTGAACAATCCTTCCTTTTTAAAAGGTCGATGCACCAATTTCTGTTTAGGGTAGTAAAACCTACCTCACTCCCAGGTAGACACGATACGACCCTTCATATAGTGGGATGCAAATGCCCGCAGTGGTTTATAGAAATAATTTAAAGTGATTTGAAATTTCCGTAAAACAAGTTACCAGTAAATGCCTGTAAGGTTGTTAAAAATACTTTATAATAATTTTTAAAAACCCCTACATAAGGTCATTGCAAATTCCTTGAAAAGTACATTATTTATTATTAGAATTCAGAAAAAACAATACATTATATGTAATAAAAGATTTATTTGCTTAAACAAAATATACATAAATAAAATAAGATAAGGTATATTGTAAGTTACATAATATGTTTTATCTTTGAGGTGACTCCTGGTAAATGCCCACACGGTGCAAATATGTCAGCATTATTAACGATATCTGTGAACAAATCAGATTAGCACTTCCAGAAATGGGTAATATGCCGTGATGTTCAATAAGTTCGCAAAATTCAGTAAAACTGAACATTTTATATTATTTCTGCCACCGTTTTCCTATTATTCTTTTGTAATTTCACTTATATGACATAATTAATGTAAATTCTATATTTTTTATGATAGGAACTGTACCTTAAATTGAACGTAGAATATTCAGCTCGAATCAACCCTAAAGGCATGTTATAAAGGAAGTAGCACCTACCTAATATACCTACAGTGCAACACAGATGCCTGTAAGCGAATTGAATCTGCCCTACCAAAATTTCCTACCTTTTTCTTGCCATGTTTCGACCTTCCTACCCTAAATCAACTTTAAGGAAGATTCAACAACTCAATTGGAGATTTATCTTCCCTGTTTCTACTCCAAAACTTTACAGTGTAACAATAGATTGCCATTAGTTTTGATATGACTTATGGAATTTTTAAATTGGTATGCTTATAGAAGCACGTAGATTTAGAATGGAATGTATAATGTAAGTGCATTCATTGCTCTTTGTTGAAAATATTAATATTTTCTTGATTATTAATAAAACTTTTCTTTTCAGATGCGGTACAGCAGTCGAGAATCGTCTAAATGTATCCAGATATGCTGATCTCCATAAGACGATGTCAACACAATTTCATAGCAGGGTAGCAGTATACCGGACAAGCATCTAACGACAATGAAATATGGTAAGTAACTTTATATTTCTAAAATTTGTAATATTTTCGACTAATAACTTAATTTTTAAATCAAATATCATTTTGAATTGCTAAATTAACTTAACCCTACGTTACTGAGGTGTTAGTGTGATGGAGGATACAAAACCGTAATAGTTAGTTTATTTTTTCTTCTGTAACTAGTGAAATAAATAAGAAAATAAATGAAGAGATATGTATATATAAATATTTCGATTACTTTAATTTCAAATTTAATCACAAGACTCATAACAAAAGCAGGAAAACATTTTTTTACGATAACATACATTGAATACATTCTATGCTTAAACAAAAATTGACAATACTTGGAAAAACTAATATTTTATTTAATGTCATTCGCTTTGAGTATCTTCAATGTAAATTTTTATTCACGAAAGCTGACTATTCAAGGTCATTTGTGAGCCGTCTGATATAATATTACTTGCAGATAACTTCATTTCATTTCGTATGCATAGGCTTGCAACATGAACAATTTATGGACACATTTTAACTGAAAAAATAACAGTAATTTATTTTAAAATTATGTTTCTTTCTAAATAATGCCTTTCTGAAAGATTTATGCGCTTCACTTATGTTTTTGCAAAATACAAAAACAGACTTAAAGCCACGGAATAATAATTTTGTTTAAACGTCAACGCCACTGGGTAAATATTAGCACAGAAGGCAGTGTGGTAGATAATTTGGTATCTGTAATTCTACGACATACGTCTTTATTATTTATAGTGTGTTAGAAAATAATGCTACTATTTACGTATATCTGTCACACCACATAAATAGACATAGGTCAACTAATCTTTCTCTTACTAATACAAGATGTTGCTAAGCTACTGGTGTAAAATGATGTGCATTCTTTCGTCGAACAAATGACCTTGAATAGTCATCTTTCGTTAGTAATATAATATATAATTTATGGCAGGCAGGCGTCACAAAACTCATGACAGCGGCGCGAAGGTCATAAACGTGTACATGACGTAGGGTCTCAATTTCAACTTATAGGTACGACCAGTGACGTATCAGTTAATTCTACGCCACTGGACGTACCTATAAGTCATGTACAGGACATGAACTTCGCGCAACTCCCATAACGTCATTGTTTCATTCTTAAAGTAATTATACTCTATCCAACTTATTGCAAAACTTCGTTTATCTTCCATGTAATTTTATAAAAGTGTTTGTTCCTTTTCGTAAGACTTTGCTACTTATCATAAGTAACTAGTAACTGAAAAGAGCACAATAAATTAATAAATATAGTTTTAGCAACGAATAAAATTCTCAATTTTCGTAACGTGATTAGTGCATTGGGGTGTATCACATCCTACGTGAAAATATGTTTGTTACTTTCGTAACAGTCAGTTTGAAATTGAGAATAAATCCAGTACGCATGTAAAAATTGTAAATAAAAATAGGAAGTTGGGGTGTACCACACTCGCCGCACTAATACAGGGTTAAATTTGAAATACAAATATCAATTTTTTTTAACAAATTCTCGTTTGTTTCAATGTTATAGATTAAACAATAATCAAATTGTAATTAACACTATTTCGCTGGCAGTTGTAAATAACTTGTTGGAAACAATAAATTTATTGTACACTTCATAACTAAATGCAATAACTGTAGTTAAAGTTACTGCAAAGATAATGTCTGTAACTTAGTAAAGTTAATATCCCCAGCTAAATAACTTAGGAATTAGTTCAATTTTAATAAAGCCACACTCCTTTATGATTACTCTGGAGTGTAGATTAATATTCTCTCGAGCAAACAGAGTAATCTGTCTAAAATAACTCAAATTACATTCGCCATGTTTTGCGGAGAGCAAAAGAGCAAATGATTTTTCCACTGATCCGCAATCTACGATCTGACATTCAAAATGAACCGTCGGGTTGTTTGGGAGGCAAAGCAGCGACCACCAACAAGAGTAGTAAGCGAAAACTCCGAATTGTATAAAATTAAATAATTGCGTAGGCTTCCACAGTCTGAGTCATGAGAAATATTCGTTTTCCGGGAATGGACTGTGTCATATTTTGAGACAGAGCTCAACGTTTCGCCCCGCGGTCGTATGGGCATCTTCAGGAGCAAGGGGGATAGTACTGTCTTAAACAAGGTTATCCGACGTGTCAACCACGCTAGAGGCCGAGTTTAAGCAACAAGAGGGGGAGACTCCTTATTCTTGCGGCACAGTATACATAGGTGAAACAGGACGGAGTGTTCACAATAGATTGTCAAAACACAAACGCTGTCTGCGTAATGGTATGGTATTAACATCTGCATCTATCCCTTACATTAAAGGATTCTCGGATAAAATAGGTAGAATTCTTAATAAAAACAATATTAAGGTCTTTTTTAAACCTCCACAAAAAAATCTCAGAAATACTCCTCCAAACTAAAGATAAACGCGAACCTTTGTCGTCACTCGGTGTTTATAGTATTCCTTGTTCTTGCGGCACAGTATACATAGGTGAAAGAGGAAGGAGTGTTCACACTAGATTGTCAGAACACAAAGGCTGTCTGCGTAATGGTATGGTATTAACATCTGCGGTCACCAACACATCACAGGACATAACATCTTATTTCAAAATTCCCGCATTTTAGCTCCTGTCTCTGAGTTTTATAGACGTAAATACAGGGAAACTTTAGAAATATGGAAACATCCTAATAACATCAATCGGGATGATGGCTATTTCTTGAGCCACATGTGGAAACCGGTGATTCTCGGAACACGACACGCCCAATCTACCATTACGAACTCGATTCCTATTGGTCCTCATTAGCTTTGCTCATCTACCGTATCTTTAGATTAGTATATAACTGTCTTCTCGGCCTTCCTTTGTCACTTGGTTTATTTGGCCTCTAGCGTGGTTTACACGTCGGGTAACCTTGTAAACTGAGTCTCCCCCTCTTGTTGCTTAAACTCGGCCTCTAGCGTGGTTGACACGTCGGGTAACCTTGACAGTACTATCCCTCTCCTGAAGATGCTGCCCCATACGATTGCGGGCGAAACGTTGAGCTCTGACTCAAAATATGACACAGTCCATTCCCGGAAAACGAATATTTCTCATGTATAAAATTCGATTCATCTCAACGCGTGATTCCAGAATTTTTTTAAAATTAAAACAATATTTGGCTTTAGTTCTGTTTAATTTTTATTAGAAGAAGTGTTGCCTTGGTCAGGTTTTTCAAAAAATATACATATAAGTTACGAAATAATCATGCATATTAAATTAAAATTATTTGGAGATTTCTTGATTTCGGCTTCTCTAATTAGACTTCTCATCCAGTGATTATCTCTTGCTAGAATCTTCATGGTTTCAAAATCAAATTGAATATAATATGCCCTTTGTCTTCCTTTAATCTTGTTGGTCAATGTATACTTTACTACACTGCCACCGATTCTTAGATGCCAGAACATTACAGTGACGGGTCATTCGTCAATTTTAGTGAGTCAGTTCATTTTGCTTCGCTCCCTAAAGTGAGTCGTCCAATGTGACTCGTTCACTTGAACGACTCGATTCAAACGCACAAGCGCTCTTCTGTGTGCTGTGACTACTGTACTCACTTGCGCGATAGTCGTATGTTTTGAACGACCCGTAGCGTGCGTAGGGCTTAGCATTAGCTCAGGTCTATTCCCTGCTCCGTTCTGTATAGTATGACTAGCGAATGAAAGTTGACGTTTAGATTATTTAATAGATGTGGTTTCGTTTGAAAACATTTTCCTATATATGATTTGAAAGGAAACTGACCCTTATGTATTCCGTTACAGAAGATTAGAATTGTACTCAATACCAGGAGGCATTTAAAACGATCTTAGCAGCAGGATTCAGGGATGTATTTAAAATATTTAATACCGCAAATTCTAGTTCGTTCGTCTCAGGTGTAAGCAACCCTCGAGTCGGAATTACTGTTAAAGAAAATTAAAAATAATCCTATTTCATAAAATTGCCAAACTAAATAGTTTAAAGATCAAAATATTTTGTTATAATCAACATAAACGAAAAATGTTTAAAATATTTTAAACGCACCCCTGTTTTGATATTCAGTTACCCTAGTCGACCATCTATTTTCAGCCAGACATAGTAATGTATCTGTGCTTTCCTAGTCCAGTATTTAAATGGGTTCATTCAAAAATTTCATACCTGAATATTTCGTAGAATTTTATTCTTCTCTAGGGTTTCAAAAGAAACCACATATAAAATAATTTAAACGTCAACTTTCATTCGCTAGTCATACCATACATCGTGAACGATACAACAGAGAGAGAACGAACGCAGAGATAGTGTGGACAGGTGAGCTATGTGCCGTACCATGCTACCTAAACAGCCGTTCGTTCATGGCTCATTAAAGTGAGTCGTTCAAAATGAACACATCACTAATTGTAAACAAACTATATCTACAACTTTGCCAAGTATATCACAGAATTTAAAATTTCCTTAATCTTCTTTTACTTTTTAGAATTTTGATATTTCGAAAAGTATAATAGCTTTAGACAGAAAAATTGACTCTGTCGATTCCAGCAATGAAACTATAATTATCAAAATTATGATGAAGCGACATACAAAAATGTCATTTATGTTAAAGGAATAATAAGATTATTTTACTACAACAGCACTCAAAACAGGTAGCGTAGGTATACGATTTCATGCAATGCATGTCTTCATTGCAACAGAGCGGCGCAAATAATAGTTTGAATACCCTAGTATGTATAGGAATTTGATAGTTTGTTTATTCAGTAATAGATTGCAACAGTTTAAACTTCTAGAAAATTATTAGATAATAAAATGCTAGATACAAGTCGAAATACCGTATGTCGTTGATAGTCCTTCACCCGCCAGTTAATAGGTAAAATACAGCACAAACTATGCAGCGTATCGAAGTTGTACGATCAAATCGAGACATACTTTCATTGAATTTTGTAGTGTTGTATTTTTATTTAAATAATTATAAACTATGAATAGTGTATGTGAATATTAGCTGTATTCTTTTTGACCCAATTGTAACTCAGCTCAGTACATAACTGAGTTGAGCTGAAGTGAGTTGTGATGTATGCAAAAAGAACAAGTTTTATTCAATTTTATCTTACCCTTTCTGTACCGACAGCATTTGCTGTCAGTTGTCAAATTTATTGACATTTTTCTGATCTATGATACTGTTAAACGACAAATGGATATGTTGAAATATATATTACTGTAAGTACATCTGTATATGTGAATATAAAATTTGTTGTATTATATAATCTTAAAAGGCAAACTGAGTGTTTCAAATCATTTTGAGTTTTGTAAACTAGTAATGTAGCATCGAAAAGGAAAAGTGAGTTTACTCAGAACAACTCAGATGTGTCAAAAAGAACAACGATTTCCTGAGTTTATCTGAAGTTATCTGAGATGAGCTGAGATTTTGTCCAAAAAGAATACAGCTATTATTGTACGAATCTGGAAATAAAGGATCGGTGTAGCTCCTACATACAATGTTTTGCACAAGAGATTTAATTTTATTAGGTTTCTAAGCATTTAAAATTGATCGAACATTTCTTCAGTAAGCAATACAGGGGTCCAAATTGTGTTCTGAGTTTTAATTTGGCACCAATATATGACCGTTACACTTTTCTGTACTATTTCTGCATTAAATCCATAAATTTTGAAAGAATCTCCATTACCACAAATTATATCTTCTTTACAATATACTTATGTGACACCGATTTTCTTTTTCGTGAAAGTTTGGCGTTTTCTGCCTCAGCATTCACGATCAGCAAACATTGTATAGTACCAGATTAATCTGTACGAGATTCGAGTTCACGCATACAGAGAAGTGGCGGATAAGCGAGAATATTAAATTTTAAATATGGAACTTCCCGGATCACTGAGATTTATTAGTTTTGTTACTGTTGAATATTAATATCGCGTATGAATATCTTATTGAAAGCATTCGAATAGCGTCAAAGCATTATCAGAATGTCCGCGGACTTAATCTATAAAAAAATAGCTCCCTTATTACTTCATATTTAATAAAGGCTGGTTGCTTTAAAGATGAAGAATTTTATGCATAAACTTAATTTTTCAGAATTAAAATTTATTAAATACAAATTATTTATAGAAAAACAAATAAGTATATAAAATTCACTAAATAATTTCAAAAATTGTATAATTTTATTTCAATGTAATAAAATAGGTAATTACAATAATTGAAGACTTGAAGTAAATAATGATCTAAGTGCCATTTTTATGAAACTGAAAAAAATTCTGACCCCAGATTCGACATCTGTGGACATTTCTACATAAGCCAAACATATAAATAATTCCAACAACTGATACAATTTATATTAAAGAAAATTTGAATAATAAAATAACTAAATAAATAGCGATTAACATATGTTGAAAATCTTTCTGGATTAATAGCACCCAAATAAGGGGTTGGATACTTTTCTACCATACAGAGTTGGATTCTCCATTCTTTTCATTATACGTATGCTAAGTTTTAGCCAAATCCATGATGGAACAATTTTCACAAATTAATGATAAACAATTTAAAGTAAGAAAACGTTGTTTATATATGTCGTTAACCCCGTTTAGGTTTAATAACCCCAAAACCGAAACAGGTGTAAGTGTATAAATGAACGTCGGTTTTGCAAGAATAAATGCTGCGTTATTTCCAGTAAACTTTAGATTTTTATAAAATATTTTGTTCTTATGTTGAATCATGCATTGCATTCAAGCAATTTAAAGTTAAAATATCGACTATTTATCAATAAAATCAATATCTGGGAACATATGATTAGCATATATCTTGAGGCCATAACATTTTAAATACTTTTAGAAAAACTATTAGACTTTAGACTAATTTAAAAGACTTATCACACAATAGTGTTGTTACTAATCAATAAGTTTAGAAATATCAAATTAAAGCTAATGTCAAATACATTTAAACCATATAAAAATAGTTGGAGAAAATATCGCAATGTACACATGTATGAAGACACATTTGCCATGCGAAATTTTATCCAACAGTTTTTAAAATGGTTTGAAGATTACCACAAACTAATAATTATTATTTAATAGGCAGACATTTGGTTGGTCTGAGATATTGGATGCAGCATTCGAGCTTCAGATTTCAATACTGCAGATCTACTAAGGCAGCTCTTCTAAAGGATAGCTGCGGTGCAGACAAATCTGGTAAGAAACTTAATTTTTTTATAAAATATTTCGTCTCATGTTCAATCATGAGAACTTATAGTCAAAGGAACATGACTATAATATGTCTCAATATTATTATCTTGTATTCAAATTCGATTTTGAGTACTACATTGAAAGAAATATAACTTTCATTGATGTTTGTATAATATTCAAAGAATTTAAAGTTGAAATTTCGATTATTTATCAATAAAATAAATATCTGGGAACATATAATTAGCATATATTTTTCAGGAATCGGACATCAAGAAGACTAGATTTATATAGTAGATTTTAAGTTAGTTTTAAGTTCTTTTAAATGTATTTTCAGGTGTTAATTAAACTTTGGCTCATCGCGCCGTTGAGCAAACACGCGTTTTCTTTAAAAATGAAAATAAATTGATTAATTTGAAGTGCATTCCTTGGCGATTCATCATAAAATCGTGCGTCTACGTTTGCCATCGTGGTACGCGTACTGCGCGGGTTGCCCAGAAGGCCCCTAGGGAGAGTGTATGTGAAAAGAAAAATATATGTATCGGGGCATGAATGATGCGAATGGGTGAGAGAATCAGTGAGAGGGTCAGGAAGGTGGGAGAGATTCGAAACTTGTTGTGGGTCCGGGTTTCCTTATTTAACATCACGGTTAGTGGGATGGGTAGGCAGGGTTCGTGCGCGATTTTCCATAATTGAGTGGACTGATATGGTTAGCCATGCTATGTGAAACCAGTTGTTTATTCTGGGGGATCGCTTCGCACTTGTGCGAATGTTTCTAGGGACAGTTTAATTCTTTTGTAAAATTGCTTGCTGACCATCGTCTTGGTCTACGCTCTAGATTGCTAGACTCGAATGAGAAAAGATTAAACAAACCTGAATGCTATCACAGGAAACTCTCTTATGGCGTCTATGTGCTCTCCTCATCCGGAGGCAACGTATGTAATCATCATTTAATGTTAATGGCAACGAATAATTAAAGACAAAGTAAAGTTTTTGTTTGATTTAACTTTGTTTGAGCACACGGGTTGATCGCGTTCGGGATAGGTGTCGCGTATAAGACCGGGCGATGTCTTCGGGAGTAGCTCTTCTTCGGCATCCAAGCCGAGTAGATCACATGTAACTGTCTATCTTGTCCTTAGGGAGCTCGCGTTGGCAGGCCGTACATGCAGTGCATCGTGTGGGGTCGGCTTAACCCCCTCGTAAACTACATGTGAGAACCACCCCGGCGTTCTCACTTTTTGTCTTAGCTCGTATATCTCTCTCAAACTTCGCGTTTAGCTTAGCATAGTCTAGACATAAGATAGCTTGCGTAGACTTAAGATAGCTTAGATATAAGATAGGCAAGGGTTGTTTTTGCTTTTTGAGAGAGAGAAAAAAATTAACGTAACTTCAAACTTTTAGATTTGCTATTCATTGAACGAGAAATTAACGTAAGATAGGCTTAGATTTGCTATTCTTTGAACGAGATATTAACGTAAGATAGGCTATTTTGCGCACTTCACCAACTTAATATGGGGGGGTTCTACAATAGCTTAAGTTTGATTATAAAATATTATTGTACACGAAATTGTATTTATTTAATAAATGGTATATATGGGGAGCGTGGGTTTGGCATTTGAGGGCGGTTGCTCCCTATATATACAATTTATTAAATAAAGAGCATAGTTTGAAGGTAGTTCTAAGTTGGAAGAATTCCCTACCTGCCCTGTCACTGTCGTCGAGATTGCAGTGCCAATTGGTGACGCAGACCATGGCTTCCCCTTCATAAAGACTCTGTTTAAAATGTATGTACACAATAAAACAATCTTTTATGTTGTGTTTATTTTAATTTAAACCTATCACATTAGTTGTACAGTAGGTAGTTTTAGTAAAAATTGTATTTATTATTAAGCATTTAGACGCGGTCAGGGTAAAATTAGATTTTAAGTAATTATTGTAAACGAAGCTTTATATTCATAAATATTATATATTTTCGTAAATGGGCGGTTGGGTAATAACACCAAAAAAAATATATAATATAATTTATATAAAAGTTCGCAATCGGTCTTAAACTGAATAAGAAATCTTGTGCCTTTAACAATGGGAACAATAAATCTTATTTAGGGACCCCAAGATTTAATTTGTTAAATATTGTAAACGGAACTCTACTTAATATATTATATATTGGGTAGTAGATACCCTAAAAATATATATATATATATATATATATATATATATATATATATATATATATATATATATATATATATATATATATAGAGTTTTGGATCAGTTGTAAAACTAAAATGTTTGTTACCAATTGAAATTATTACGGTTGTATTATTTGTTATTAATTATTTTGCATCTTTATTCTGTAAATAATAGTTTTATCTTCAGATAAACTTTATTTACATGATAAAGATGCACAATAATTAATAACAAATAAATATAACCATGATAATGGTAATGGTAACAAACGTTTTAATTTTATATCTAAACCATGTTTGACACTGTTATTAGATTTGTTAACAAATTTAGTAACATTAATGAACTGAATTGCATTTATTTTTATTAGTCTTTGTATTTTATAAATATGTATACTTACCCTTGTCCTGAAAAAATAGAAATAGGGATGTTTAAATAAAAGTTTGTATTAATTTTACATGTATTAATTGTTTATTTGTATTTTACATTGTTGTATTTCATGCAATTACCCTTAATGTACAATATTTTATAGAATAAAATATAAATTAAAATATAATTTGTCCATTGCTTACACGTATGTAGTTTTTAAAACGGCCGCAAGGGTGCAGCAGTTGTCGATAAACGTTGCAATTCAAGTAAAACTGTGCCCATCATATATCTTTGCGCCTAAAATATAGGCAACCATAATTTCATATGGTAGCATCTATGCACGATTTTTTACAAAATTTGGTGTATACTTGCTACTTTAAGGTAGTATCTATACATGATTTTTTACAAAATTTGGTGTATACTTGCTACTTTAAGGTAGTATCTATACACGATTTTTTACAAAATTTGGTGTATACTTGCTACTTTAAGGTAGAATCTATACACGATTTTTTACAAAATTTGGTGTATACTTGCTACTTTAAGGTAGCATCTATACACGATTTTTTACAAAATTTGGTGTATACTTGCTACTTTAGGGTAGCATCTATACACGATTTTTTACAAAATTTGGTGTATACTTGCTACTTTAAGGTAGTATCTATACATGATTTTTTACAAAATTTGGTGTATACTTGCTACTTTAAGGTAGTATCTATACACGATTTTTTACAAAATTTGGTGTATACTTGCTACTTTAAGGTAGAATCTATACACGATTTTTTACAAAATATCCATGCACGATTTACTGAGTTTAAATTCCCAGTAGGTATACGCGGTTTCCGACAGGTGCTGCCCCCTGGCGGCTGTTTTAAGAACTATATACGTACTACGATCACGACTCTTAGAAACTATATACTTACGTGTGTTTGAAGGATGTATTATAAAAATTAAAACTAAAGATTGGAAAATAAGTCATTTTTAAATCAATTTTACAGTTTATTAGCAATATATAATTACAAATATATTTAAAATATACATTAACATTTTATTACAACATTTAAATAAACTTTTTTGTTTTATTTATATAGTGACAATTATAAACAAAAATATAACACAACACAAATGAAACGTACATTTATGTTTAAATTATTTCATACTGTTTGTTACCAAATAAAAGTATCATTATTTTATTACAAAATAAGGATGCAAAATGACTAATAACTACAATAATGATAATTTTATTTGGTAACTAACATTTTACAACTAAATCCTGCTTGGCACGTTAAAAATTGTTACTAAATTTGTTAACAAATCTAATAACAATTTATGACAGTGTCAAACATGGTGTAGTTATAAAACTAAAACGTTTGTTACCAAATAAAATTACTATTACCGTGGTTTTAATTAATAACAAATAATACAACCATAACAATTTCAATTGGTAACAAACATTTTAGTTTTATAACCAATCCGAAACTCTATTTATATATTTTTACCAGATATATAACGTATTAAATAGAGTTCCGTTTACAATACTTACAGACTATTTAACAAATTAATTCTTGGAGTCCCTACATAAGATTTCCTGTTCCCATTGTTAAAGGTACAAGATTTCCTATTCAGTTAAAGACAGTTTGCGAACATTATATATTTTTTTGGTGTTACCACCCAACCGCCCACTTACCAAAATATATAATATTGATTAATACATAGCTTCGTTTACAATAAATACTTAAAATCTAACTTTACCCTGACCGCGTCTAAATACTTAATGATAATTACAATTTTTACTAAAACTACCTACTGTACAACTAATGTGATAGGTTGAAATTAAAATAAACACAACATAAAAGATTGTTTTTATTGTGTACATACATTTTAAACAGGTTTTTATGAAGAGGAAGCCATGGTCTGCGTCACCAATCGGCACTGCAATCTCGACGACAGTGACAGGGCAGGTAGGGAATTCTTCCAACTTAGAACTACTTTAAAACTATACTCTTTATTTAATAAATTGTATATACAGGGAGCAACCGCCCTCAAATGCCAAACCCACGCTCCCCATATATACCATTTATTAAATAAATACAATTTCGTGTACAATAATATTTTAAAATCTAACTTAAACTATTGTAGAACCCCCCCCCCCCATTTAAGTTGGTGAAGTGCGCAAAATAGCCTATCTTACGTTAATATCTTGTTCAAAGAATAGCAAATCTAAGCCTATCTTACGTTAATTTCTCGTTCAATGAATAGCAAATCTAAAAGTTTGAAGTTACGTTAATTTTTTTCTCTCTCTCAAAAAGCAAAAACAACCCTTGCCTATCTTATATTTAAGCTATCTTAAGTCTACGCAAGCTATCTTATATCTAGACTATGCTAAGCTAAACGCGAAGTTTGAGAGAGAGATATACGAGCTAAGACAAAAAGTGAGAACGCCGGGGTGGTTCTCACATGTAGTTTACGAGGGGGTTAAGCCGACCCCACACGATGCACTGCATGTACGGCCTGCCAACGCGAGCTCCCTAAGGACAAGACAGACAGTTACATGTGATCTACTCGGCTTGGATGCCGAAGAAGAGCTACTCCCGAAGACATCGCCCGGTCTTATACGCGATACCTATCCCGAACGCGATCAACCCGTGTGCTCAAACAAAGTTAAATCAAACAAAAACTTTACTTTGTCTTTAACTATTCGTTGCCATTAACATTAAATGAAGATTACATACGTTGCCTCCGGATGAGGAGAGCACATAGACGCCATAAGAGAGTTTCCTGTGATAGCATTCAGGTTTGTTTAATCTTTTCTCATTCGAGTCTAGCAATCTAGAGCGTAGACCAATACGATGGTCAGCAAGCAAGTTTACAAAAGAATTAAACTGTCCCTAGAAACATTCGCACAAGTGCGAAGCGATCCCCCAGAATAAACAACTGGTTTCACATAGCATGGCTAACCATATCAGTCCACTCAATTATGGAAAATCGCGCACGAACCCTGCCTACCCATCCCACTAACCGTGATGTTAAATAAGGAAACCCGAACCCACATCAAGTTTCGAATCTCTCCCACCTTCCTGACCCTCTCACTGATTCTCTCACCCATTCGCATCATTCATGCCCCGATACATATATTTTTCTTTTCACATACACTCTCCCTAGGGGCCTTCTGGGCAACCCGCGCAGTACGCATACCACGGTGGCAAACGTAGACGCACGATTTTATGATGAATCGCCAAGGAATGCACTTCAAATTAATCAATTTATTTTCATTTTTAAAGAAAACGCGTGTTTGCTCAACGGCGCGATGAGCCAAAGTTTAATTAACACCTGAAAATACATTTAAAAGAACTTAAAACTAACTTAAAATCTACTATATTAATCTAGTCTTCTTGATGTCCGGTTCCTGAAAAATATATGCTAATTATATGTTCCCAGATATTTATTTTATTGAGAAATAATCGAAATTTCAACTTTAAATTTTTTGAATATTATACAAACATCAATGAAAGTTATATTTCTTTCAATGTAGTACTCAAAATCGAATTTGAATACAAGATAATAATATTAAGACATATTATAGGCATGTTCCGTTGACTATAAGTTCTCATGATTGAACTTGAGAACAATAAATTTTTGGAAAAAATAAAGTTTCTTACCATTTCATCCATCAGTGTTTCTCCACGCAGTAGCCGTAGAAAATTTATCTGGAGCTGCCTTAGAAGATCTGAAGTGTTGAGCAACATCCATATTCTCTAAGTTTCTTGACGTCTCAGACCATCCAAATGTCTGCCTATAAAATAATAATTATTAGTTTGTGGTATTCTTTAAACTATTTCAATAAACTGTTGGATAAAATTTCGTATGACAAACGTGTCTACATTACACTTGAGAAAAAGTAACGTTTTCTCGGGTAATTTCGTGATATATAAATTTAATACTATTAATGAATCTGTGCCTACCATGCGAAATTTTGTCAGAATTATTAAATACATTTGTGTTAATTTGTTTAACTTGTTGCTAATAGCAACGTGACATTATAAATATTATGAATAAAAAAACATTAAACAGAGTTAATATCTGTACTATAAACAATAGAAGAGCTTTTAGCTAAAACGATCTTAGTACATTTCTTTGAATTTAAGTTAAACAAAGGATGAACTTTCTAGCTTCCACCCTTTTAAAGATTTTTGTAACGTATTTTAAGTTACGTTGATGTTTAAATATGAGAAATTTATTTACTGGATATTAAGAAATGGATAAAGTAACCATTGATGTAGATTTCAAATTTTCAACGCACAAGTTGCTAGCTTTAATGGTTTAAAAGCTACAGGCAAAAATAAAGAAAATGAGATAGACAAAAATTCATATTAAAAATTATTCAAAATATGTGTACATTTAACTGCATGTAGCTTTTGAAACAGCCTATACAAAAACATCAGAGCTGACGTATATTATAGAGAATTTCATGTAGATTCCAAATTTGAAACGTACAAGTTGCTAGCTATAATAGTTTAATAGCTACAGACAAAAATATAGACAATGAGCTAGACAAAAATTCATACTAAAAAATATTCAAAATATGTGTACATTTAACTACTTGTAGCTTTTGAAACAGCCTATACAAAAACATCAGAGCAGATGTATATTATAGAGAATTTCATGTAGATTCCAAATATGAAGCGTACAAGTTGCTAGCTTTAATGGTTTAATAGCTACAGGCAAAAATATAAAAAATGAGCTAGACAAAAATTCATATTAAAAATTATTCAAAATATGTGTACATTTAACTGCCTGCAGATTTTGAAACAGCCTATACACAAACATCGGAGCTGATGTATATTATAGAGAATTTCATGTAGATTCCAAATTTGGAACGTACAAGTTGCTAGCTTTAATGGTTTAATAGCTACAGGCAAAAATATAGAAAATCAGCTAGACAAAAATTCATATTAAAAATTATTCAAAATATGTGTACATTTAACTGTCTGTAGATTTTGAAACAGCCTATACACAAACATTGGAGCTGATGTATATTATAGAGAATTTCATGTAGATTCAAAATTTGGAACGTACAAGTTGCTAGCATTAATGGTTTAATAGCTACAGGCAAAAATAAAGAAAATGAGCTAGACAAAAATTCATACTAAAAATTATTCAAAATATGTGTACTTTTAACTGCCTGTAGATTTTGAAACAGCCTATACACAAACATCGGAGCTGATGTATATTATATAGAATTTCATGTAGATTCCAAATTTGGAACGTACAAGTTGCTAGCTTTAATGGTTTAATAGCTACAGGCAAAAATAAAGAAAATGAGCTAGACAAAAATTCATATTAAAAATTATTCAAAATATGTGTACATTTAACTGTCTGTAGATTTTGAAACAGCCTATACACAAACATTAGAGCTGATGTATATTATAGAGAATTTCATGTAGATTCCAAATTTGGAACGTACAAGTTGCTAGCATTAATGGTTTAATAGCTACAGGCAAAAATAAAGAAAATGAGCTAGACAAAAATTCATACTAAAAATTATTCAAAATATGTGTACATTTAACTGCCTGTAGATTTTGAAACAGCCTATACACAAACATCGGAGCTGATGTATATTATATAGAATTTCATGTAGATTCCAAATTTGGAACGTACAAGTTGCTAGCTTTAATGGTTTAATAGCTACAGGCAAAAATAAAGAAAATGAGCTAGACAAAAATTCATATTAAAAATTATTCAAAATATGTGTACATTTAACTGCCTGTAGATTTTGAAACAGCCTATACACAAACATCGGAGCTGATGTATATTATAGAGAATTTCATGTAGATTCCAAATTTTGAACGTACAACTTGCTAGCTTTAATGGTTTAATAGCTACAGGCAAAAATAAAGAAAATGAGCTAGACAAAAATTCATATTAAAAATTATTCAAAATATGTGTACATTTATTTGCCAGATTTTGAAACAGCCTATACACAAACATCGGAGCTGATGTATATTATAGAGAATTTCATGTAGATTCCAAATTTGAAGCGTACAAGTTGCTAGCTTTAATGGTTTAATAGCTACAGGCAAAAATATAGAAAATGAGCTAGACAAAAATTCATATTAAATATTATTCAAAATATGTGTTCATTTAACTGCCTGTAGATTTTGAAACAGCCTATACACAAACATCGGAGCTGATGTATATTATAGAGAATTTCATGTAGATTCCAAATTTGGAACGTACAAGTTGCTAGCTTTAATGGTTTAATAGCTACAGGCAAAAATAAAGAAAATGAGCTAGACAAAAATTCATATTAAAAATTATTCAAAATATGTGTACATTTAACTGCCTGTAGATTTTGAAACAGCCTATACACAAACATCGGAGCTGATGTATATTATATAGAATTTCATGTAGATTCCAAATTTGGAACGTACAAGTTGCTAGCTTTAATGGTTTAATAGCTACAGGCAAAAATAAAGAAAATGAGCTAGACAAAAATTCATATTAAAAATTATTCAAAATATGTGTACATTTAACTGCCAGATTTTGAAACAGCCTATACACAAACATCGGAGCTGATGTATATTATAGAGAATTTCATGTAGATTCCAAATTTGAAGCGTACAAGTTGCTAGCTTTAATGGTTTAATAGCTACAGGCAAAAATATAGAAAATGAGCTAGACAAAAATTCATATTAAATATTATTCAAAATATGTGTTCATTTAACTGCCTGTAGATTTTGAAACAGCCTATACACAAACATCGGAGCTGATGTATATTATAGAGAATTTCATGTAGATTCCAAATTTGGAACGTACAAGTTGCTAGCTTTAATGGTTTAATAGCTACAGGCAAAAATAAAGAAAATGAGCTAGACAAAAATTCATATTAAAAATTATTCAAAATATGTGTACATTTAACTGCCTGTAGATTTTGAAACAGCCTATACACAAACATCGGAGCTGATGTATATTATATAGAATTTCATGTAGATTCCAAATTTGGAACGTACAAGTTGCTAGCTTTAATGGTTTAATAGCTACAGGCAAAAATAAAGAAAATGAGCTAGACAAAAATTCATATTAAAAATTATTCAAAATATGTGTACATTTAACTGCCAGATTTTGAAACAGCCTATACACAAACATCGGAGCTGATGTATATTATAGAGAATTTCATGTAGATTCCAAATTTGAAGCGTACAAGTTGCTAGCTTTAATGGTTTAATAGCTACAGGCAAAAATATAGAAAATGAGCTAGACAAAAATTCATATTAAATATTATTCAAAATATGTGTTCATTTAACTGCCTGTAGATTTTGAAACAGCCTATACACAAACATCGGAGCTGATGTATATTATAGAGAATTTCATGTAGATTCCAAATTTGGAACGTACAAGTTGCTAGCTTTAATGGTTTAATAGGTACAGGCAAAAATAAAGAAAATGAGCTAGACAAAAATTAATATTAAAAATTATTCAAAATATGTGTACATTTAACTGCCTGTAGATTTTGAAACAGCCTATACACAAACATCGGAGCTGATGTATATTATAGAGGATTTCATGTAGATTCCAAATTTTGAACGTACAAGTTGCTAGCTTTAATGGTTTAATAGCTACAGGCAAAAATATAGAAAATGAGCTAGACAAAAATTCATATTAAAAATTATTCAAAATATGTGTACATTTAACTGCCTGTAGATTTTGAAACAGCCTATACACAAACATCGGAGCTGATGTATATTATAGAGAATTTCATGTAGATTCCAAATTTGGAACGTACAAGTTGCTAGCTTTAATGGTTTAATAGCTACAGGCAAAAATAAAGAAAATGAGCTAGACAAAAATTCATATTAAAAATTATTCAAAATATGTGTGCATTTAACTGCCTGTAGATTTTGAAACAGCTTATACACAAACATCGGAGCTGATGTATATTATAGAGAATTTCATGTAGATTCCAAATTTGGAACGTACAAGTTGCTAGCTTTAATGGTTTAATAGCTACAGGCAAAAATAAAGAAAATGAGCTAGACAAAAATTCATATTAAAAATTATTCAAAGTATGTGTGCATTTAACTGCCTGTAGATTTTGAAACAGCTTATACACAAACATCGGAGCTGATGTATATTATAGAGAATTTCATGTAGATTCCAAATTTGGAACGTACAAGTTGCTAGCTTTAATGGTTTAATAGCTACAGGCAAAAATAAAGAAAATGAGCTAGACAAAAATTCATACTAAAAATTATTCAAAATATGTGTACATTTAACTGCCTGTAGATTTTGAAACAGCTTATACACAAACATCGGAGCTGATGTATATTATAGAGAATTTCATGTAGATTCCAAATTTTGAACGTACAAGTTGCTAGCTTTAATGGTTTAATAGCTACAGGCAAAAATAAAGAAAATGAGCTAGACAAAAATTCATATTAAAAATTATTCAAAATATGTGTACATTTAACTGCCTGTAGATTTTGAAACAGCTTATACACAAACATCGGAGCTGATGTATATTATAGAGAATTTCATGTAGATTCCAAATTTTGAACGTACAAGTTGCTAGCTTTAATGGTTTAATAGCTACAGGCAAAAATAAAGAAAATGAGCTAGACAAAAATTCATAATAAAAATTATTCAAAATATGTGTACATTTAACTGCCTGTAGATTTTGAAACAGCTTATACAGAAACATCGGAGCTGATGTATATTATAGAGAATTTCATGTAGATTCCAAATTTGGAACGTACAAGTTGCTAGCTTTAATGGTTTAATAGCTACAGGCAAAAATAAAGAAAATGAGCTAGACAAAAATTCATACTAAAAATTATTCAAAATATGTGTACATTTAACTGCCTGTAGATTTTGAAACAGCTTATACACAAACATCGGAGCTGATGTATATTATAGAGAATTTCATGTAGATTCCAAATTTTGAACGTACAAGTTGCTAGCTTTAATGGTTTAATAGCTACAGGCAAAAATAAAGAAAATGAGCTAGACAAAAATTCATATTAAAAATTATTCAAAATATGTGTACATTTAACTGCCTGTAGATTTTGAAACAGCTTATACACAAACATCGGAGCTGATGTATATTATAGAGAATTTCATGTAGATTCCAAATTTGGAACGTACAAGTTGCTAGTTTTAATGGTTTAATAACTACAGGCAAAAATAAAGAAAATGAGCTAGACAAAAATTCATATTAAAAATTATTCAAAATATGTGTACATTTAACTGCCTGTAGATTTTGAAACAGCCTATACACAAACATCGGAGCTGATGTATATTATAGAGAATTTCATGTAGATTCCAAATTTTGAACGTACAAGTTGCTAGCTTTAATGGTTTAATAGCTACAGGCAAAAATAAAGAAAATGAGCTAGACAAAAATTCATATTAAAAATTATTCAAAATATGTGTGCATTTAACTGCCTGTAGATTTTGAAACAGCTTATACACAAACATCGGAGCTGATGTATATTATAGAGAATTTCATGTAGATTCCAAATTTTGAACGTACAAGTTGCTAGCTTTAATGGTTTAATAGCTACAGGCAAAAATAAAGAAAATGAGCTAGACAAAAATTCATATTAAAAATTATTCAAAATATGTGTACATTTAACTGCCTGTAGATTTTGAAACAGCCTATACACAAACATCGGAGCTGATGTATATTATAGAGAATTTCATGTAGATTCCAAATTTGGAACGTACAAGTTGCTAGCTTTAATGGTTTAATAGCTACAGGCAAAAATAAAGAAAATGAGCTAGACAAAAATTCATATTAAAAATTATTCAAAATATGTGTTCATTTAACTGCCTGTAGATTTTGAAATAGCCTATACACAAACATCGGAGCTGATGTATATTATAGAGAATTTCATGTAGATTCCAAATTTGGAACGTACAAGTTGCTAGCTTTAATGGTTTAATAGCTACAGACAAAAATATAGAAAATGAGCTAGACAAAAATTCATATTAAAAATTATTCAAAATATGTGTACATTTAACTGCCTGTAGATTTTGAAACAGCCTATACACAAACATCGGAGCTGATGTATATTATAGAGAATTTCATGTAGATTCCAAATTTGGAACGTACAAGTTGCTAGCTTTAATGGTTTAATAGCTACAGGCAAAAATAAAGAAAATGAGCTAGACAAAAATTCATATTAAAAATTATTCAAAATATGTGTACATTTAACTGCCTGTAGATTTTGAAACAGCTTATACACAAACATCGGAGCTGATGTATATTATAGAGAATTTCATGTAGATTCCAAATTTGGAACGTACAAGTTGCTAGCTTTAATGGTTTAATAGCTACAGGCAAAAATAAAGAAAATGAGCTAGACAAAAATTCATATTAAAAATTATTCAAAATATGTGTGCATTTAACTGCCTGTAGATTTTGAAACAGCTTATACACAAACATCGGAGCTGATGTATATTATAGAGAATTTCATGTAGTTTCCAAATTTGGAACGTACAAGTTGCTAGCTTTAATGGTTTAATAGCTACAGGCAAAAATAAAGAAAATGAGCTAGACAAAAATTCATATTAAAAATTATTCAAAATATGTGTTCATTTAACTGCCTGTAGATTTTGAAACAGCCTATACACAAACATCGGAGCTGATGTATATTATAGAGAATTTCATGTAGATTCCAAATTTGGAACGTACAAGTTGCTAGCTTTAATGGTTTAATAGCTACAGGCAAAAATAAAGAAAATGAGCTAGACAAAAATTCATATTAAAAATTATTCAAAATATGTGTTCATTTAACTGCCTGTAGATTTTGAAACAGCCTATACACAAACATCGGAGCTGATGTATATTATAGAGAATTTCATGCAGATTCCAAATTTGGGACGTACAAGTTGCTAGCTTTAATGGTTTAATAGCTACAGGCAAAAATAAAGAAAATGAGCTAGACAAAAATTCATATTAAAAATTATTCAAAATATGTGTACATTTAACTGCCTGTAGATTTTGAAACAGCCTATACACAAACATCGGAGCTGATGTATATTATAGAGAATTTCATGTAGATTCCAAATTTGGAACGTACAAGTTGCTAGCTTTAATGGTTTAATAGCTACAGGCAAAAATAAAGAAAATGAGCTAGACAAAAATTCATATTAAAAATTATTCAAAATATGTGTACATTTAACTGCCTGTAGATTTTGAAACAGCTTATACACAAACATCGGAGCTGATGTATATTATAGAGAATTTCATGTAGATTCCAAATTTGGAACGTACAAGTTGCTAGCTTTAATGGTTTAATACAGGCAAAAATAAAGAAAATGAGCTAGACAAAAATTCATATTAAAAATTATTCAAAATATGTGTTCATTTAACTGCCTGTAGATTTTGAAATAGCCTATACACAAACATCGGAGCTGATGTATATTATAGAGAATTTCATGTAGATTCCAAATTTGGAACGTACAAGTTGCTAGCTTTAATGGTTTAATAGCTACAGACAAAAATATAGAAAATGAGCTAGACAAAAATTCATATTAAAAATTATTCAAAATATGTGTACATTTAACTGCCTGTAGATTTTGAAACAGCCTATACACAAACATCGGAGCTGATGTATCTTATAGAGAATTTCATGTAGATTCCAAATTTTGAACGTACAAGTTGCTAGCTTTAATGGTTTAATAGCTACAGGCAAAAATATAGAAAATGAGCTAGACAAAAACTCATATTAAAAATTATTCAAAATATGTGTACATTTAACTGCCTGTAGATTTTGAAACAGCTTATACACAAACATCGGAGCTGATGTATATTATAGAGAATTTCTTGTAGATTCCAAATTGGGAACGTACAAGTTGCTAGCTTTAATGGTTTAATAGCTACAGGCAAAAATAAAGAAAATGAGCTAGACAAAAATTCATATTAAAAATTATTCAAAATATGTGTTCATTTAACTGCCTGTAGATTTTGAAACAGCCTATACACAAACATCGGAGCTGATGTATATTATAGAGAATTTCATGTAGATTCCAAATTTTGAACGTACAAGTTGCTAGCTTTAATGGTTTAATAACTACAGGCAAAAATAAAGAAAATGAGCTAGACAAAAATTCATATTAAAAAATATTCAAAATATGTGTACATTTAACTGCCTGTAGATTTTGAAACAGCTTATACACAAACATCGGAGCTGATGTATATTATACAGAATTTCATGTAGATTCCAAATTTTGAACGTACAAGTTGCTAGCTTTAATGGTTTAATAGCTACAGGCAAAAATAAAGAAAATGAGCTAGACAAAAATTCATATTAAAAATTATTCAAAATATGTGTACATTTAACTGCCTGTAGATTTTGAAACAGCTTATACACAAACATTGGAGCTGATGTATATTATAGAGAATTTCATGTGGATTCCAAATTTGGAACGTACAAGTTGCTAGCTTTAATGGTTTAATAGCTACAGGCAAAAATAAAGAAAATGAGCTAGACAAAAATTCATATTAAAAATTATTCAAAATATGTGTACATTTAACTGCCTGTAGATTTTGAAACAGCCTATACACAAACATCGGAGCTGATGTATATTATAGAGAATTTCATGTAGATTCCAAATTTGGAACGTACAAGTTGCTAGCTTTAATGGTTTAATAACTACAGGCAAAAATAAAGAAAATGAGCTAGACAAAAATTTATATTAAAAATTATTCAAAATATGTGTTCATTTAACTGCCTGTAGATTTTGAAACAGCCTATACACAAACATCGGAGCTGATGTGTATTATAGAGAATTTCATGTAGATTCCAAATTTTGAACGTACAAGTTGCTAGCTTTAATGGTTTAATAGCTACAGACAAAAATATAGAAAATGAGCTAGACAAAAATTCATATTAAAAATTATTCAAAATATGTGTACATTTAACTGCCTGTAGATTTTGAAACAGCTTATACACAAACATCGGAGCTAATGTATATTATAGAGAATTTCATGTAGATTCCAAATTTGGAACGTACAAGTTGCTAGCTTTAATGGTTTAATAACTACAGGCAAAAATAAAGAAAATGAGCTAGACAAAAATTCATATTAAAAATTATTCAAAATATGTGTGCATTTAACTGCCTGTAGATTTTGAAACAGCTTATACACAAACATCGGAGCTGATGTATATTATAGAGAATTTCATGTAGATTCCAAATTTGGAACGTACAAGTTGCTAGCTTTAATGGTTTAATAGCTACAGGCAAAAATAAAGAAAATGAGCTAGACAAAAATTCATATTAAAAATTATTCAAAATATGTGTGCATTTAACTGCCTGTAGATTTTGAAACAGCTTATACACAAACATCGGAGCTGATGTATATTATAGAGAATTTCATGTAGATTCCAAATTTGGAACGTACAAGTTGCTAGTTTTAATGGTTTAATAGCTACAGGCAAAAATAAAGAAAATGAGCTAGACAAAAATTCATATTAAAAATTATTCAAAATATGTGTACATTTAACTGCCTGTAGATTTTGAAACAGCCTATACACAAACATCGGAGCTGATGTATATTATAGAGAATTTCATGTAGATTCCAAATTTTGAACGTACAAGTTGCTAGCTTTAATGGTTTAATAGCTACAGGCAAAAATATAGAAAATGAGCTAGACAAAAATTCATTGTTCATATTAAAAATTATTAAAAAATATGTGTACTTTTAACTGCCTGTAGCTTTTGGAACAGCCTATACAAAAACATCAATGCTAATGTATATTATAGAGAATATCATGTAGATTCCAAATTTTCAACCCAGACTATCATGTTTAACCGTGTACGAGTGATAGGTAAAAATTTGTAACATAATTGTAATATGAATTTGAACTTACCATTTTCGAAATATCCAAACAGCTTCACGCCGGCTGTATACTTGTACAGATCATCTGGAAGAAAAAATATATTCTTATTTATGTTGTCTACAAAACTAAATTTGTTAAACATCAAACAAATTTATATTTACAAAACAAATATCAAACATAGTACAAAATTAAAAATGAGTGTACTAGGGTATGAAACCCCAAGGAATCCAAATTTCACACCCAAAACCTTGTATATCATACCATTTCAATGATACCCATCCATATCATCACAGGAGTTCTTAATTTACTTTGTCAGTATGTTAACAATTCTTGTACTCAACACCTACATCATGTCAAGATGCGGAAATTTGCATTACAGTGAACCTGATGCATATGCAATGATCGGTATTCAGGTCTCTGAAACTGTAGTTCATTGTGTATGTCAAAGTATGACATTTACTGGTAAACTGTCACACAAGTTTTGTTATGTAACACTAAAGAGATATGTAGTAGGTACCAACAAATTGTATTTGTTAAATAAATATATTTCAGTTTAAGAATTGTATTTTTTTTTGTTAGTTCCTGAAAAATATTTGTATATATTATAATTTCAGAAAACTATAACATGCTTATTTTAACAACAAAAAATTACAAAAAATATTGTTTAAAATGCATATATGTAGTAACAATAAGTTACAAATTTGTTTTCTATTGCTTTTCTCAAATATTGATCTATTTTTTACATAAATTCACGACATCTTGGTGTGCCATGTTCAGCTAGCGTACGTGTAAAAAACATTAACAACATGTTTATATTTCATACTTCATAGCAACAATCTTAACAACAAAAGGTTTGTATATTACAAATAAATACTTACTATATTCTTGTTGTATTTTATTTTATATTTTACCTACTTATAGTACATAAAGTACTTATCATTATTTGCGTACTGCAGTATTTTTAATCTTGGTTGATAGTATTTTATTAATTAATAAATTTGGTGCAGTATTTATAGTTACTTACTACATCATGCTTGTTTTCAAACTGTTTCGGGATATAAAACGCATGCGTATGACGCCAATCGATAAATAAGGGATGAAAATAAGGGTAGATAGTTTGCTAAGGGTGAGGGTTGTTGCCTTTGAAACTTGTACCATTAAATGGCTTGGGTTCAAATCGTTGTAAAATTTGGGTTTAGCAATACCTGCTTACATTCATTTAAAGATATATATTTTATTTTTTGGTGGTATCAGATTTTTTATCCCTACCCAGTTTTGGGTACTAAACAAATACACATTTTGAAAATAAATAATCGCCATTTTTAAATGGTTGAAATAAAACCATGATATTTTGGTTCAGATGTCAAGGTAAATTTATGTACATTCTAAAAATATATACATATATATGCTAGATTTAAAGTTGTACCCATTTTCGCTAAAACCGGAAGTGATACAAATTCTTACAATCTTCTGTGCCCCTTTGTCTACCACACGACTTCCTTGTACGCAAGTCCAATATAAAGTATAGACCCAATTATAAAATTGCACGTATTTGACGTAATTTGACATTAACATCTATTTTTTTTATTTTTTATTTTTTGTTATTTTTTGTCTTAATCCATAGCAAGCTTCATTGCAAAAACCAAAAAGTATATAAGTTTTAAATTTACATATCTCGCTTATACAAATAGCTAATTTAATAATACTTGATGTGCTAGACGTAGAATTTAATTCTCTAAAATCTTATTTGAAGCATTTATTTCTAAAATCAAAATGAAACCATTTTATTCAAGAAAAACTGTTAACAACTTCAGGTAATATATCATTTCCGGTTAGCCTGTTTTAACCAAAATCTACTATGTTATTCCAATTGACATAAAAGTCTTATATATCAAATTTGAAAAGTTTTGGATTATATTTTAAAATAGTTTTTCAATTGTAGGCTTCAAATGAAGTACCATTTCTGGAAATTATGTAATGTCCAAAAAGGGAGGTGCACAACTAGATGTTATAGAAATCCTAAATACAAAATTTCAACTTTCTACGGCTTACCGCTTTTGAGTTATGTGAGATACGTACGTACGCCCGTACGTACGTACAGACGTCACGACGAAATTAGTCAAAATGAATTCAGGGATGGTCAAAATATATATTTCCGTTGAGTAAACCGAAGTTTTTCGCGATTACAATACTTCCTTTACTTCGTACAAGAAAGTAAAAAGAAATAATCTTGGGGTCAGACCTTCGCCGATCACCCTGTATATACAAAATCGCTAATAGGGTAGTAGGTCCGTTAATTTTAATTATGGTTAAAGTGAAATTAAATTTAATTTCCCTCCTTAATAAATTTTATGTACTTTTTATGCTACTTCTGTTTGATTGTATTGAAAAACGTAAATATAATGTAAATTTCATTAATTACTTTTTTGACAGTAATTAAAAAGTTTTCAACAAGTTAAACTGCTGTTTTCTTTTTTATGCATCATCAAATTTAACGAAGTATATTTTCTTCAAACTTCGTCATTATTAGGTAGATTCAGTAAAAATTTTGAAAGAAGTCCGATCAATTAATGTGTACCTAGCTACTATACTGTGGTTATATCTGAGTATATGTAGAATAGGAATTTGAATCTCTAGAAAACAGCAGTTAGAAGATTGCACTAGATATTTGACACCAATGTTATAATCGGATCTTTTATCGATTTTTGAAATACGGCTTCATACTACTAGAGAATTAAAGTATATTGTATATTTCTAAATTGACCTAAATTAATACAATCTAATTTAATAAAGTAGCAACAAGACTTAAATTCCGAATGATATTGATGATATTCTCCACTGTAAAATGAATGATAAATTTCTAAACAATGTCAGTTTTCCACTTGAACAACGTTACACATTTGTCACGTGTTAAACAAAAGCACAGCGTTAGAGCTACCACGATGAACTTTCTATACATCCATTGAGGATATAGTACATCACATACCAGAGTTCATGTAAGTAAACAAATGTAAAACAATAGAACCAGGGCGACAATTCATAATACAATGTGTGGAACTGTGGACAACGTAATTCCAAACTGCGATTTTGACACGAATGTTTGGGGTGGTTTATCCAAAACTGGGCAGGGTACATAATTGGGGATACCACCAATAGATTCTGTGGACTTTTCTACATATATGTACCAATTTTCAGAATGAATGTTTATTTGGATTTAAGTGGATTATAAAAAAATCTAATGTGGTCAACACAACACCTTCCGATATTTAATTTTCATTAATTTAAATATACATATTTACATAGTTATCCTGGAAACTGCATTAAAATCCTGTCCATATAACTATGGTTCTATTTACTATTTTATTTTTAAAACGTTACTATTATTAATTTGAAATGATTAGTTCTTTGACAGTGACATTTATCTGTCAGTTACAAACATTTGATTCATGAACTGTCTAATCAAGTAGTTGTGTTTGTTTAAATTATAGATAATTTTATAAATTTATCTATAAAATATATAGTAAAAGTATTAATGCAAACCAATAGAAAATTTAATAATCTTTAATTTTTATACTAACATAAATCTCATCATTACCGATATCTGTGTATGAAGCAGATTGGCACACCCAGCAATGGTTAATAAGCCGTGATGATATATTTATTTATTTTATTTATTTATAAATCTCGAAAAAATAACATTTAAAGGTATTTTTCGTAGAAAAAATATTTTGAGCTCAAGTAAAGTGCCCTTTCCGGTTATCTGATTTACACCAAAATCTACTGGCTTCCTTCCATATTAGAATAAGGTATAAATACAGGGTTTCAAAATTTTCTGAATGATAGTATTTGAGTTAGTAAACAGACATCATCGTGAAAATGTTAAAATTGGATTCTAGGGACCTTAAAACGTAATTATTTACCACAATGTCGATATGCGATTTTTAGCACGATCCCTATGCCTTCCTTACCAAGGGTAGCGGGAGGTAAACACTCATCAATAATTGTATTTAAAAAATTTCAGTTAATTTATGATCCTGAGAAATAATTCACCTCTCATACCTAAAACGGGTGTGAAATACGGCCTTAGTGACTTCACCCATAGATTCCTCGTACTTAAATTAACAAGTATACCAATTTTCATGAAAAAATTACCACAGATACATTTTTAATTAAAGATATAATTGAAAATGGTAAAAAAATTATGGTGTATCTAACTTTTGAAAAGTTATTTAAAGGAAAATATTTGTTAAAACAAATTAAAAATGAATTCCTGTATTTAAAATTTTCTGTAGAAGTGATTGGTGCAGTCGTCATGTTTGTACCTTCACCCATTTTTGAATAATGGATGTGGATTTGCAAAAAAAGTTATACGGTAATTTCAAATTTCCTTTTTCATGTTAAGTGACTTCATTATAAAGTATCCTTTATATCTTTTCACATACACATATTATCCTTTGAATATACAATGCACAAACATTTATTTGTTGTCTTTTGCGACATATTACATCCTTTGTGTATGAATGCATATTATAGTACAACATATCGTCAGTATATATATACCGGGTGTTTAATATTTTGTGGACCATAGGAAATACAATTGTAAAATTTTCATATTGCTGTAAATTTTGCCCTATTAATTTTAGAACAAAAATGTAAGTACAAAAAATGTTCAGAATTAAAAACTATATATATATATAACAAGTCCAAAATTATTGTTTATATGCGTTTCGTTTGCGAAATAGGGTCAAAATAATAGTAATAATTTTTAACTAGTGCCATGAGCAATAAGCGCAACATTTTAAACAGTTGTATTGCTTGAGGTAGGCGTATGACATCTGTCATAAAATTTTATAATGCCGGCAAATAAGTATTATCAATTCAGTATGGCATTGTTGAAAATGCTAAATTATGAATAAGGGGCAACACATGAAAAAAAGAGTAATTCATTTGAAAATTATGTTTCTTTCTAAATAATGGTTTTCTGAAAGATTTATGTTCTTCACTTATGTTTTTGCAAAATACAAAAACATAGACTTAACTTAAAAACTAAGGAGTAATAAATTGATTTTAACGTCAACGTCACTGGGTAGATATTAGCACAGAGGGCAGTGTAGTATATAATTAGGTATCTGTAATTCTACGACATATGTCATTAGAATTTATAGTGTGTTAGAAAGTAATCCCACTATTTACGTATATCTGTCCACCACATAAATTAAATAAACGTAGGTCAACTAATCTTTCTAATAAAAAATACTGCTAAGCTACTGCTATAAAGTGATGTGTATTCTTTCTTCGAACAAATGGCCTTGAATATTCATCTTTCGTGAATAATAGTATATTTGAATTATATGTTTTATCTTGCAAGGCACTGTGTAAAAATCTTAAAGACTGATATTTTATTTTACGTTTATCTCATGACAAAAACCTATTATATCAATAATATCATTTGACCCCTGTGGTGCACTCTCCACGCCTGCAATGAATGCCCATGAGGTGCCGCCTGGTAAGAGCCCGCACGGTGCAAATATTTCATCATTACCAATATCTGTATACAAAGCAGATTGGCACACTCAGCAGTGGGTAGTACGTCGTGATGCAGTATTCAATTCTATTTTTTTTTTGTATTTACACTTTAGTTATAAAATGAATAGGGCAGAATTTACAGTAATATGACAATTTTACCATTGTATTTCCTATTGTCCATAAAAAAGCAGACACCCTGTATGTGTAAATTTAAGTAGTAAATTTAATAAGTAGAAAACCGTGTTGATTTATATATACTCTACTCAACGAATCTATTTTTAATTTCTAGAATCGCAGACATCTTATTTTAACTTAAAAAAATTGAAGAGCGTCCCCAAAAAACATCCGCTGCTATTTTGGTTCAGTGACGTCACTGTACACTATGTTTACTAGTAAGTTTGTATACATTGACCCAGCTAAAAATATTACCATACGTTTTATATAATGAACGTAGAAAATCGTGTGCGTATATACTACAATGAGTTCGTGAGGTAAATAAGTATTAAGAAAGAAAGGAAGTAACGGTAAAGAGTACAAGATAAAATGCAGGAAATGAAGAAGGAAATATCTAAGCGAGAAATGAAATACGTAAAATAAACTTGAAAGAGTATGACAAAAAATGAAGATAAATATGCTTCTAAGAAATTTTTACAATCACAGAATCAACTTACGTATTTTTATAGATTTCGAAAATATATTATCACGGCATATTACCCATTGTTGGGTGTGTTAATCTGCTTTATAAATTTCTGTACCCACTTAACGCAGGATCATGTTTAAATATTAAAAAATTATTTACTTTAAGAAATAGAAAAATAAATATTTAACGGCTATCTCTTTCTATCAATGCAAATAGTAAGTAAAATGGCGCCAACAACTGCCAGTTGGGATGTCAACGAAACGTCAAAAATATTGCAGTCATTAAAATACTTGATTCTCGATGAAAATTTGCATCGTTAGACATTTTAGCTCCAATAAAAGCTTTTGTAACTTCTTTCGGGAAGTTTTTTAAAGTTGTCAAATATTTTTCTCACATTTTACGTCTAAATTTTTTAGAAACAAACACCATAGATCTCAGTTCTTACTATGCGCAGATCCTCATTGCGCATATCTTCTATCGCTTTAAATTGAAAAGGTCTATATACAGTATGTTAAAAAAAATCATAACTCGGAGGAGGCTATGAACAAAGAAATAAATGTCATTTTGCCAAAAATGTTATCTAAAGTAATCAAAACTTTTCTTCTTGAATCTTGTTTTAGGCCCACTTTTACAATTGATGGAGAAACTATGGTATATATATATATATATATATATATATATATATATATATATATATATATATATATATATATATCTTCAATATTGTTATTATTTCTACCTTCTAATTTGCATTTTTCACGATGGTAGATGATATAAATGATATTTTTGATTCTGACAGTGATGATGAAATACTTGATTGACATTTGTCAAACGTAAGAATGACAACACCTCGTTTGTGTTTACGTGGTATCCATAAGAACAAGGGATAAAGTTATCCGAGGTTTATACGACCGATTTCCATGGGATAAGAAATACAATTTTCAATTTTATACCTGGTATAGCGTTATACGAGGTTTATCTAATGATTGTAAAAGTGGCCCTTAGAAATGGAAACAAATTAGGAAACGGCGATTTTCCTTAAAATTTCAAGATCAATTTTGACAACTTGGCCTTTAAATTGAATAATGATTAGACATACGTTTCTCTGTTCATAGCCTACTCCGAATTAGGATTTTTTAACACACTGTACTATCGGTCAATGTATTTATATAAAAATATTTTTGTTTCGTTTTCCTGTTTTATATCAAAAGTTGACAATGAACACAAACAACAAAATTTATCTTAAATATATGTATTATTTCCTGGTACTACTTCTAATGATAATATTTAACACTAGTAATATCCAAATATGTGATGAAATAAAATAAATATATAATTTTATCATCACCTCTTTAAGTACTGTAAGTATACCAATTTCCTTATACATATTTTGGTAATGACGATTTATTTTTACCTTAAATAAATTTACAATGATTTCTTATCAAAAATAAATATTGTCCTTCACTTTAATATTTACTTTAAATAAATTAAATATTAAATATTCGTTAACACACATTTCAAAGTGTTTTTCATGCAATTTAGTACAGCACAGATTTTAAAATTATACAACAAAATGTATTGTGAATTGTCACACTGTTGGTTACGATAAATTCTGCTGATTATAAAGTTCTTGATAGTGTTATCAAAATTATACGAATGCGTATCACGACTTCAAGGATATATTTGATACAACAATATGCTGTGTTAGATATTTTTATAAAGAATTGAAGCTAAGGTCGTTTTAGCTGGAACATATATTTGTTAAAAATTATAAGTAGTAAATATATGAATATTTGGTCATACTTTTTAATGAAAATTTGTATACATATGTAGTTTTACCCAAAAAATCGATTTTTGATCAAATTAAAAATGTATCTTAAACCCATTAATGGGTATATGATTCCTACCCAAAATTGGGTGGAGATAAAATCTCGCCGATAACAACATTCAATTCTACATAATTTCTTAAATATGTACACCAATTTTTAAATTTTTTGCTCAACTGGTCTAGCTACTATGAAATTGTAAATTATTCAAAAAAGTAGTAGGTAAGTATCAAAATTATCCAAACTAAAAATTTATCCGTTAATTTTTTTAACCAAAATTGGTATACGTAAGTAGTTTGACCCAAGAAATCGATTGGTGAAAAAATAAAAGTCGTAGCTTGTACCCATTTATAGGTAGATTTTTTCAACCTAAAATTGGGTACGGTTACAATGTTTTAAATATTACCACTAGAATCTATGTAATTTCTTATTTACGTATACCGATTTTAAAATTGGTCTGGCTTCTATGAAATTGTAAATATTCAACAAAGTCTAAAGTATGTTAATTTTTTACCTCCCACTACCCTTGGTAAGGAAGGTATAAGGATCGTGCTAAAAATCGCATATCAAGATTTTAGTAAATGACCACGTTTTAAGGTCCCTAGAATCCAATTTAATATTTTCACGATGATGTCTGTTTGTATGTATGTGTGGATATGTGTGTGGATCCTTTACTCTAACTCAAATACTATCATTCAGAAAATTTTGAAACCTTGTATTTCGAACTTTTTCTGTAATGGAAAGAGTCCATTAGATTTTGGTGTAAATCGGATAACCGGAAATGGCACTTTACTAGAAGCTAAAAATAGTTTTTCTTCGAAAAATACCTTTAAATGTTATTTTTCGAGATTAATGTTATTATAAAAATTAAAAATTAATACTTTTTCTATATATTTTATGGATAAATTCAAACAAGCAAAACTCCTTGGTTACACAGTTCATATCTTAAATGTATGTAACTGACAGATAAATGTCACTGTCAAAGAACTAATCATTTCAAATTAATAACAGTAACGTTTTAAAAAGAAAATGGTAAGTAGAACCCTAGTTATATGGAATGGATCTTAATACAGTTTCCGCAATAACTAAATATGTAAGTATATATTTTTAAATTAATAAAAATTAAATAGCGGGAGGTTTGGTGTTGGCCACATCAGATTTTTTTTACATAAGTTCGATCAAGATTATCTGTACCATGAACGGATTAACAAATTGGCATACATCTAACTCTCTCACTTGCAATGACAAGAAACGTGTGCGATAAAGATGCACGAGCCCAAACTTATATTAGTTGGGTCGGTTAACATTTTCAACAAATTATAAAAAATTTCTACAAATTTCTTTCGACAAATTTAAAATAAAAATTTTAAACTTAACAAAAACTGAATTTATTATTCAAGTATTGCGCATTTAATATTGGGTTACATCGCCTTTATTAGTAATACCTGCTTTAATTCTATTGGGCATTGGATCCCTAAGTCCTGCACATTTTCCTGTGAGTATTGCAACGCACTGAATTTTTACGAAGTTGGTTTTCATTGTGCCAAAAGTAAAGGTATTGGTATTTAAAATTTCTAACCATTAGAGTAGTTTTTATAATTTGTTGAAAATGTAAAACAGCCGTAATATGAATTTGGGTTGAACTTGTAAATATATGTGCCAAATTTACGATACGCCATTTTTCGTTTAACTCAAAGTCAAATTAATACACAATTTATCAAGGCTAAAATATCAAAACAATAATATTAAAAATGATTGACAGCCTAACAAACAAGTTCAATACAAAAATGACAAATCACGAAACGTCTTTTCTTCACCACTTTCTTCTACAACCTTGCTGCTCAGAGCAACGACCGAAACAATCATGGTATACCTGCCCGACCTGTGGGCTTCGTTTCTTTACAATACAGGTAAGGTAGAACTCACACCAACATACAATTCACACACACACGCACTAATACATAGGTAGAGTTGATGCTTGACTATGGTTCAAGTTCTACGCTCAGTAAGCCTCAGTCAGTGACTCAGAGTGTAGTCAGTTTGAGTCAGAATTTAAACGCGACGCGAATTAAAAACAAAGTTAGTTGGTTGTTGTTTGTGGTTTAGATTGTGTTATGTGTACAAGGATTTGCGAATTTTAAGGATTTATTATGAGGTAGATAAAATATAGCAAGATATATATATAATTTTGATTATCAAAAACATAATTTCTGTTCAGGAATCTTACATTTTGTAAAAGTGCAATTCTCGAAATTGAATATTGTGTTCAAATTTCAAAATAAATAAGTATTTTTGTCCATACATACATACGTCCATACTTTTTTAAAGTCTATCTTTTAAAATTAGTACCTACTACAACCTTTAGACTATGCGTCTTTTAAATTTCAAGGCAAAAACCAAATTACAAAAGTGTCAGATTAAATGTAGCCTAAATACAAACTTAAAATTTTATTAGAAGTATATGTAATCTGCAAAAACTGAATATGTTAAATTATAGAATATAAATAAAATGTAAAAAATCTGATGTGGCCAGCACATTACTTTCCGTCAGTTGTATGTATTTTGTATAAATTTCATACAGAAAGTTCCTTGCAAAAGATTTTATTTCTTGTATATTACCTTCCGGCTGTTATATGTATTTTATACAAATTCCATACAGAAAATAGCTAGCAAAAGATCCTATATTTCCAGTACAATTATAACACAAACACACTTATCTCAATTGCGTTTGACACTGACATCTTTCAATCAGAATTTCCTTTAATACTAGCTGTTTCCATAGCTGTCTACTTTATGAAATTTAATTTGTTTATAATTTTTTAACTTTATTTCTATTTAATATTAACTATAAAATTCAGTCAAATCGTATAGAGAATAAAATATTCTTTAGTATTTATAATAACATTAAATGTGATAAAATAATATTTAACATAGATTTTCAAGAGAAACTGTTAAAATCTTCAAATGAAGCTACTTCCGGTAGACCAATTGTAACCAAAATCTAGTCAGCTCTTCATATGAATGTAACGATGAAGAATACAAAAAAATTATAATTTTTGAAATTATAGTATTGGAGTTATCGCAGACGAAAATTTTGTTACATACACACACATATAGACATATTCGTAAAAATAGTAAAATCGTATTCTAGGGACCCTACAACGTGCTTATTGATTAAAAACTTTTCCTTATCTAAAAGTGGCAGAAGGTAAAAAGCTATTTCAAGTAAAACTGTTGTCTGAATGACGAATGTTAATATTTTTATACATTTTTTAATTTTCGACGATAACATTGTTTGAACAAATATATTTATATTTATTTATTACTTGTTAACGCCTTAGTCTGTTACCCTGATGAAGCTGTAAGTGTCAGCGAAACGTTGGCCTGACACTAAACAATAAAAATTTAGACTGCAATTCTGCTATTATCTCATCCCATTACTAGTATCGTGTAATTCCGATTAAGCAATATTGGGAATTGTTGGGCATCAGGAGTTCAAAGCTAGTTCTGAATAAATTTTACAGACAATGTCGGAATTCGGGTATGGAGTGTAGCATTATTTAAATTTGTTTTGAACTAAAAATGCATAAAATTATAGACTTTAATAATACTGCATTTTAAATGAACAAAGCATTGTATTTTAATTGTTACCTTGAAAACATAATTTTGATCAAACAATAGGTTCTTATGGACGTAAAATTCTAAATGGAATTTGCAATTTTTTACATAAAATAATTCGATAAGAAAATATAAACTAGTGAATTTAAAGTAAGAATAATGATATAAACTTTAATTTTTTCCTTCATAAAAAATCATATGATGTACATTCATCACATATGTAATACGCGGTAATTAAATCAAGGTCTAGTATGCCAGTATAATAGCATAATAAATACGGTTCTACACTGATGTTCAACTAATCGGAAATAATTAATACTAGCAGTAGCAGCGTGATAAAATCGTAATTAGCGTTACAACAATAAATCACGGTATAATATCCACACTATAATATATATATATATATATATATATATATATATATATATATATATATATATATATATATATATATATATATATATATATATATATAAACAAAAAAATTACTCTTTCCGGCAATACCATATACCTACAAAAAGCGTTTTTTATTCAGAGCAGTTACCTCCGGTTACCTGGTAACCGCATTTTATTGAGCACTCCGAATGTTGGTACGAAATAATTCAGATATCTGCCTGAAACTACTGTCAGCATTATACGGAATAAAAATACAACCCTGTGGTGTATTCTCCACGCCAGCAGTGAGTGCCCGTGAGGTGACGCCTGGTAAGCGCCCACACGGTGTTAATATTTCATCATTACCGATATATGTGTACAAAGCAGATTGGCACACCCAGCAATGGGTAATAAGTCGTGATGATATATTTATTTATTGACAGATAATATTCAGTTGACAATGACATCCTATGTTCTATTTTAAATGGAACGTTCTTATACATTGCTGTCATTAGGTACTATGAAAATTATAAATCCTATGTTTCACGTTAAAAAATACTCACGGTATATCAACACGGCCATTACTGGGTGTGCTAATCTGCTTTGTGTTTTGTACACATATCGATAATGATTATATATTCGTACCGTGTGGCATCTGACGGGCACTCATTGCTGCCGTGAAGAGTGTACCACAGGAGTAATTTTGTGTAATATAAATTTAAATGATCTTGACGTCGGGCGGATTCGAATCTGGGTCTTCAGATTCGGGACCACAGATAAGTTTCAAGAAAAACTGTTACAAATATTTAGTTAATATGTTAATTATTTTAAATTGTTAAGATTGGAGTCAATAATGTTCAAGGATTTTTTTTATTGTTCCGGTATTTAATTCCAATTAAAAATCTATCAATTTCTCATTGTTTTGACCACGTGTACAGTAATTGCATTCTAGTCTTATCACAAATATTTAACCACGTGAATTTTTACCTTCAATTCTAAGTATTTAATTACCGGTAATTTTATTTGTTTTTACTCTCATGACACATTGTAATTCATGGAAATTATTTTTCAGAATTAAGCGAGAATTTATTTAAAAAACATTGAAATATAAAACATATGTTTCTGGTGGTACTCAGAATAATTGACGATGTTTCCTCTCAATTATGTAACACATAATCATATGACAGATGTGTCTTCAGTTTTTCTGCTAAACACATGCAAAAATAATTACAACAAAAGCAAGGTCATGTATCTTTACAGTATTGTTACAGCTATAAAAATGTCGTTACCAGATGATAATTCTGGCTATGAATACTAAAATATCACCGTGTAAAGTTGTATTCAAATCGTAGAAATCTACATATTTTGTCGCTATTTTTCATGTAAGAGTGGTCGACACAAATATGGAAACAGAAACAAGACAAAAGTACTGAGAACTTGTGAGAAAATTCATATATGTTTAACACTCTGTCAATTCTACACCACTCAACAGGAAAATTTTTGCAGGAGCTATATTTTAGAGAATTTCATGTAGATTCTAAATTTTCAAGCCGCAAGTTGTTATCTTTAACCGTGTAAGAATGGTGGATAAAAATGTGTAAACAGAGCAGAAGACAAAAATACTGAAATCTTGTAAGAAAATTCATATATGTTTAACACTCTGTCATTTCTACACCACTCAACAGGAAAATTTTTGCAGAAGCCATATTTTAGAGAATTTCATGTAGATTCTAAATTTTAAACCCGCAGGTTGTTATCATTAACCGTGTATGAATGGTGGATAAAAATGTGTAAACAGAGCAGAAGACAAAAATACTGAAATCTTGTAAGAAAATTCATATATGTTTAACACTATGTCATATCTGAACCACCCCACGGGAAGAAAATTGCATGAGCCATATTTTAGAGAATTTCATGTAGATTCCAAATTTTCAAACCGCAGGTTGTTATCTTTAACCGTGTAAGAATGGTGGATAAAAATGTGGAAACAGACCAGAAGACAAAAGTATTGAAAACTTGTAAGAAAATTCATGTTTAACACTATGTCATATCTGAACCACACCACGGCAAAAAAGTTACAGGAGCCATATTTTAGAGAATTTCATGTAGATTTCAAATTTTGAACCCGCAGGTTGTTATCTTTAACCGTGTACGAATAGTGGATAAAAATGTGCAAACAGGGCACAAGACAAAAGTACTGAGAACTTTGAGAAAATTCATATATGTTTAACACTGTTATTCCTAAACTACTCAATGGGAAAACTTTTGCAGTGACCATGTTTTAGAGTATTTCATGTAGATTCAAAATTTAGCAGATGATAATTTTGGTGATAAATACTAAAATGTCACCGTATGAAGTTGTTGTTTCGTCGTTCGAGTAAAAAAACAAAGAAAACATTTTTGCAGTTTGCTTCTTAATTAGAGAAGTTTATTTAGCGGATGTTTACATTAAATTAATAAGTTTTTATCGCCCAATGGTTTGTGGGTCAAACTTAACGGAAATGAAGAGAAAGTTTGCGAATTTAAACTTGGGTGATGAGTAGGTCACAAATTTTAAAATATGACGTTTTGTTTGCTCCGAAGGAATAAGTAAAAATTTATAATTTTTAAATAGCACAGAAGTTACTACATTTTTACCTCTCGCTAAGAGAGGTATTGAATTATGCTAAAAACGCATATCTAGATTTTAGTGAATAAGCACGTTTTAAGGTGTCTAGAATCCGATTATAACATTTTTACGATGATGTCCGTATGTATGTGTGTGTGTGTGTGGATGTTGGATCCACGATTTCTCAAATACTACAAGACTTAAGACATTTTTAACTACGGATCCTCAACAATAATGGGAAAAGTTGATTAAGTTTTGGTAACAATTGGACAACCGAAAGTAGTAGTTACAAGAAAAAAATCATCTAAGTATTATTTATCGAAAATTTCTGTAAATACTTATATTAAAGAACGTTAAATTCTTTATTCGATAAATATAAATTCATTATTATATCTTCTATAGATTTAGAGATAAAGAAATGCATATAAAATAATTTGGTGTAAAAATTCTCAGATCAAACTATATCAAGGCAAGAAATTCAAATGTTTGTAATTAATACATAAATGTCAAAAATATTTGTACATCATTATGAAGATTATGAAAATAAAAAAAAGTCAACGACGCAAAAGAATATACGTAAAAAAGAATATAAAAGAAATTTGTGAAAAAATGACGAATATAAAGAAAAGTAGAAAAAGAAAATTTCAGGATATTGAATATAAAGAAAATGTATGTATTGTACATAATATATATTAAAATATCCCATAGATTTTGCAAATATATGTAAGAATTATTTTGCAATGAGACATGAATATATGTATTTGTATTTAAAAATATTTTTCGTTTTATGCGTACAACCAGGTAAAATAACTGGCGAGAGGTTATGTGCTGGCCACATCAGATTTTTATTGAAATAAAATACTAATAAATAATGCTGCAATAAGGTATAATATTTGTTTTTAATGTTAGTATACAATACTTGAAAATATTCAGTAAACATCCGTTTGAAATTAAAATAGTCACAATAAAAAAAACTGCGTCGTATTTAAATTTAATTGTATATTATTATTATTGTATTAAAAATTGTTTTTCCCAAATACAGACATCGACATGGAAAACGAGATATGTCATTATTTAAAGAATAAATACTTGTATAAAATTTATATTCAAGTATATACTACAAAATATTATTGTTTTTAGTACCGCAATAATGAAGTTGGTAAAATGTATATGTGAATATTAGGCTCGTTACTATCAGTCCCTTGTTTTATTATTCATTTGTCAAAATGTCACTAAACGCAGATACCGTAACTTCCGTGGTTTTGTACTTGAAGAAGCAGTCGTGTTATGTAGCTAACAAATACATGGTATCGCAAAGTACTGCTAATTAATTTTTATTTTAAATATAATTCATAATTATACATTCTTACAGGGAGATAACAAAAATTTCCAAAAAAAATGACCCGTTTTCTGTACCGCTCGGTGTAATTCCGTAACACCTTAGCGTATTTATGTTTATACATTCTTATCAGTTCTTAAACAGTCTAGTTTGTGTAAATCATTTTTAAATACTTTATCTTTGTTTTGAAATATTTAAAAAACAGTAAACACATACAAAATACCAGTTATACATTATGATGAGTATAAAAGTAATCTTTACCTAGTTTCATTATCATCAACAACTAAACATTACCTTAAAATATGTCAATTTATACCCAAAGCTGAGAGAAAAGTGTACCCATATATATTTTTCCTAGCATAATAATATCTATTTCCGTAATCTGTCAACAACAGAATCTCTTCCGGTCTTTGCATTTGTTTCCAGGTGACGCTCCTAATTTCATTTGTTCGGTCGCATGGCAACAACGATGAGTTAAATGGTAAATTAACGCTGATTCAAGGGCTATTGAATTTGTACTTTTAGTAGGAGTATGGTAATAAGTATGACATTTAAATTACTGATCGTTTGACCCTATTAAGAACCATTTGATAGGTGAAATTTGTAACACCATCTTATAGCAAATGCGAAAAAGTGTTTGTCGGGTTTAGCAATAAAATTAGAAATATCGTAATTATGGCAAAGCGGCATATGGCTTACTTCTTGTATTATAACATTGGTTGCCAACGGGCCGTTATATATATTAGCTGTAATATTTTTGGACAAAATCTCAGCTCATCCCATATAACTTCAGATAAACTCAGGAAATCGTTGTTCTTTTTGACACAACTGATCTGAGTTGTTTTGAGTAAACTCACTTCCCCCTTGCCGATGCTACACTGTCAGTTTACAAAGCTCAAAATTATTTGAAACACTCAGTTTGCATTTTAAGGTTATATAATACAACAAGTCACTTGGTTTATTTGGCCTCTAGCGTGGTTTACACGTCGGGTAACCTTGTAAACTTAGTCTCCCCCTCTTGTTGCTTAAACTCGGCCTCTAGCGTGGTTGACACGTCGGGTAACCTTGTTTAAGACAGTACTATCCCCCTTGCTCCTGAAGATGCCCCATACGACTGCGGGAGAAACGTTGAGCTCTGACTCAAAATATGACACAGTCCATTCCCGGAAAACGAATATTTCTCATAATACAACAAATTTTATATTCAAATATACAGATATACTTAGAGTAATATATTTTCAACATGATCCATTTTTCGTTTACAAACAGTATCATAAATCAGAAAATAAGTCAATGATTTTGACAGCTGTTACAGAAAATACTATCGGAAAGAAGTAAGCGATAAAATGGAATTAAACTCTATGATGTGTTCTTTTTGCACACATCATAACTCATTTCATCTCAACTCAGTTATGTACTGAGCTGAGTTTCAATTGGGTCAAAAAGAATACAGCTAATATAGTAAAATAATCTCCCTGGGCCTCGATTTTGTTACTTTAAATTGTCTGATTTCAAATTCGGTCAGAATTAGTTTTTCCCCACTACGAATTCTTCTGCTCCAGACCAGTATAGAATTTAAAATCTACCCGGAGAAAGAATCGGGGAAATATCAATTCTGTCAGATTTAAAATTCTACTGGTCTGGTGCAGTAGAATTCGTAGTGTGGAAAACCCAATTCCGACAGAATTTTAAATCAGAAAGAATTTAAAGTTACAAAATCGAGGCCCTTTTCCTTTACCATAAATGCTATTTTTATTTGAAATAATTTTTGAAAAATAATACGATTGTTTGTACTATATTTTACTATACAGAGCATGTCTTCCGTTCAACAGAGCAGTGCAAATAATAGCCAGTTAGCATCCAATGTTACAATATTTATACTTTTGTTTCTAAACCCGACAGAGTTTTTTTTTGACTACAATAAAGTCATGTTTAATTTTTCTTGTGGTTTTATTTCATGTGGGATAGGCGTGTATTTTTGTACGTGGAAGAAAAATGACGAGAAAAAGTGAAAAGGAAATACGAAGCAATAAAAAGAAATGTTTTATAGGAAATGGTTTCAGGTAAACCACTAATTATTTCAACAAGAACATTTTATGCCTTGCGAGGTATCTTATTATATTACTCCACCTGAGAAATGGATAAAGCGTGATTTGTGTTAATCCTGCTGGTATGAAGCTTACACAGGCTACGAAAGAATAGATCGATTCAAATGTGACGATCGTGCGTAACTGCCATCTTGCCCCAATAGGTCATTTTGCCTCGTAGGTGGGGTAAGATGAAAAAATTTACCGAATAATTTATTTTTACCAAGATTTTGAATAATTATTTAGTTCTTGTTTATAAGATAGAAAGCTACATACAGGGTGTTGACGCTAAGGTGCGAACATAGGAATTTAACATGGGATTTAAGTTTAAGAGTGTGAAGTTGTTCAGAATTAAAAGTTGTATATAAAACTGCTTTAATATTTTTTATTATGTCTAGTTTCTTCACAATTTTAAATTTCAATATTTCGGTTTATTAGTAGCAATAGCCATGACGCTTGTTTTCTTTTTCTATTTCTATTTATTTATAAACGTCAAATACCTATGTACGCACATTAGCGTCAACACCCTGTATGTGTTATTTAATATTAATATAGGCTTGCTTCAAAAATGTAATGGGTTTCGGTTTTAAAGGAAATTTTCCTTAAGCTAGTTATGTTGCCCCATTCTCCTCTATATGTTTTATTTATTTTAACGCGCAGAGCTATTATCTGATAGAGGTATTATAATTCCTAACATTCCACACATAGTAAATAGCATATAGAGTTTTACAATTATAACACTGTCATTTAAGAGTTCATGAACTTGATAGGAAGTAACTTTACGCTTACTGGCGTAGTGCATAGAGAATTCACGGGTGGAACGAACTTCATGAATTGTTAGACTGTCTACATACACGTACATATACATATAAATACATGACAAAATTATATTTATTCCTCATACCCATAAGATATATTAATTTTTAAAGATCGGCCGATTTATATTTTCAACAAATTATATAATAGTATGACCAGCGAATGAAAGTTGACGTTTAGATTATTTAATAGATGTGGTTTCATTTGAAAACATTTCCCTATATTTGATTTGAAAGGAAACTGACCCTTATGTATTCCGTTACAAAAGATTAGAATTATACTCAATACCAGAAGGAATTTAAAATGACAGCAACAGGATTCAGCGATGTATTTAAAAATATTAATACCGCAAATTCTAGTTCGTTCTTAGGTATAAGCAACCCTCGAATCGGAATTACTGTTAGAGGAAATTCAAAATAATCCTATTTCATACAATTGCCAAACTAAATAGTTCAAAAATCAAAATATTTTGTTGTAATCAACATAAACGAAAAATGTTTAAATATTTTAAAAGCACCCCTGTTCTGATATTCAGTTATCCTAGTCGGCCATATATTTTCAACCAGACATACTGGATGTATTTCTGTGCTTTCCTAGACCAGTATTTAAATGGGTTCATAGAAAGATTTCATACCTGAATATTTCGTACAAGGCTATTCTTCTCTAGGGTTTCAAAATAAACCACATCTATAAAATAATTTAAACATCAACTTTCATTCGCTAGTCATACCATAAACTATATGGTGAGAAATTTCTATAACATTCTACTCAAACTTTTGGTGGAATAATGTGGTATTAATACAATTTCAAGTAAACTAAAATTACAAAATTACTATTTGATAGTAACATGGTTGTAAATGTTGAAAAATAATGTCATATACCTGTAATGATAGATATAATGATCGCGTTTATGAGCTTTGAAACGTACGGTCTTGGCTTCTTGCCAAGTGCATGGCATAAGTAATATAATTGCCAGCTGTTAGACAATTTTGGCATGAAACTTGTTAAGCCAAGGCTTGGAGAAATAACACCTGACATATAACGACAGTAGTACAAGACCAAAATGATTTCAACCAGACGATTATTATGCAATTTATTTGGCTGCTTAAGTAAATGCATTTTTTTACATTTTTTTTTGTTGTATTACTCCGAAATGTCAAAAGTATGGCTGCATAAAAATCGTTATTTATGTACCTAGAACAAAAAATTGCATATTTCATTTTTTTGTCTAGAAGACTAGTACAAAAAATTACAATAATTATTAAATCGTAGTAAGCTTTGCGGACGAAAATTGATGGTTTAGTGTAGGAAAAAAATATGCGGACGAAAAAGGTTTGCGTACGAAAAGTGATAACCTTCAGAAAAGTGTCATTTTCTCCGAAAATAAGTTCGTAAAATTTAATTTCTCGTACAGGTAGACAGAAAAAATTATTATTGTTTATTACAAAATTTACAGGAAAAATGGGCGTAGATTTCGTGCAGATAATTGTGCCCCTAGGAATACACGACGTGCGTCTATGTAATTAACCATGAACTATAATTTGAAAATGTTATTACAGTATATACATGCACTTTCATTATTGCATTTTTTCTTGAAAAAAAATCTATTGTATTCTATAATTGTTACGGCATTTTCTTTATTGCATTGTGTAAATACACAATTTGAAAAGAGCTATATAATATAATTTTCAACGCTTTTTTTATGAACAATGACTTTGTAAATAAAAAATTGTGACGTCAGATAACTAGGTTGCTGAATCATTTCACAGTATTAATCTTCATATTGTGACGTCATAATGTTATGTGATTATATAAAAAAAACTGTTCATTTATAATGTGTGGAATAAATTAAATTTCTATTCATGACAACAAAAAATAGCACAAAAAAGTAGTTCAAGTTTTAATTAAGTTATGATTTTAGAATTTGGGTTAAATATATTTTGAATTCAGGGCATCTTTTAATAATATTCTAAAAAAATAATGAAGATTTTACTTTCCTAACGTCTTTAAATAAGTTGTATTTATTTTTTTAACTTTAATTGAATGTATATTTTAGTAAGACCAAATATAAACTGTTCTACGAACTTGTACAAAGTCTAATTTTAGCCTAGAATTACAGCTACTAATGTAAAAAGATCTCATCTTAACGCGGAGTGTTTGGAATGTCTAAGAAATTGTTTGAATTAATAGCTTAAATAGAAATGCCAGCATATTGCTTCAATTATTTTTACAAGACATAATCAGGCGAAATGATAAATATTTTGCAGAATTTAAACAGTATTATCGCTATAGTACATACAATTAATTGTTATTAAACATTTTATAAGTAAGGTTTAACGTTATAAAAATGTTAAATTTTTATGTAAAAACACTGATTTGACATTTTAAATATGTGAAATATTGAGAAAATTCTGCTAGATGTATTAATGTTAAACTTTCGCTGTACCGAATAAAACTTTCTGATATTTTTGACACCATTTCCAACTTCTGAAACATTTGTTATATTCGCTTTTCAAACATCTATAAAGCACAAAAGACCTAATTAAAATTTCATGTATTCTGTCACTTCAACTTCGGATTAATTAGCAATTTGTTTACTCGTTTCTTAAACTCTACAAGAATTTGCATTTGAAAAAATTTACTTCGGATCGTAATACAGTTTTACTAAAAGCTATTTGTTTTAACTATGGAATGGAGCGAAGATAGGAGCAGTCTGATATTGTTTTCTGATGGGATAAATACCCAGATATTATCCAATCAAACAACAAGATCAGGCTGCTCCTATTTTCACAACAACTTCATACTTAAAACGGATAGTGTATGGATTTACAAGGACTATTCTATAAAATCGAATTTTTGACAGTTCAGACAATTTTCACTTTTCTGTAATTATGTTTAAATTTCATGGCAAAATAAAATCTGCTTAGGCCCGATCCTACCACCTCCGACGTCAGTCAAACATGGATGACATGTAGACGGTTATGTTCACGATTGTCGGCTATATTTGGTTGACGATATGTACGTTTTCATACATGATTGTAGTAGTGTGACAAGTGTTAATGAGGCTGCTGTAAGAATAGATGGTAGGTTAAGTGATTGGTTTCGTATAAATGTTGGTGTGAAACTGGGCTGTGGTATATCTCCGTGGTTGTTTAACTTGTATATGGATGTGTTGTTGCGGAGAGCATTGAGTGAAACGGATGTTGTACATATTGGTGAAAGTATTGTGCCTGCATTAGCGTACGCGGATGATGTAGTTGTTTTAGGTGAAAATGAAGAGCAACTCAGAAGAATGATAGAGAGAATACATGTAGTTGAAGAAGTATGAATCTGGAGTTGAATGTTGATAAATCCAAGGTGTTAGTATTTGAAAGGAGTAAATTGGTAACTGTGTGCAATGTGTTGGTGGATGGAGTGAAACTGGAACAAGTGAATGAATTTGTATATTTGGGTAGCATGATGTCAAGGGATGGTCGAATTGATAGAGAAATTGAAAGGAGAGAAACTCGGTTAAGTGTGTAAATAGAGTGCTAGTGCCTGCTTTGATATATGGAAGCGAATGTTGGGCATGGACGGGAAAGCATAAAAAGAGAGTGTACGTGGTGTGATCGCGTGAAGAATAATTTGGTGTATGAAGAATGTATGGTTAGGAAGAATGTTAAGAGAGTAGTAATGAGCCAGTTGAGATGATTTGGTCATGTGGAGAGAATGAAGAGTGAACGGCTTGTAAAGCGAATATATCTTGGTGAAATTGAGGGTGTTCGATTGCGTGGCCGTCCAGTGTGTAAGTGGATGGATGTGATTGATAAGGTGCTAAAAGAGAGAAAGTTTCCGAGTGAGAAGTGAAGAAGAGCGTGTATGAATGCGATTATGAATGTGGCCGATGCGAAAGAAGTGTGCTTAGACAGGAATGTGTGGCGAAGGATTACTATTACTGTGGTCTGGTTGCGGTATTTCGCTACCGAAAATCGGTTACATTAATATGTTAAGAGAGGAATATTTGTTGTATGGTGTCATGTTACTAAGAATGTTGTTGAAAGAGAGAGTGATTATTTTTGAGGTTGGTGTTATTATTATTGTTTCGGGTTTGTGTTAACCCACTAAGTGGGAAATGCGTGATTTTATGTATGTATATATGTGACCTCCCACGAAATTTTTTCGACAAACAATTGCGACAGGCTATGTGTTAATTAACACAATGTATACATATCCTTAGAAAAAAATGAACGTGATTCCCGCCCCATTTTCCATAAACAAATGAATGGAATTTATATTGACAGACCCGCCTCGATAATTTTGCCTTCTAGTCTTTGAAAATTATGGATTCCAGTAAATTAATTAGCTTTTTTGCGGAAATTAATTACGTCGAAAACCAAAGCACCAAAGCCAACTGAATGCGGATGACAGCGGTTAACTTGTCTGATATTTCATATAGATCTGTCACGCAAACCACAAACCACGTGCTACAACCACAAAAACCATCCGAAGAGGAAAGTATACCATGCGTAGCTTCGAGATACTGGCTGTTATTAAAACCGTCTTTATTGTAAAATACGGGTGGCCGGATACGCAAAAAGTGTCGGTCTAATTTAGAAATTGATATAATTTTCACAATATGAATGAAGTTTACAAAAGCTGTAACTACTTGGAAATCCAAATTTATTGAGATTTAAATCAAAATTAACATAAATGTCTGCTTTATAATTAAAATTTATGACAAGTAGTTGAAAATAAATAAAAATTAAAGGTCATTGTAGTAATTATAATAATTCATTCTTACAAAACCTTATAAACACCATTTGGTATGGAAATATGAATTGCATGACGTTTACATAATTTGACATGGCCTACTGGCCGCCATTAATTTAAATTCCTAAAATTCCGTAATAGCCAGCTGCCCAGCTTGAGTGAATCTCCAGATGCTGTAATGATGCACAGTATTAAGGAGCTAACATTTTATAGAAAACATAGGCATAATCCCTGAAATGTTTCTCAGGCGCGACTGATTAAAGACCTTTGTGCATTTCTTAGCAGAAATGTATACAGTGATTACTGGGAATACCAAAACGAACATTTACAGACAAGATTATTTCTGACTATCCGATTTAACATCGACCAGAGAAAAATGAGACAACGTATTAAAAAATCTGGTGTGGCCAACACAATACCTCCCGCCATTTACAGCCCGAGTCACAAAAAAGATTAAGTTTTTTGGATTAGCGAATTTTACTCTAATTTTGACAGTTTATTTCTTAAAATATAGTCTAATCTAATCCAAGTAACTACCTTTTTTAAACCCCTCAACAGGATTAAATCCCAATTACAGAGTGGGTTCACATTCAAACACATCCATGCCTTAGTGGTATTCAAACCCAAAGCCCCGGGGGCACTCATGACATGAGACGTTACTCTAACCATTGAGCCACCAAAACTATAATAAAATGAAGACTAAATTTTATATACCAGGATAGAATAGAATTCACTAATCCAAAAATGAGGATTAGCTTAAATATTTTTGTGAATCGTTAATTTTTATTAATCTAAATACATATACCTACATATTTACTTATGGTGGAAACTGTATTGAATTCCTTTTCTATTGTTCTATTTACTTTTTCCGTTTTAAAACATTACTAATATTATGGGGTCTCGTGGCCGCGTGCCTGAGTGTCAGGTCTCGAACGCTAAATATTTCCAATTTTATATGGCACAAAAATGACCCCTGTGGTGCACTCTCCACGCCAGCAATGAGTGCCCATGAGGTGACGCCTGGTAAACGCCCGCACGGTACAAATATGTCATCATCATTACCGATATCTGCATACAAAGCAAATTGGCACACCCAGCAATGGGTAATATGCCGTGATGATATATTTATATTTATTTATTTATTTTACTAATACTATTTTGAAATGAGTAGTTCTTTGATAATAACATTTATCTGTCAGTTACATCCATTTGAATAACTGCATTTTGTTAGTTTAAAGCGTAGGCTCTGGGATTGAAATTATATATAATTTTATAAATTTATCCATAAAATATATAGAAAAAGCATTAATGCAAAGCTATAGAAAATTTAAGAATCTTTAATTTTTATAATTACATTAATCTCGAAAAAATAACATTTAAAGGTATTTTTTGAAGAAAAACTATTTTGAGCTTCTAGTAAAGTGCCATTTCCGGTTATCCGATTTTCACCAAAATCTAATGGGCTCTTTCCATTAAAAAGTTCGAAATACAAGACTTCAAAATTTTCTGAATGATAGTATTTGAGTTAGAGTGGAGGATCCACACACATATACATACACACAGATATCATCGTGAAAATGTTAAAATTGGATTCTAGGGACACCTTAAAACGTGGTCATTTACCAAAATCTCTATATGCTATTTTTAGCACGGTCCCTATACCTCCCTTACCAAGGGTTGCGGGAAGTAAAAATCATTTCTATTTGATGAAGAGTTCTAACATTTTCTCAAAACTCTTGTTACATATACGTGCAAGTTCTATGAAAAGCATTTAACATAATATATACCTATTCCATGCTGTAGTGTGCTATGTTCTCACTATTTGCTTCTGTGTATATGTGCGTATGTCTACTTGGCAAGCCATGCAATAAACTTACCATCTTGTACTGCACCTGTGCGACTACATAAACGCTTAAATGCGATAGTAACTCAAGGGATACGTAAATGAAAATTTATTTTACAATTTGTCGTTCCTAACATTAACAATGTTTATGGAAACAACATCTTACATGTACTTATATCGGTATACAATATTATTATAATTGGTGCTTGCCGCTTAGAAACTAAGACTTCAACGAAGAAAAGAAAATAGTACACCATCATTTTTTGGTATTCAATGTATTTCGTGTGCTTAGAATAATTTTAAAAAGTGCCAATATTTTAAATTGCTTGATAGTCTATCACGAAGTATAATAAGAAGTGATAGTAGAGAGATACTAGAGAAAGAGAGATAGTTTGAAGCAGGCCAAGATGATCGGCGGTGGCTGACATCTTTATATACATATTATCATAGGCGCCAACAGGGGGGGGGGGGTCGAAAGGGTCGACTGACCCCCCTTTCATTTATGGACTGTATCCATTTAAAAAAATATATATTTTTTTCATTTCAGTGTATCATTGTATTTTTTAATAATTATTGGTAATGTTTTATTATATTTTAATCAAAAATTTATTACATTTATTACATTACTTGCAGTCAATTATGTTATGTACTGTTAAATGTCGTAGTTTATTCTAATCATTTTATGATCACGTTCTTCTCAAAACTTTCACAATTATCGATTTTACTGTTATATAGAAATAAAGAAATAGAAAAGTAAATAATGAATAGACATTGCATATTTATTTATATTAAAGGACCTACGTATGATTAGAGGTTGCCGTATTTTGTGAGGAGCGCGATTTAATTAACATTTAATTATTATACATTTTATTTTGAGCAGTTCAATAGAATAATTATATTGTTACTCAGTACTATAATATTTTAATTTAATGCAACATTGTATTTTCAGATTGTCTGTTTGTGTAGTTATTGCGCTCGCATCTCGCATCATAAAGCCTAGTAGAAGAGGCAATTTACGCTTTTAGAGCGTACATACGCATTTTCGTCATAAAATATTTATTTTAATTTTTTAAGAATCTGTTAAATTTGCTTCATTGTAAAGAACTCTACATTATCTTACTTTGCATTAAAACACGTTTGACCTTGAAAATTATTAAAAATTCGCCTGCGGCGCATTTTTTCTTACAACAAAAATATCGACCCACCTTGTAAAAAAGTCTGCGGGCGCCCATGTATATTATCTATATTAATGTACATTAATTTAAATAGTTTCTGTTCTTTTCTGTTATTTTTCATCTTTAAGTACATTAATTTAAATAGTTTCTGTTTCAAATTTTAACTGAATATTAAGGAGGCCATATACTTTTATACCCACTAAAAAAATTGGGGTGACAAGCCGTAGGGCAAGAGTAGTACATTATTTTTCATCTTTATACACATTAATTTAAATAGTTTCTGTTCTGTTCTTTTATTTTTCATGTATGTACATTAATTTAAATAGTTTCTGTTTCAAATTTTAACTGAATATTAAAGAGGCCATATACTTTTATATCCAGTGCGAGTGGGCAGATTGTGCCCCGCACAAAGGCGCCTGACCATGAGGGGCGCCATTACAAAACGATGTATAAAAAATAATAGTATTTTTTTTGCAAACCGATATTTTTCTATCATTGTTATATTGAAACAATAATTGTGAAGGTGTTGATTACATCAAAGAATATTTTGATTATAGCTCAAGAATATTGATTCAAGAATGAATTCAACAATGAATTTACTAGAAAAAAGTAAAATAAATATCCTGATAAACAGACAATTTTCTGGTATTGTTATGTTGCAAGCTATATCTGTAAAATTGTTGATTACAACATACGATATGACGCTCAAAAACATTAAAATCATATATGAATCAATAATACTAATTTAATAAGTTTTAAAAATATATGTAAAGTATCTAAATATTATTTGTAATACAATAACTACTTAATATAATGTAAAATAATTTGTGATTTCTTATTTAATTGTATATGTCGTGTTAAACGAGGCCTACCTATATTTATCTCTCTATTCACTCGCTTGTTACATTGTGGGTGACGTTTTTTTAACCTGTTGTCCAATTCCTACATATTATACTTCGTGCAGTCTATATTTTATTTGAAGAGCCAGGGAGGAAAAGGGATGAATGTCCACTTCTAGCAAAGTGAGATGATTGCTACTATTAGATTGAAGGGCTTTCAAATGGTTAAAGAAGTCAAAAACGGTAACAGTCCTAAAATGCAGAAGCTAAAAAGGATGACGGTCCAAGCATTTTTGTTTAGCAGACTGGTAAAATTCTATTAGGTCCCACATAAATTGAAATTTGACCCATCTGTGGGAATTGTCCAATTTGAGTTTTTGACTATGATTAAATACAGTATTTTACTTCAAAAAAGGTTTCAAACACACTTTTGTGACATTCATCTTTTTCCCCTGGTTATTCATTTGGTAAAAGCGATAGGTAAAAAACATATCTTAGTCTTTTTTTCGGTGAAGTCACTATACATATATACATTAGAAGCTCTATCCTCTATAGGCACAGAACATCTTATAACAAGTATCACAGTTGACCTTTCAAGGTCTTGATTAAAATACAAGAAACACTATAAGAACATATCCATAAGTATTGTTTCATTAAATGCAAACCTTTATAGCAAATACATAACTTTCACTTTATCTGTAACATCATTTATCTATTAATTACTCGAAATACTTTCGTTAATTATTCTCCTATTAATTGAGAGAATAAATTATCCCTGATTGTAGATAGAGACAATGACAGACAATTAATAGGGATTTTAATTCGCAAACGTTGGTATTTCAATTGGATAGGTTGGTAGAGACCAAATATTAGTTACTTTTTAGAAGTTTTTGCTGATATTCATAAAATTTAATGATGACTTCAAATGGGTGATAAAACGTAATGACACGTTAAGATAACGAATACTACTAGGTACATCATTTGTAGATTAGTGAACTAAGTTTACTGAACATTTGATAAAAGGAAAGATGATGACTAAATTTAAATACAAAGTCCGGGTTTTTGATGTCTGTATCCACTCTGCACGCCAGGATAAGTGCCCGTGGGGTGACGCCTGGTAAGCGCCCGCACGGTGCAAATATTTCATCATTACCGATATCTGTGTACAAAGCGGATTGGCACACCCAGTAATGGGTAATAAGCCGTGATGATATATTTATTTATTTATTAAACTAGTCGCAAGAAATAAGTGTGATATTGAATCAGGTTGTATAATATACATTGATCTTTTATGAAATTTTAAAATTCACAATCAATAATGTCTTCCCACTTTATAATTTGTCAAATTTTATTTTGTTTTATATTACGTCAAATTTGACAAATTATCTGTAACGATTAGTCTTCGAAACATGTCTTCTACTTTATATTCGTGGTATAAGATATGCGTAGCGTATTATCTGACCCGAGAGAATCCATTCGATTCATATTCATGTTACATCTCTGTAATACTAACTTTTCCACGTTACGAAAATGCAAAGTGGGCGTATTGTACTTCTCTTAAGAAAGACATGAATCTTTTGTGTGGATTCATGTATTTGAAAAAACAGACGTTTGGGGTTTTAAAAGACATAAATTTTGAAGTATTGCTTTTCGTATTAACCGGGGAGTAATGGAAGAACAACCAAAGTACTGGCAGAGAACTTGTAAGAAATATATGTTTAACACTCCATCATTTCAAAATTAGTCATGGGATTTTTTTTGTAAAGCCATATTTTAGATAATTTCATGTAAATACCAAATTTTCAATCCGCAAGTTACTTCTATAACCGTAAAGGAGTGGTAGAGAAAAATGTGCAAACAGAGCACAAGACAAAATAATGAGAAAATTCTTATATGTTTAACACTCTGTCATTTATAAACCACTCAACGGGAATTTTTTTTGCAAAGCCATATTTTAGATAATTTCATGTAAATACTAAATTTTCAACCAGAAAGTTACTGTGTTAACCGTAAAGGAGTGGTAGATAAAAACGTGCAAACAGAGCACAAGGCAAAAGATCTTTTTTGAATTCAGAAACATATGATCACGCCTGCAAATATTTCCCTGTACGTTTATAAATAAAAAATGAACAATAAACCAAGAGAGTTTTCTTTCTAACACTTGAATTTTACGTCCGAAATTTATCTGCTACTAACTTCACACTATTTATGTTTCTCCTGCGATAACTTCAGATCAAACTGTAAAATTTACTTGTTGCCTAATGCATTATTTCTTCTTTGTTACTTTGCTGTCCTAAATGGGTTTGTCCTTAAAACTTTATAAGGACAAATAGGAGAAATAAGTCCGTATTATCTTGTAGTGGTCAGGCGACAAATAAGGATAAAGGATGAACACAAATGGGAAAGAAAAGGGATACAAGCTTACTTAAAATTGTAAGGATATATTCCACTGTAATTTACTAAGAAGATTTGGAATTTTGGGAGGGTTCATTTTGAGAGAGAATGCAACACTTTTATTTTAAAACTAAAGCGATAGGAAGAAATAAATAATAAAATTCAGACAAATTGTGAGACATTTCTACAAATTTCTTTTGACTAGTTTTAAATATACATTTTCAACTCACAAAAACTGAATATGTTATTCAAATATTCCACCATTTAATACTCGTATTGAATTACATTGCAGCTTTAATTATAATAACGTATGGTCCTAAAGCTTTGAGGAAATTTTTTAGATTTGTTGTATTTATACCAAATAACGTTTAATCATATTGTCGCTAGAATAAAATATCACAATTAACTTGTTTTCATTTTAACAATTTAGTTTTTTCGATTTGATGCAGCAAAATATCATATGAGCTAGATATTCGTAAAGCAATTTATAATATTGTTGGGCGAATGCCTAAGTGTGATATTGTTACAGTTTATCGCGAGCACAATATCTGTGTGGCAACAATTTATCGGACAATAAAAGATTATGAAGAAGGTATACCCTGTGTTAATTTGCCTAAAAGTAGTCGACCAAAAATTTTGAGCCAAATGAGAGAACAAAGATTAATTGCAGTCGTTAAAGACAAAGTTGGAGTGTCACAACGAACTGTAGCCAAAAAATTCGATGTTTCGAATACCACTGTTTTTAGAACACTTTCTCGAAATAGAAGAAAGGCACCAAAATATACCGTGGCATAATTAGAAAGAATCCCTAGATGTTGTCGTGCGTTAAGGCGCATTCATTTTCTCAATAAACTTATTGTAATGGATGACGAGAAATATTTTACTCTGTCCCATTCAGAGATGAAACGATGGTTTTTATACTAATGACATGGAAAATACACCAAACAGAGCCAAATTCAAATGTAAATCCAAATTTGAGGATAAAATTTTAGTATGGTGTGCCATTTCTGAAGCCGGATATATTTCGCAGCCGTACATTAGTCGTGTTCGAGGAGAAGCCTTAACTGCACAACTTTATATTCAAAGATGCCTGTCTAAATTGCTTCAGTTTTTAAATACATATCACGCCAATGATGATATAATGTTTTGGCCTGATCTAGCTTCATGACATTACGCCAGAATAACTAGAGATTTCCTCCAAGGGCTTGGAAGTTTATGTGAGTCTTTTCATCATTTAACATCCATCAAAAGCAATGTATACGAAAGGTATAAAAATTATGAGCAGAAATTAATCACTCACATCAAATCAATTGTAATAAATTTTTAAAGACTGGAATTCAATAAACAATTTACTTATTATTGTAACTAATACTTGGTCAACCATATTTAAACAATTTCAATGGGGTCCTGCACTCTGATTTTTTTATTATGTTAAATGAAAGCAATTGTAGTATTAAAAAGTCTAAACTGTTTTCAATTTAACTGCATTTCATTTTTATGTCAACATGACGTCACGGCGACACCTATTGCTATTATATCTTTCTCTCGCACAAGCCCTATATTAGGCAGCGAGAGAAAGGTAGCATTAATGACGTCACAGCGATACTGGCAACAAACCCAAAAAAAATAATTGTTTTTTTCATCTTAACCGCTATTTATTGAGTAATACTTTAAATATAAAGTGTACATTTTATTATTTTTTGTTATGGTGCAGGACCCTATTATTGTTTTACTATCTCATAAAAATCATTTGCAAATTCATATTGCTGTTATAACACTCATTTCAAAGTTAAATTTTGGTGTCAATAGTACTATGCATCATTGTTCATCGGATATTAACGCTATACAAAAGATAAATGATATAGATTAATAATTATGATTATAACGTCACTGTTGTAAGAGAATTTATTGCATGAACTGATATTAATTTGACTAGGCCGGAAAATTATATTACATGAGGGTACGAAAATTAATTTTGAATAGGTGTTGGGTTTATGCGTTACAAAATATTAATTTCTGAATGCCATACCCAGAAATGGGTATGAGTTGTGACTGAATTTCATCATTAATATGCAAGCTAATCAATTTTTGTTGATGTATTATTGAATAAAATTTTGTTGATTAAAAAATTAAATATGTTGAGTTATACATTTACGCAATGTACTGGTCAATTTTCTATTTTAAAATTGACTTTAGAATATCTATCTCGAATTTAGAATTCATTAAAGGTCTTACTTATAAAAATACACCGTTTTTAAAAATACAGTGCTTTTCTAAATAGCTCCCCTATTATAATTTTCATATTTGACTCAACGTAGAATATTTTAAATTTAGTAGATATGTTTAATTTTTAAATTTTAGTTTGAATTTTATATTTTAACGAGTAACATTTAAAGGAAATGGCTGTTCACATGAATTGACAATGAAAATAATTTTTTCTCTGTTTCGGAATTATTCTAGCACGCTTATTCATCCCAAGGGTTTAATCCTTCAACGATTTTTGGTGAAATATTATTTAGAATTGGTAAAACACAAATCATTGTTACCACCTTAATCTGTCAAAAATTTCACTTAATGGAAACTGTCAACTATACCTTAACAATTCAGTTGATGGCGCTCACATCAATGTCAAAATTAAAAAATAGCGGTATTCAACTTCTGTCATCTGTTTTATTAGACTATTAAAATGGTACCATAATGCCATCGAAACTTTATTAGGGTGTCTCACAACTCGCGCCCCAGACGAAATTGACACTTGCCGCCGACAATAGGTTGCCAACAAATAGAAGAAAATAATTTGCGGCTGCTTGCATAACGGAGTTACAAGACTTTTTAATCCACCAATCCCGGAAGGATATCTTGAGGTGTGATGATATTATTACAAAATAAAACTGGTTGCAAGGTTTTAAAAATACTACTAGTGAGTTACAAAATTTGTTTGACTGTAATTTTGACACTTTAGAGTTGACTTTTCACTGTCAACAAATTTATGTTAGCGGAGGTGTCATCCGAGATCATCATTTATATTGTACAGTGCAACGTGTTGTAGCAGCTGTGTAAAATGTGTTAAACGAAAATATTATTGTCATTTGATCTGGCATGCGTCCTTGCGATAGCTCTCAATATCACTTTATGATCCACAAGATTTCTATCCGGAAAACGTTCCGAATAGACTCGTGCTGCCTCTCTGGCGTTACGTCCACATTCTCCGAAAATTATAATCGTTTCTAAGTAATCAGCGGCTAAATACACGGTAAGAATTTGTCTTTTTTATTCACCTTGTCAAATTTAATTTAAAACTGACATTTTTCGAAAACTACAGTCGCCCACACATTTTAAAGAAGATTTGATTTGTATAAAACCCAAGTAACGTAAAATTACGGCAAACACACGTTAAAGGTGTAGGTCTCTGATTGGTCAATTTTAAGATGCCGAGTGCAGTCTCGTGTTTCCTCATTCGCTCTGGGGCGCGAGTTGTGAGACAGTTTGTATATTACAGTCAGTAGGTATGAAATATAAAGTATTATCTATCTGCTTTCCAAATCGGATAAAGATGATACTTGACATTGCATATAAAAATGAAACGAAATGTCTCATATGTACACTGACACTAGAATGAAATTACATTGCATAAACTTGGCTGCAATTTCAGCCAATCAGATAATTCAAAACTGAATTGTTAAGGTGGAACAGAATATATTGTTATAAATAAATAATGTAAATGAAATCCGAAACAGAGAAAATAGTATAAATCACTCGGTTACTGAAGACTATTCAAGTATTTAAATAGGTTGCCTTCTGTAACTTGTTTTAATATACTTGGGAATAGCCATCTCAGATTTTTTACTATTACTATTTGAATTAGGTGTTCTGTCAGTGAGAATTCAATATTTTACAGATTTACAATATTATCTTATATTCAAAGACAAATATAGTTCTATCATTATCACTCAATAGTATTAAATTCACAAAGTATAGTACCACCACCAAAACCCAAAAAAAAATATCACTCACTCTAGACGTATCCCCTAGCTTCTATCCGAAGAGCCGCTTCATAGTTAGGTAGCCCGGATTCATCAGCTACGGCGATGTCCTCTTGATGACAAGATTTCTCCATTTCTAGTTTGTCCTTCTCGGCCGCCATAACAGCGTCGTAGGCAGGTGGTGGACCCGGAGTTGGTGGTCGCACCACTTCGAGTGGGTCTGGGATGAATAGGCCGGAAGTCTCGTAACACTAGAACAAAAGACGGCGGTGACAAAAGACAATCGATGAGAGCTGTTGAGATGAGAGCTCTTAAGTTGCAAGAAAATTTATATATATTTAACACTCTGTCATTTCGAAACCACTCGTCGGGAAGTATTTTGGCAAGGCTGAATTTTAGATAATTTCATGTAGATTCTAAATTTTTAACCCGGAAGTTACTACTATAACCGTGCAGGAGTGGCACATAAAAATATGGAATAAGTACACAAGATAAAATTACCATTTCATCGTTCTGTAATTGTTTATGGAGAACTTTATGTAAATTTAACCATAAGAAAATCGGCCCAGTATTTATTAATCTGATGTCTTCTTAAAATGTTTACGAATTTCAGTAAAATTCAGCGACCGTAAAAACCACAAGCATAAATTTCTCTGTGCTAGAATTTTATTTCTGTTCATTTTTCTTTTGTAAGCCTCTTGAGAAACGTTTTATTTTTTGCACGTGTATCGTAGTTAAAGCGTAGTATTAAATAAACGAATGATAAAAATAAAACAGGACGCTTCACTTCTAAGAAAGAATACTCTATTTTAATACTCTTGAAAGCTATTAATATTTGCACGGATAAATTGAATGTTTTAAGTACATTTTCATAGAAGACACTACTTTTGCATTTTAAATTTCCTCCTTTTGTAAATCAAATCAGAATTTTACGGAATGGGTGTGACTGCCGTGGAAATGAGGTATTTACGTGGTGTATGTGGATTTGTAAGACGGGATTGTATTAGAAAGGAGTAAATTGGTAACTGTGTACAATATGTTGATGGATGGAGTGACACTGGAGCAAGTGAATAAGTTTGTATATTTGGGTAGCATGATGTCAAGGGATGGTCGAATTGATAGAGAAATTGAAAGAAGAGTGAGTGCGGGGTGTAAGGTAATGGGTGCTATGGGTACGTTTGCTCGAAACGTAAACGTATGTAGAGAAGCTCGGTTAAGTGTGTATAATAGAGTGCTAGTGCCTGCTTTGATGTATGGAAGCGAAAAGAGAGTGTCTGCTGTGGAAATGAGGTATTTACGTGGTGTATGTGGATATGTAAGACGGGATCGCGTGAAGAATAATTTGGTATATGAAGAATGTATGGTTAGGAAGAATGTTGTTAAGAGAGTAGGAATGATCCAGTTGAGATGGTTTGGTCATGTGGAGAGAATGAAGAGTGAACGGCTTGTGAAGCGTATATATCTTGGTGAAATTGAGGATGTTCGATTGCGTAGCCGTCCAATGTGTTAGTAGATGGATGTGATTGATAAGATGCTAAAAGAGAGAATGTTTCCGAGTGGGAAGAGAAGAAGAGCGTGTATGAATAAGATTGTGAATGTGGCCGAGGCGAAAGAAGTGTGCTTAGATAGGAATGTGTAGCGAAGAATGATTGTTTCGTAACTGTTATTGTGGTCCGGTTGCGGTATTTCGTTACCGAAAATCGGTCATTTTAATATGTTAAGAGTGACGAATATTTGTTGTATGATGTCAGGTTAGTAAGAATGTTGTTGAAAAAGAGAGTGATTATTTTTGTGGTTGATGTTATTATTATTATTGTTTTGAGTTTGTGCTAACCCACTAAGTGGAAAATGCGTGATTTTATGTATATATGTATGTATGTATTTACGGTATAAATTAAACTTTTAATCAACTTTCATAGTTGGCATCAAATCAAGACAGTAAAATCAAAATTTAAAAAGTTTTATCGTAAATTTCTTTTGGTCAAGCCGTTAGTTCTACCACGTAGTTGTGTTGAGAATTCAAGGCTCGCTGCAGGTACATCTAATTCGCATCTAAAATCAATAATTCATTTCTTTTCCGTGGATTACTTTTATTTCAGTTGAACAATAAATAATGATGCAATCCAACATTAAAACCTACTCAGACAAAACGAAAAATTCTGGAAATAAATGCGCTCTACTACAGGGTCCGGCAGAGGAAACATATGATTTTCAATTAAGCATAGGTACACAGAAAATATTTGATTTCCCTTAAGCTGCACTGCGTCAGTCAACATCTGACTTTTTTCTTTGGGGTTACTTGAAATCACGCCTTTACGTTAAGACACGTATGCTGCAACGATTGAAGGAAGATATTCAACTGAAATAAATCAAATTCCACAGTAGATGACAGATGTTGATTGACGCAGTTCGCAGCTTCAGGGAACTCCTGGAACTATGCAATAAACGAAGGACACGCACATGGGATAATAATGTTTTTAATTTGTCATTGTATAGGGTTCATTTTGATATAAATATTTACTTTTAAAACCAAATACTTTTTGTATAACGCTTAATTAAAAATTGCATTTCCTCTGACGGACCCTGTACAACGCATTTAGAACACATGAGAAAATTAATATTACAATTTGGTATCTTGTAAATTACTATACTACAGTGACAAGTCGATATTTTTTTTTTAAGTTTAATATAGGAAGAAAACTATTCTTTCAAATAAAAGAATTAGTTGTCAAATATATTACAAGATTGATATATTACTCTTTGAAAATTGTATGAAACTGAGTAAGAAAAATAAAGAAAATAAAGTTATTTCTTATTGCATTATATAAAACTAAAACTTTTACAAAAGGAATCAAATCCAGTAAAATAATTTTCGACGTACAACACAAAGTTTTATATGAAATAGTAAACTATAAAAAGTAAAAAGTACGAAACAATAACGATAGCCGCATCACTTTATTCCATTCCAGGGCGAACCGTAGGCAAGTGAGCCCAATAAAGACACTTTCACATAATGTAACAAAAAATGTTTGTTTTCAAATTGGTCTACAAAGCATTGTCATTAATTTGACAAATAGGAAGTAAAGAACCAGTACGATATATTGGGAAAAGTTATTTGGAACTGCACCCATATTCGATGAAATTTTATGGAATTGCACAAACTACAAAAGCTTGTGAAAGGTTTGATAAAAAATGCATACCTATTTTCAGTGCATAATTAAACCCGAAACTCAACGCGATTTCACGAATTTATTTGCCGACAGTTTTTAAATATCTTTTAGAATTCACAATGCCAGATACAAATTCATAACAATTCTGCTGGTATATATATATATATATATATATATATATATATATATATATATATATATATATATATATATATTTCCTGAGAAAATATTTAAATACACCCCAATTTTACGATTTTCTTTCTGTTTTGTATAAAATATTAATGTTTTAAAGCGGCTTGGAATTTCGTAAGTCGATTCCTGTCGCTCTAATGTTGAATTTTTTATGTTCCAGGACGAAACTGTACAGAAGATGATACATAGATGATGGACAGACGAAAAGAAAGACAGAAATTTACAAAGAATAGACAGTTTGGTGGTTGAATTATTCGAAAAGGTTAGTAACCGCATTCCAAATTTAGAATGTAATCGATTCTAAAACTAATAAAAATTCGGGAAATGTATCATTTATTCTTTTACATTTCTTGTTCATTAATATGTAACAGAATACCACACAACTTTTTGAAATATAGCACGAAAAGTAACTTAACAATCTTATTTTTTTATGTCAACATATAAATTAGAAATATCATATTCCACATTAACATAATTCCGATAATATATTACATCCGAGGTGGGACATGCTTCATTACAGCCGAGAGGCGAAGCTGGGTTTAAACTCCCACCGAGGTATGTATACTATTTTATTCTGAATCATATTTTTTTAAATCAATAATTATCAAAATAAATCATCGAGTTATAAATACACAATTTAGGCACAACTGCATTAAAATTGTTCGTTCACATATAAATCACCAAGGCAGAAACTGAAAGATTGCATCCCGCGGGCAGTAAAGTAGAACAAAAGCCCGGCGACTGATAAACAAAACGAGTAAAATCTTTCCCAACCTCTAAAAGATCAGGAATCGACATACTGCATAATGATTTTGAATAAAAATAATTTTAAAAAGCCCCAGCCAAAAACGAATATGACACTTTAAATTTACTGATACTTTTTCGTACCCTTTGCGAAAATTTCTTCCTCCGTCTATGGGGAAATACGCAGGTCACATTTGCAAATGACATTTGATGTGTTTTGCATGTTATGTACGCTATCTCCGACATCGGATGAAAATTATGATACAGTCTTACTCCAGGGATTAGTAAATTGAGTTAATATGAACTGTACGCTTTTTGTATTATTAATATTGATGTAGAATCACCAAAAGTGTTCATTTATTTAACTAATTACACACCGCAGATACTGAAATTCAGGTAGTGATAATTCTTTCTTCAATTCGTTGTTGTAATCAATGTTTATATTGTTGCAATTTGCTTATTTTCTTTTTCTGTTTTAATTGGAACGCGAGTCACGCTTTTCATTGAATATGTACGCTACTCTCCTCTCTGTCGAATGCGAATTTCTTCGATAAAAATTTCACAGAACAAGTTTTTAATACTTTATATGGTCGAGCCTTTGCAAGGCTCTGTATACAAAAACACGAGAAAATGTACGCTCTACGCATCGAGTTCGAAATGTCAATCCATTGTGTCCAAAATAAAACGTTGGTGTCTTGTTTATTCGCAACACAGAAGAATCTACATCAATAATAGTGAATTATATAAATGCATTATGATAAAATTTAGTATGAGTAAACCCCGAACCCCGGAACCAAGAAAATGCCGGCAAGTGATCCATTGGATGCCGATAAAAGTCAGATAGCCGGTGTTTCTTATAATATTATATATATACAGAGTGGTGACTTGGACGACGCAGCATAGGTGTTTCAATGGTAAAATCTTAATGTGCAGTTACTTGCTCCCCTAATTATTTTAGAGTAAAATTGTATTTAGGGTTTTACTACAGAAAAATACTGCATCCGAATATGATGTTTATAATTTTTCAATTTCCGGAACCGTAAAAATAATTGAAAACAATAATAGCATTTTTGCAAAAATCATTGATGCTATGGAATAAAAATTTAAACAAATATCACATAAACAATTAAAAAATGTCAAATGGTGGTTTAAAAAATCCTTTTTCCCAATACATTTTTTGTCTTTCAATTTAAATAAATTAAGGGTCGTATTCATAGTCACTACTTAAAGATATCTTAAATTTCATTCTCGTCAAATTACATTGTTGTAATCAACTATTCCATTGTTGTAATCAACTATTCCATTGTTGTCATTAAATACAATAACGATGTTTTCATTATCATTTTTTCTTGAATATTTATTTTTTAATTCACCTACAATCCTAAAAAAATATACCGTGTAAACTATTATTCACGAAAGATGACTATTCAAGGTCATTTGCGGGCCGTCTGTTATAATATTACTTGCAGATAACTTCATTGCATTTTGTATGCATAGGCGTGCAACATGAAATATTTATGGACACATTTTAACTGAAAAAATAAGACTAATTCATTTGAAAATTATGTTTCTTTCTAAATGATGCCTTTCTGAAAGATTTATGTTCTTCATTTATATTTTTGCAAAATACAAAAACATAGACTTAACTTGTAAACCAAGGAATAATAATTTGATTTAAACGTCAACGCCGCTGGGTAAATATTAACGCAGAGGGCAGTGTAGTAGATAATTAGGTATCTGTAATTCTACGACATATGTCATTATTATTTATAGTGTGTTAGAAAGTAATGCCACTATTTACGTATATATGTCACACCACATAAATTAAATAGACATAGGTCAAAAATAATCCCTTTCTAATACAAAATGTTGCTAAGCTACTGCTAGAAAGTGATGTGTATTATTCCTTCGAACAAATGACCTTGAATAGTCACCTTTCGTGAATAATAGTTCACCTATATTCTCTTGTAATCTATTGTTGTAATCAATTTTTATATTGTTGTAATCACCAATATCATGAATGCTTCTATTTCTTTTATAACGTTACAAATTTTAGTACATACTACTGTTTTTATGCAGAATTTGGTGCAATTAAATACAATAAAAGCCAGATGTTCGTTCGCACATAAGTTTAAAATGCATTACAGTACAACAAACAGTTAAATTTTACGTAGCAATGGAAAAGCGTTAATAGCAACAATATTTGTTTAATTCTTAATTTGCGTCAACATTTTTCAGTGTTTGAAGAACTCGTTCTAATCATGAAATGTTCTCTACTGCACTGTTAATCACCGTCTTCGTCGGTAATTTCATCAGCGAGGCGTCGCGTTTTTAATTGAGGACAAAACATTTTCCTCTTTACTTGCAGAGTAATTCATTTTCATCTACCTGTTTGCAAACGGGCATTGTTTACGGCTTGCTAATGATATTGTTGAAACGAAGCAAAAATTGTTTATTGTACCCTTTACAATGTCGGTAAAACCATTTACAGTAATTATATGCCAAGCTCTGAGCGCTATTGAACTGTGTCGCCAATTTAAACTTTCGCAAAGCACATTTGTCAAGCCTTCATTTATATTTCCACTTTACTCGAAACTGTGACTCTTGAATTGTATCAGATGTCGTGCATACTAAGGCCCGAAAGTTTTAATGACGGCCTATAAACCGTAGGGAGAACAGACACCTTGATAGCAACTGGATAGGATAATGCCAAAGATAGAACATTTCGACAGTAAGTTCACGTAACTTAAATATCGTTCAATAGCTTAATGGAGCCACTGGTTTACTTGACAACATACTTATACTAGTCAGTGGCGTATCCAGGACTCATGGTAAGGGGGGGGGGCTGCCATGGACCTATTATTTACATAGGTATACTGTTCACCGTCTAGTTAGCAAATGCAAGTTATATTTTCAAACAATTCTGAATTGAAAATAAGGACGATTAAAGGTAGAATATTAATGTACAAAATATAACCAAACAAAAAATGACAGTATGCTCATTCTTTATTAATAAAAAAATCACTGTGAACGTAGGAATATACATTTAACAGAACTAAAAACAAAAGTGAAAAGGTGTCCTTAACGGCCGCCAGCTGTTAAGATGTGTAACGGACGCATCACAGAATAACGAGAGATTTTGTCACGGAAAATTCATAAACAACAAAAAAATTTGTCAAAATGACAGGAGAAAGAATTTTCAGAAGATATTCCTATATGTTTAAATTATATGTCATTATCATTACTAAAAATCTTGAACGCCACACGGCCGATATACAAATAATAGATTTGGCTGATTAACTTCAGCCCTGTCCGTTATTTGCTTTATATCGGCCTATTAATGTTAATAACAATTTACGCACTACGTACGCACTACAATAAAGCGAAAAATAAATGATTCGCTTCTAACATTTCGTTATAATTGTAAAACGATATTTAATTTTCTACTTTTTTTGGAAAATATCTGAAACTTCGTCCGTAAATTTTTATATTATACTATTATACTATACTAGTACATGAGAACATGAGAGCTAACTATTAAGCCTATCTATCGCCATTGTACTTCTTAAAGAATTTCTCAAATATTTTAATATATAAAATTCAGAAAATGATTAATTTAAATACATTATATGTTCAATTCATTGGACTTTAAGGGGGGGCTCAAGCCCCCTAAGCCCCCCGCTGAATACGCCACTGTACTAAGTCAAACAGTGACGTAACAACCGGTGTACCGGGTGTTCCGCGAAACACGGGCCCGGCGCCTCAAGGGGCCCCTTCACGCACACGTCGAAAAATATGTGCAACCTGACGCGAACTAAACATTTTGAAATCCAATACCGCGTCCGTTACCATAAAAATCTGGTGTGGCGAACACAATACCTCCCGCCATTTACAGCCCGAGTCACAAAAAAGATTAAGTTAGTCTTTATTTTTGGATTAGCGAATTTTACTCTAATTTTGACAGTTTATCTCTTAAAATATAGTCTAATCTGATCCAAGTAACTACCTTTTTTAAAACCCCTCAACAGGATTAAATCCCAATTACAGAGTGGGTTCACATTCACACACATCCATGCCTTAGTGGGATTCGAACCCAGAGCCCCGAGGGGACTCATGGCATAAGGCGTTACTCTAACCATTGAGCAACCGGAGCTATAATAAAATGAAGATTAAATTTTAAATACCGGGATAGAAAAGAATTCATTAATCCAAAAATACATACCTACATATTTACTTATCCTAGAAACTGTGTTGAATTCCTTTTCTATTGTTCTATTTACTTTTTTCTTTTTAAAACGTTACTAATATTATTTTGAAATGATTAATTCTTTGATAGTGACATTTATCTGTCAGTTACATACATTTGAATAACTGCGTTTTATTTGTTTAAAGCGTAGGCTCTGGGATTTAAATTATAGATAATTTTATAAATTTATCCATAAAATATATAGAAAAAGTATTAATTCAAATCTATAGAAAATTTAGTAATCTTTAATTTTTATAATAACAAAAAAGTAGACACCCGATATACGTGCAATCTGCTTCGATTGTTTTGAGATTTTGTTTATTTTCTGTAATATTTTTATTATGTCACAGTAAAAAACGATTTTTTAAAGTGCCCTGTTATGGGGTCCCACGGCTGCATTGTTACGCAACTGAGGTCAAATATTAAAAAAAAAACGATATTTTATATATTTGTTCTACATTTTTGAAGCCACTGGTCCACTTAATAAACTACGTAAGTCTAACTAGTGCACATATCAAATTACAATATTATATCTCAAATGGTTGAAAGATAACAGCATTTTATATATTTTGCCCAACATTTTTGGAGCCACTGGTCTACTCAATAATGTACCCTAATTACAAAAACATACTAGGTACATATTAAATTACAACCCTATATGTCCAATAGTTTAAAAGTGAGAATTTTTTAATTTTTTGTCCCACATTTTTAGAGCCACTGGGCCACTTAATAATCTACCCTAATTGCAAATATATACCAGGTATACATACTTAATTACAACTCTATATCTCAAATGGTTCAAAAGCTACACCATTTTACATTTTTGGTGCCACATTTTTAGTGCCACTGGTATAAGTCATTAATCAATTAATTACTCAATTAATATCTTAAGTATTAATGATACCCATACTAAATTTCATCCCCAAATTTCAAACGGTTCTAAAGTAACACCACTTAAACTTTACCCCAAAAGTTTTGTTACCCCTGGTTTAATTAATTATTTGATCTAATTATGAATCGATGCCCAAAAGTTCCAAAAGTGTCATATCCAAATTTCATACCGATATCTCAAACCGTTTCCGAGTTATGAATTTTTAAATTTGGACAAAATCCATCCCCTTATTGTGTCTACTTAAAAAGCCAAGAACTATACCTGACAAGACGGGGATTCCCCTCGAAACCAAGGGGAACCCCCGAAATAGCCAGTAATTTCTATAGGAAAAATTGTTAAAAATTTCTTTACAAAAAGCATCAAATTTAAGAGTGCATAACTTTTGAACCAATCCTTAAAATATTATGAAAATTGGTACACATACTAATTAAAGGGTGGTGAGTTCAATGACGCTCACAGATTTTATGATTTTCAACGGGGTTCGGAGTTACAACCCCAAAAAGGGGATGTGAACCCTTAAAAATATGTTTATCTTTATTGCCTCATAGCAAAAATGGATGCCTCATCGATTTGACTGAATCCTGGTGAACATATGTAAAAAAGTCCGTAGAATCAAAATTTGTGTGGTACAAAAATGTCCAACCCCTAATTTGGGGTTTATTAACCCGAAAAGACAAATAAACCCCTTATAAAATTAATAAATATTTGATATCAGATCATTTTTCAAATAATCTTTTACAAAATCTGTGTCAAGCTTCAGAAAATTTTGAAACTTAGTGCACATATGTAAAAATGTCTGAGGATTTCGAATCTGAACATGAAAATTTTTTCCCACCACCCATTTTTGGGTTAAGCACCCCTAACAACAAACAATGAGTTTCAACAATTAAGTAATCAGTATCATCTTGTTCAAAATGTATTTTGTAAAAATTAATTACTTCAGAAAATTAAATTAATGCTTCATTAATAAATGTTAACAATTTTTTTTGTGGTTGCTATCATTTTCGCACAGCCTACTATAGAGAGAGAAGGATAGCAATAGGTTTCGTTAAAATCAAATGCAGTTAAACTAAAAACAATTAAGACTTTTTAATACTACGAATTGGTTCAAAATTAAACGAACTTTCATTTAAAATAATAAGAAAAATTAGAGTGCAGGACCCCATTCATTATGTTACAAGGATAAAAATAATAACAGAATTCCCTGAGTACATGATTAGTAAAATAATTGCAACTAGCACTATTCTCTAGAGGTGGAAAATAATGTCTGTTTTTCGTGCTAAACAAAATTAAGCTACATCTATATATAAATTATAAAGTGTTGATTCAGAAAATATATCTACACAGTAATGTATATAATAATAACTATGAAATTGAAATACAAAAGAAAAACAAGGTTAATTTTAGCTCACGATAATGTCAAATGAAAAATTAATTTGACATTGTTTTATTTATATAATTGAGTCATAGGTATTTTTAGAAATATAAATACAATTAAAACTTTGGATGATATTTCATATACTTTGCAATTGTGTATTGATTGGTTATTTATTATTCATTGTTTCAGAAGACTTAATTGAACAGAAAATCATTAAACATTTGATTACAATAATCTAATTGACTTTACATTATTGGATATTGCCGATGCAATATTTGAGTTGTCGCAAAGCGGCTGGCGCCCATTAACCCAACCCCGTCTCCACTTGGACATTAATAGCAACCTTAACACAGATACACCCTCCTCTACATTAGTTGAAGGGCGTGCACAGCAATAAAAAACGTAATAAAAAATGTCTTGACTTACCTGGCCTTGACCAGCCAAGGTGAATACTTCCATAGGTACTTCCGGTTCCCTCCAATACGTAGGGTAAGCCGGAGGTGCGTGTTTTCGCATGTTTCTGTGACAACAATAACATACGAGAAACACGACTAGGATCACGCCGCTCAACATCGCTCTGGAACAAAAAAATAAATACGTTTTAATTGGGACATTAAGATTACAACAATATAAAAGTTGATTATAACTAGAGAAATGTTGATTACAACAATAAAAATGTTGATTGCAATAATGGAAATAAGGAAAGTGAAAATGGGAAAGTATTATACAAGCACGTCTACAATTTTAAAGTTCAGATTACATTCTTTCGCGATTGTGAAAGCCATCAATCCTATTTCGTTTGCACGAACGGATTTGCTAGTCCTTTTCTACTTGATCAGACAGAAACAGGAATGAATAAAGCACTATACTCTTCACCAATACTGATTTTAATTCAAACATTCGACACGATGGTTTAAAACAGACTGACTTCAGAATTCGATCCCGTACAAAACATTATCCATCAATTACAAACAATAACAAAATAATATAATTAACTATTCGAGTAGCTAATTGCAGTCTGAGGTTACATAATCCATTAGAAGTTACGTCTCTTCCGGACTCCTAACATCCGAGATGCTAACATATAATAAAAATTAGTATGATCAAACCCAAAACCCCGGAACTCGGAACCAAGAAAATGCCGGCAAGTGATCCATTGGATGCCGACTAGTGATGCACGACGAGGCGAGAGTACTCTCACATCTCGTCTCGCCTCGTTGCATTATGCAAGACGAGAACGAGAGCGACAATACAGTTTAAAATTCGAGGCGAGATCGATATAACAACTGCGAGAAGCGAGTAACTTTATAACTTTGATTCATAAATTCAATGAAAAATGTACCGTACATGGAATGGAGTCAACGCTAATAGAACACGTGAATGTGAAAATTATATGAATTCACTATATTTTTTGAGTTTATCTATATAGTTCATTGGTATCGGTCCCAGACAGAGGAAATACAAAATAAAGACAAAATCGATTTTGCATCTAATAGAAATAGTTTTTTCCAATATTTCAGCCCTTAATTCACCCGCCCCTGAAAAGTAAAGGTGTTATATTAAGCGTCGATGGGAGCCAACACAGAGAGAAGCGAAGTGATTGAATGCCGGCGGGTTACCGTCGTATCTAAATCTTACTTATATAGTGACATATATTTAATGATAAAGTTTAAGTACTTTTAGTTACAAAAAAGATTTTTTAAATGATTAATTCGTTTTACTAATGACAGAATGTATTAACAAATGTTCGTATTGAAATAGTTTAGAGATCACAACTTGGGGAAAAATTGGATATTTTAGAGGTAAATTAAATTATTTAGTAACTTATCACATTTTCTGGTGACCGTAAATGAATAAACATTTTGTTCGTATTGAAACAATTTGGTGACCAGAATTTAGTGTTTGGTCTCTTTATTATTGTTATACGACTGCAAATACACAGAAGACGGTGCGATTGGTGCGAAATTGTCTCTACTGTTACGTAAATACATAGTGCGCAAGCGCTTATTTTTATAGCGATACTCTCGTGCGAGAACGAGGCGAGACCAAAAAAAATGTGCGAGAACGAGAGCGAGATCGAGATTACACATCCGAAAACGAGACATATTTTATATTTCTCGTCTCGTCTCGCCTCGCGTGCATCACTAATGCCGATAAATGTCAGGGAGCCGGTGTTTCGTCTTATATATATATATATATATATATATATATATATATATATATATATATATATATATATATATATATATATATATATATATATATATATATATTAAACATTTATCTGGACTATTCCCGTCTTTTTCTGTGGATGGCAGAGCCAATTTGCTTTTAAATCTGTCTCCACTTTAACTCAGCAAAATAATAAAAAACTCATCAGACATCAAATATCCGCAGCTTATCGGGTGTGAAACGGTAACGGAAACCAATTTCAAACCAAGCGACATCGTGAACTTAGTCATTAGTCTGCCAGCCAACTGGGAGTAAATACAATTTTTATTTAATCACCGATCGGCAGTCGTTCTGACATTTCAGAAATGTCAGATTTTAAAATAGAGTTACTAGCTAAATTTACCAATACTACTTTAACGATTTAGTTGCGTTTTGTGATAATTCTGCGTGTAAATTGTGTAAGCGACCATTAAATATGCCGTATCCAACAACAATTACAAACTAAATTCGTTAAACAGCGTTGGATTAATTCCCTCAAAACAGTAACTATGGGATTAAAACTTAAAATCCAATAAAACAATCAGTTATGTATTGAATTTTGACAGCCAATTAATTCTTATGTGATAGGGCATTGTTTATAAAATCGAAAATTAAACTCAATTTCATCAGTAATAGAATTTTGAATCCTCCAAATCAAAATTTATTGGAAAATATATTTGTATAGTTATACTATATTAATATTTTATTATTTGAAATGTTTTGTAAATGCCATTAAATTTAAAAACTAAGTCAATTTAAAGAACTAATAATCGGAAAAAAATTGTTAACGAATATAATTATGTAATATGAACAGCAAAATTTAATGATTCCTCTTAATTTCTGCTGGAAATTTATTAATCATTTCCCATATTTTCGGTGTTTTTCATAGTGTGAAACATACTTACCCTTGTTGATCTACCCTACATTCAGTATTAGATATCCCACTTAAAGTCGCTGGTTCGACCGTCTTCGAAGTATCAAATTACAGCTTTTAACTGAACAAATTGAAATTTGTTAGCTTGGCTTTACCCAGAATGTACACTAGGGTGTCACTTGCTATGTACAAGCGGTACACTCAGTCGCAAAACTTATGGAATGCTAAAGATGTTATGAGACGAGTTGAATATCACATAAATTTTGCATATAGCGATGGTACAAGCTGTGCAGCGACGTTTTACAGAATGAAATACATAATAAATAAATAGGCACTATAAATATTTGACAATAATTATTCGTTATATAATAAATACACAAGGAAAAAAATAATTGATAATATTTTTGTTATGCAATGTATACACAATTAAAAATAAATTTTATTTTTTGTCATGAATTTTATATTAATATTATTTATTGTTGTAATCAATATTTATTTTATTGTAATCAATATAATTATGCCTTCGTGCAAGAAAACAAAAAGAACCATAGTCAATCAAATTGATTATGTAATCGTTCAAAACCTAAGTATCTGGTAGCGAATGTGAGGAACGGGGTTCGATCCAGACCACGCCAAATATTTCGAATTTTAAATGGCACAAAGTTGATCCCTGTGGTGCACTCTCCTCGCCTGTAATGGGTACCCGTGAGGTGATGCCCAGTACACGCATTTGTGTACAAAGCAGATTGGCACACCCAGCAATGGGTAATATGCGTGATGAAATATTTCATCTTTGTCTAAACTTCACCGCTGATAAAAACTTATGCCCCATTAAGTTACATGGTAGAAATATTAGCTACATTAAATACAATATTCTTCTGACAAAAGAGTCTTTAATTTCATTTCTCCTTCTGCTTCCAATTTCAGATGAAAAATGGTTAGGAAATGATCGTTTGTCTTACATATTGAAGGGTATTTTGTAGTTAATTAGCGATATGAGCATTACCATTTCCACTTAAAATAAATAAATATATCATCACGGCATATTACCCATTACTGGGTGTGCCAATCTGCTTTGTATACAGATTTTGATAATGATGACTTAAAACGACATTTTATTAACCATTAGTTTAAAAAATGAAGGTTAGAAGCAATGCGAACAACAGTTTCAGTTAGCTCTAATCAAAGGCAACATAACCGTTGATTAGCACCAGGGCCGCTCCGTGGGCGCCTTGCCTTTGTGCTATGTTATATTTTACAGCCCCTTCCCCTCATGATGTAAAATTTGCAAATTAAAGTTTAAACTATACTTTTTGTTCCTCAAAAATGCTAGATTTAATATATTGATGATATTTTCCTAGATTCATTCTTGTAATCAATAGGTTATAATCAAAATCGATTGTTGTAATCAGCAATTTTAAAACAGATTTCAAAATTGTATGTGCACTTGATTCTTTGCAAAATGATAGTAGGTATTTAAATATTGGATTCATTGTGGGATCCATTCTTATAATTAATATTCTTGAGTTATAATCAATATATTCATTGTTGTAATCAACATTTTTATAGTTATTATTTTAATACAACAATGCTAGAATAATAACTAACCGATTGATACGATAATTATTTTTCATAATACCATACTGTTAAATGTGCTTTAACAGTACTGTATGCTCAACCAAAATATGCCCCGAAATAGCCACGGCCGTTATTTTTTATAACAGTACAATTATTAAAAATCATGTGTTCCTAAAAAAATCGCAGCATCATGAAATTGTCATGAAGAGCTGTCACCTGTTAATATGCCATAGAAAATAGAGTTTTCAGAAGATATTTTATGTTATTATGAAAAATACTGAACGTCACACGGCTGATATGCAAATAACTGACTCGGTTGATTGTAAAATCTCGGCTATCGCCTCGATTTTACAATATTCAACCGCGTCTGTTATTTGCTTCATATCAGCCTTATGACGTTATAGTTATTAACGTCATAAGGCTGATATGATGCAAATAACAGATGAGGTTGTATGTTGTAAAATCGAGGCGACAGCCGAGATTTTATAATCAACCGTGTCTGTTATTTGTATATCAGCCGTGTGACGTTCAGTATTTTTCATAATAACATAAAATATCTTCTTAAAATTCTATATTATATGGCATATTGACAGGTGACAGCTTTTCATGACAATTTCATGATGCTGAGATTTTTTAGGAACATATAATTTTTAATAATTGTACTGTTATAAAAAAATAACGGCCGTGGCTGTTTTGATGCATATATCGGTTGAGCATACAGTACTGTTAAAGCACATTTAACAGTATGGTATTATGAAAATAACTATTACTTATAACTAAAGCTCTAATGCAAACAAATTAAAAAATATATTGTTCACTTCTATCACTTTAATTTGTAAGTTTTATAGTAATTTTGTCTTTACGAATAAGAGCATTTTATAAAAATTTACTATTATTGACTTTGTCTTGAAACGGGGCCCCTCAAAGCCAGGCGCCCTTGTTCAGGGCACTCGCACGGAGCGGCCCTGATGGTAGCACAAACCGTCACTTTAACTACAGGTGTTAGAAGAAGGTTTAAAGCCCGATATTTTTATCTTTGATTAACTGCCTGTTAACTTATGTATACTATAATTTCGATCGTAAATTTTTTGTAATAACTTACGGTTAAATTAACAGACAGTAGTTTAACCATTAATAAAATTATCATTTTGAAACAGAATTTCCGTGGTGCATGGGATCGATGCTGTACTGTCTTATTTCCGGATATCTGTTTACAAATTTCCGGTCAATGCAGTGTATAATCTTGTATTGAACTAAATATTTAGGAGACCATATCATCTATTTCCAGATTACAAATTTGACTGACAAGGAAAAATTAATATTACTCTGTACCATTAAATTGTTTCAGTTTCGTATTTGTACTGTACAAAGAACATTATCTTGTGTAATAATTTTTAATTTTTTAATAAACTAATAGGAAAATTATTGAAGCTTAATCTATCACTAAAATCTACAAATAAAAGCAGATGAGACTCTCTAGAAATCAGTAGAAATCGGTGATGAGATGATACTGATGATGGTTAAGTAAATTTCAACTCACCCTCCCAGAAGAACGTTGACGTTGCCATGGAGACTGTCGGCGGAGGCGCGGCCACCCCCGCCGGAAGGTACCATGTTGGAACCCACCAAAGACACGGAGGTTCCGTTTAATGTTCCTCCACTTACGGCCGCCAGCGTGGCGAGCCGTTTCATAGACATCACGCACCTGAAAAAGAAAACGAAATGTTGTAGGGACTATTTCGTAACATACCAGATGTTGTAGGGACTTTATTGTAACAAATAGTCACACATTGGACTATATAGGGGTTGGAAATTTGATACAGAAAGACTATAGTCAAGTATCGGTCGTGGATGACGCTAAATTTAATGAACCTAACATATTAGATGTTGTAGGGACTTTATTCTAGCAAATAGTCAAACATTGGACTACATAGGGGTTGGGAATTTGATACAGAAAGACTACAGTCAAGTATCGGTCGTGGATGACGCTAAGTTTAATGAACCTAACAGTAGGGACTTTATTCTAGCAAATAGTCAAACATTGGACTATATAGGGGTTGGAAATTTGATACAGAAAGACTATAGTCAAGTATCGGTCGTGGATGACGCTAAATTTAATGAACCTAACATATTAGATGTTGTAGGGACTTTATTCTAGCAAATAGTCAAGCATTGGACTATATAGGGGTTGAGAATTTGATACAAGAGAGACTATAGTCAAGTATCGGTCATGGATAACGCTAAGTTTAATGAACCTAACATATCAGATGTTGTAGGGACTTTATTCTAGTAAATATTCAAGCATTGGACTATATAGGGGTTGAGAATTTGATACAAGAGAGACTATAGTCAAATATCGGTCATGGATAACGCTAAGTTTAATGAACCTAACATATCAGATGTTGTAGGGACTTTATTCTAGTAAATATTCAAGCATTGGACTATATAGGGGTTGAGAATTTGATACAAGAGAGACTATAGTCAAATATCGGTCATGGATAACGCTAAGTTTAATGAACCTAACATATCAGATGTTGTAGGGACTTTATTCTAGCAAATAGTCTAGCATTGGACTATATAGGGGTTGGTAATTTGATACAGAGAGACTATATAGTCAAGTATCGGTCGTGGATGACGCTAAATTTAATGAACCTAACATATCAGATGTTGTAGAGACTTTATTTTAGCAAATAGTCAAGCATTGGACTATATAGGGGTTGGGTATTTGATACAGAGAGACTATAGTCAAGTATCGGTCCTGGATGACGCTAAATTTAATGAACCTAACATATCAGATGTTGTAGAGACTTTATTCTAGCAAATATTCAAGCATTGGACTATATTGGGGTTGTGAATTTGTTACAGAGAGACTATAGTCAAGTATCGGTCGTGGATGACGCTAAGTTTAATGAACCTAACATATCAGATGTTGTAGAGATTTTATTCTAGCAAATATTCAAACATTGGACTATATAGGGGTTGTGAATTTGTTACAGAGAGACTATAGTCACGTATCGGTCGCGAATGACGCTAAGTTTAATTATTTTAGAAAATAGTCAAGCATTGGACTATATAGGGGTTGGCAATTTGATACAAGAGAAACTATAGTCAAGTATCGGACGTGGATGACGCTAAATTTAATGAACCTAGCGTATCAGATGTTGTAGGGACTTTATTATAGCAAATAGTCAAACATTGGACAACATAGAGATTGGGAATTTAATACAGAGACTATATAGTTAGGTATAGGTCTTGAATGAACTGTAAATGACAAAACACCTATTATATACATTGTTTAAGGCACAGAATAAATTTTAAATAATTCATTTTCAAAATTATAAAATGTTAACATAGGTTGTTCGTGCTTTACCCCATACCACAAATATAGTCATGTATAGTCATACCAGATTCTAAATAATAGTTTACGTATAATATTTAACCTTTTAAAATACATAGCAAATATGATTTCTACTAATATGTTATACATATATTCAGTGCATTAACAAAATGGCTATAAACTTAAACTAGACTACTAGACATATATTCTGTGCACAATATTCAATAAAAAGATCTATTATCGATTCCAAATACTTCTTAAACCGATTCTATTATCGATCTTTAGTAATACCATCAAAATTCACAACCATATCTGATCATACGATGACATACAATAAAAAAAATTGACCTACTTTTGAAATACATTAACAAAATCATCAAAATCACTATCATCATCATATGAAACTAACTCTAGTACAATTAATAAATAGTTTTCTTTAAAATATCCACAAGATATGTCCAAATTCAATATTAAATCTTCAAAAGATGTTATAACTTTGAATAACCTTAAATGTTTAAATGAAATATAAATAAACAAACCATAATTTCGTCACCAAATCTCCTAAAACTGTTTATATATTGTCACAAAACACTGAACTATGTTTATAAAGTCCACGGTTAAAATATTATTAGCTATAAACACTAAAAACAATAAAAAATTACAATAAAAATGCTGAACCATGTGCTCCGTAAACAAGCAAAGACATAACGAAACTAATTAAAACGCCAACTGGTAATAATTATTATAACTAATACACACTATAATTTGAGGTAAATTTAAAATGAAAAATAATACTTTTTTAATACCTAAAAGTTTATTTTGTGATTGTTGATAATGTTTTTCAGGGAAAATTTTATTTCCAATGAAATTCATCAAACTTTTCGCAACTTTCAACAAAACTAGTACTGAAAACTGATATTTCAGTTTCAGATATAATCAAAAGTTGGAAATAAATAATATATGAAGTAGTACATGTATTATTATTGTTAGAATCATTGTTATATAAATTTGTATACACATATACTTCAATAAAATAAATTATGCTGTATATTATAAAAGCGTTTTACATTTAAAATATTGTAATAGGTACTAATGATGATGATGATGATGATGATAATGTAATGTTTTTGAAAATGACATTAAATCTGTTACATTTATAATATTATCAAAGACAATAAAAATTGAAATTCAAGCATTTTAAATGAAATATATGACAAGTATTTTGTCAAATATATGTTGTTAAAAAAATCATGGGTTAATGTTTCCGGCATTCATTTGTCAATCAGAACAAATACAAACAAACAAAAGTTATTAACCTGAATATTGAAGTGACTTTTGTAATATGTCCTCATTACATTATTGATTCCTAATATAGTACAATGAACTCCATTTTTTATTTACATATTTAAATAAATAATTAGATACATTGTATTTCCTTTTTTTTTTTTAATATTTTAGTTTGATCGCGATAAAAATGATACAGACAATTTAGTTATTTAATATTTATGATTATGAAATATAAAAAATGTAGGCGACTAAATTCTATATTAATGAGCATAATATTTCAATTGGGTTCAGTAACTTTTTAGGGCAATGCCCGAATAGGGGTATAGAGTATTTAAATATATCCTTATTTAAATGGTGCGGCTCTTACCTGCTATACAGCGCCGTGATGTGCCGCTTTCTTCACATATCGGCACACACTTTTCATCCCATAAACGAACTTGGGTGCTGCAAGTCGCAAGACGTGGGTATTGACAGATTTTGTAGAAGTCGCTTTCTTTTAAGTAATTCTAATATTTGATGGTTTACTTAATGGTGGAGAGATTTTGAAAATAGCGCATTTCGAAGCCTGAAAATAAAACAAAATGTAAGTTTGATTGTAGTTGAATATGAAACCAAAATATTATTGTTTATTTTTTATTTTATGTGAGGAATAAATGTACATATTTCGTGTATTAATAAAAAAATATTATTTTTATATGACTTATTTTTGTAGACCAGTTTCGTTCTATTTTTAAAAAAGTATGTCATACTCTGTTTTAAGTGTTTATCTAGGTATACCAAATGAGTGTGAAAAAAGTGTTTAATTAATTAATTAATTAAGTCATGCAATACTTTTAAATGTACATTAATTATAATTAAATGTTTTAATTATTATTAAGTTTTTCACAAGAATAAAATGTATTAACACGCTTTCAATATACAAATACAAACTGTATTCATGTAATAGTTCATTGTAAAATTATGGAAAATTACAATTTAATACATAAAAATGTAAACATGTTAAAATTAACATTATAAAATACAGTATACAACCCTTTTCAATAAATATATACTTATAAATATTCAAACACCCTATATACACAAATAATAACCGAAAAATTCATAAAATAGAAACATATATTTACATCTGTTCCGAAATTTCACGACTCCGGACGAAACAAATCGGAATAAATCCATCGGTCTGATAAAAATGAACAATAAATTACAATTTTAACTCAAAACGAACACTGTAGAGACACCTGTATTATAAATTGTCAATTAGGTTTGCAGGCGAATCTTGTAAAAACCAGACAAAGTTTATCTGTTTAACAATAGAATATTGTTACCATTTCAAGTATAAAATGCATAAAATATTGAATGTATGTTTTTGATAGAATTGATGGTTTAAAAATACGAATCAGTAAAGTTTTTAAATATGTTTTTATGTATGTAAGCATGAAGGAAAATATTAAATATGCATTGTAAACATTGTAAAATATTTTTTTAATAATTAATATTATATATATATCAGGGGGTTCCAAAGCTATCAGCTGAAATATGGTATCAACGTCAATGTATCTTCGGCAGATAGTGCCCCGTACAAAGGCGCCTGACATGTCAAGACGGTGTATAAAAAATAATAGTATTTTTTGCAAATCAGGTTTGTTTGTAAACGATTAAAATTCGGCCAAACCGATATTTTCCTATCATTGTTATATTGAAATAATAATTGTTGTTGATTACAACAAAGAATATTTTGATTAAAGCTCAAGAATATTGATTACAACAATGAATCCAACAATGAATTTAATAGAAAAATGTAAAATAAATACCCTAATAAACGCATAATTTTCTATCATTGTTATGTTGCAAACTATAACTGTAAAATTGTTGATTACAACAAACGATTTTGACTATAACCCAATAATATTGATTACAACATTGAAACTTTGCATAAAGGCGCCTTTTACCCACGGAGCGGCACTGTATGGTATGAGTAGAAAACATAATGTCATATTAAAAGCATCAATATTGATTCTTCCATGTCATTAATTCGAACTTACATGTAAGTGCATTGACCTGAGTTTATAAAGAGCAAAGAGCATTTTTCTTTTACAAAAGAGAGCATTTAAAATAATGTCTCTAATGACTTTTAAATAGGTCTGCGATAATCTTAATTATCACAGAATTGTAGAATAGGAAAATTTCAAGGTGAAAGTATTTGTTCCAAAGCTCTTCTCATTAAGAAGAAGGCTATTGTAAAAATTTAAATTCAGCAGAGGAAAATTATTCTTTAAAGAAAATTTATTGAATAAAATAATTATAATATATACAAGCCCAAGCTCATATGAAATCTACGCAAAACAACAAAAACTAAATTTGTTATACAAGTATTCCGCCATTTAATATTAAATTAAATCGCCTTTATTAGTATTAAATGTTGATTACAACAAAGAATAGTTTGATTATAGCTTAAGAATATTGATTACGAGAATGAATTCAACAATGAATTTTGTAGAAAAAAATAAAATACATATCCTGCTGAACGGATAATACTCTGGCATTGTTATGTTGCAGGCTATAACTGTAAAATTGTTGATTACAACAAACGATTCTGATTATAATCTAATAATATTGATTACAAGAATGTATCTAAACTATTATTCACGAAAGATGACTATTCAAGGTTATTTGTTTGAAGAAAGAATACACAGCATTTTATAGCAGTAGCTGAGCAACATTTTGTATTAGAAAGATTATTTGATGTATGTCTATTTAATTTATGTGGTGTGACAGATATACGTAAATAGTGGCATTACTTTCTAACACACTATAAATAATAATGACATATGTCGTAGAATTACATATACTTAATTATTTAGTAGATACTCTGCCCTCTGTGCTAATATTTACCCAGTGGCGTTGACGTTTAAACCAGATTATTATTCCTTGGTTTATAAGTTTTTGTATTTTGCAAAAACATAAATAAAGAAACGGGGCGTTATCAGGACTCTATACGAAAGAGCCGTGAGTATATGCAACACAGAAGAGGCACTCCAAACGGATATCAACAACATGAAGAATGGATATACCACACGCCAAATTGAAGAAACCATTGGACGCCGATCGAACCAATCCAGCACCGTAGAACAAAACACAACTAAAGAACCGCTTCTAATGATTCCGTATATCAAAGGGACATCAGAGAAAATAAGCAGAATATCAAGAAAATACAACATTAGGACGGTTTTCAAAGTGCACTCACAAGAACAAAGCCGAAGCAAGACAACACGAAGAATTGCATATACCAAGTGCCATTTGACTGCGGTGCCTCATACATAGGTGAAACAAAAAGACCTCTAGCCGTAAGACTTAAAGAACATAGGAAGAAACTGAAGTCAGGTATTGCACATCACGCTTGGACAGAACAACACCACATCAAATGGAATGAAGCCCACATTATTGACAGAGAAGATCATTGGTATAAAAGAAAATTCAAAGAAGCAGCGTACATCACCAACAACAGTGGAGTATTCAGCCATCCCAGCACAGATATTCGTACCGTGAGGCGCCCCCTAATTGGTCAACTCCATCATCTGAAACGGAATCGTCACGGCTCATCACATCCCTCCTAGTATAAAATGTCGTAGCTTTAAGATTATTGTTCAGTTTACACTTGATAACGATTGGAGATATTATCAATCGAAACGTCGTGGAGTATATTTTTTGTAAAAATAAAGACAATGACGCTTATTGCGGCGCTAAAACATAACTTTGCACAAAGGCGTAAATATATCGCCAATATCAATGTTTATTCAGTTTCTGTTACAACGTTACAAAAACATACAGGCATGTCTGCAAATATGTATGTTCTACTCATACATTTTGTTAGTCTGTCGTGAACTGCTTGTTTGTAGAGCTTAAAACACAAGCCATTGTGAGTTAAATGAAGCATAAGTTTCGTTCATCCTCTATATATCATCTGTGATCCAGATCCAGGATCCAGGAACTCTGTAAACAATCGCACCTTTCACGCCTGTAAATGATAAATAACCACTTTTCACCGCGCATTATAAATCAACTTACACTGCTGTTTGCATCGTTACAGAATTTTGTCCGCGCGACGATGAATTCAACGGTGTACGAATTTGCACAACCACAGAAAATAAAAACCAGAAAAGCATGCACAGCTTGCATCGATAAATAAATTGGAATGGGAGATTGTATGAATTGAAATATGACGAAATTGCGAGAAAGAATTTTAATTGTGTGGTTGCTTGACGCAATGGTACACCTAGGAATGGGTTAAATTAAAGAAAGGACCCCAAGGGAAGGCGCCCAGTTTTATAAAAGATGGATAAGTAAATTACTAGCAAAGTAAAATTTACTCTTAAAGTAAAATAGTTTATTTCAGAGATTTTCGTTTTTTAAAGCAAGAATAAAAATACTAGCTAAGTAAATCTACAGAATAAATTACTCCATCGATTTTAGAGGAAGTAAATTTTATTCTGTAGAATAAATTTGACACATCAACATTAATTAAATTAAATTCATTATAAATTTCATCTCTTGCATTATTATTACATTTATTTATTTATATCCAATATATTTGCTTTGTCTATTTCTGTGTAATTTTTTCCCCGTTCTCTTTTTTTCCATGTTAGTTGACACCTGGCACTTTATGACACACTTTATTTTCTATTTTAACTTTTGGATTTATTTCGTGTCAGGGACATACAGAATACAGTATTATTAAAACATTCTGCGGAACATGGCTTGAAATAGATCCTCTTCAGTTGGAGATTAACATTATCGTCAGTAGTGGTTTTAAAGGATACTGTCTATTAATGTTATATCCTGGTTTTATCAATCTCTTATGCTTCAGTAGTAGAAAGATTAGTCGGTATAAGAAACCGTAGCCTGAGTATACTACGGTATTCACACACTCTTCATGGAGGCTTTTTTCCTTGTCCCCAGTTAAAATTGTAGTTGCAAATTTATAAAAAAATATAATTTTATTATCACTCTGGCCTATAGGTTCTTAATATAGTGAAAAACAATATTAAATCTATATAATTATAGAAAATATTAAAATATTTATACGCAAAAATCACAAAATAATGACAGATGTCATGTCTCTGTCGGTAAATCACTGGGATAAAATATTTACTCTGCAAGTAGTTATTTTACACTGTAACTTGTTTCATAAAAGACATTTTTATTTACTCGTCGATTATATTTACTTTCAAAGTAATAATTCCGCAGTTTATTCGATGTTTATAAAACCGCGCAATAGCCATATTCATAGTAATACTGACGTGGTTTGAACCAGGTCTATCTTAGGTCTAAGGTTTTTCCTTATTCATTGTCGGTTGACTTAGATCTAGTTTAAACCTAGTCTAAAATTAGACCCTAGTTTAAACTAGGTCTAAATCCTGTCATTTTCGACAATTTTGATATTAAGTGAATAAAATTGAGAATATTCAAGATATTTGTGCAACAAAAATGATGTAGAAGATGAAGAAAAGATCAGATGTCAATGTACTAGGTACTTTTATCATATCTGCAAATTTGATATACATAATTGAAATTTGTATTTAATTTTAGAAATTGAATGAGAGACAGAAATTCAGATGAAGATAATACTGAATTAAATAATGCTATGTAACGAAGCATATTTGGACAAAATCACAATAGGCCCGGAAACGAAAACACTTCAAACCTCACATGTACTTGTCAAGTATTTTTATATAAAAATTAATGTGTTAGACAAATTTGGAGTATAAATAAATGATTTTAGTTAAGTTCTGATGTACCGTCAATACCAGCACCGCCGTTAGCGTCGAACAATTTTATTCATATTTTAATTTATAAATTTTTTTCTTCCCATTTTTCCTCATGTATACTCGTATATATGAATACGCGCTGCTATGAACCTATTGTTGTACTGCATACTATTCTTATTTTAGATAATAAGTATTAATTTTTACATTGACAACTAAATGACATTTGAAAATATTCGAATATTTATGTCTGAAGCTTATTTCATATTCATCACAGACCATGTCCAGATGGATACAAGGGCTAAACTCGGTCTACGTAGACTAGGTTTAAACTGGGTCTAAAATTTACTATGAATAAGTCCAGGGTGGTCTAAGTTAGACTTAGTTTAAACCTAGTCTACTTAGACTTATGAGAAATATTCGTTTTCCGGAAATGGACTGTGTCATATTTTGAGTCAGAGCTCAACGTTTCGCCCGCAGTCGTATGGGGCATCTTCAGGAGCAAGGGGTATAGTACTGTCTTAAACAAGGTTACCCGACGTGTCAACCACGCTAGATGCCGAGTTTAAGCAACAAGAGGGGGAGACTAAGTTTACAAGGTTACCCGACGTGTAAGCCACGTTAGAGGCCAAATAAACCAAGTGAACCAAGATGCCCCATACGACTGCGGGTGAAACGTTGAGCTCTGACTCAAAATATGACATAGTCCATTCCCGGAAAACGAATATTTCTCATGACTCAGCAATTACTTAGACTTAGTTTAAACTAGGTCTATCTCAGTTACTATGTATGCGGCTGTTAATATTTAACAGCACTCAATAGATATTAAAAAAATCCATAGTACATATTAACTGTAGCAAGTTTAGTACATTCTTTAATAATTTACCTTAATGCCACACATATTTTTACCATTACTACACAATTTTACCACTTGAAATTTACCAATGTCCAAGTATTTACTACCACTACTATCACTCACTGTTTCTCCTTCCTCGCTTGTCTTTTGTTTAACCCTTATTTCTCCACCACGTGTATATTTCCCCAACAAGGGGTGTTCCCCCTCCACTATTATCTGTCGGGGTGGGGGTAAGTCACGCGAACAAAAACACGCGATGATGACGTCACGACACAGTTGCGTAGAAAAAGGTTTGATTTACAAAGTTCTTAGGGGGTTTGAATTTTTAAGGGTAACGAGCAAAGTTTTACCTCTATCAGAAACTTTGGGGGGAGGTGTGGGGGGGGGGTGTATTTATAGTTATACGGTTATTGACTGCCATCAAAATAAAAATATATAGATTACATGTTTTTCATTTCTCAAAAAGGACAACAACTGAACTTTTGACCAAAAACAACATAGCTAATGTTTAATAAAATAAATCTGGTGTGGCCAACACAATACCTCCCGCCATTTACAGCCCGAGTCACAAAAAAGATTGTTAGTCCTTATTTTTAGATTAGCGAATTTTACTCTAATTTTGACAGTTTATTTCTTAAAATATAGTCTAATCCAAGTAACTACCTTTTTTTAAACCCCTCAACAGGATTAAATCCCAATTACAGAGTGGATCCACATTCACACACATCCATGCCTTAGTGGGATTCGAACCCAGAGCCCCGAGGGCACTCATGACATGAGGCGTTGCTCTAACTATTGAGCCACCGGAGCTATAATAAAATGAAGAATAAATTTTAAATACTGGGATAGAATAGAATTCACTAATCCAAAAATGAGAATCAGCTTAAACATTTTTGTGAATCGTTAATTTTTATTAATCTAAATACATACCTACGTATTTACTTATGCAGGAAACTGTATTGAATTCCTTTTCTATTGTTCTATTTACTTTTTTCTTTTTAAAACGTTACTAATATTATTTTGAAATGATTAGTTCTTTGATAGTGACATTTATCTGTCACTTACATACATTTGAATAATTGCGATTAATAAATCAAAAAATAACACTTTGAGCTTCTAGTAAAGTGCCATTTCCGGTTATCCGATTTTCAACAAAATCTAATGGGCTTTTCCCATTACAGAAAAATTTCGAAATACAAGGTTTCAAAATTTTCTGAATGATAGTATTTGAGTCAGAGAGGAGGATCCACACATACACACAAACACACAGACATCATCGTGAAAATGTTAAAATTGGATTCTAGGGACCTTAAAACTTGGTCATTTACCAAAATCTCGATATGTGATGTTTAGCATGATACCTATACCTCCCTTTACCAAAGGTAGCGGGTGGTAAAAATGAACTATATGAACTTACAGGACATACATTACCGTATTAAATGAATAAGTATGCATCATTTCTTTAATGCCCGGATCCCTAAATTAATTCTATTAACGAAAGTACAGTAGCCAGCACTTTCTACCCACATTAATCAACAAAAAAAATAGTTCCCTTCGCGATCGAATTGCTCAACGGGCAATGTCCCATTAGGGAGCGATTTTTCACCACTTTGGTTTGCCGAGTTTCGACTATTTGTCTTCGTCATACCGACTGTTGCACTGCTTCCGAGACATTGGATAAATGTTTGCAAATTCCTTGGTTCTAATTCAATGAAGCATGGATAAAGTTTTGACACTTGATGGAAGATGGAATCGATATCAAAGTAGATGGGATTCGGAATTACAATATAACATAGTTTGCCGAATATTTTGGGGTAATACATCAAAATATTTGACGTAGTTTATTGTCATTTGTAGGTTAATAACGCAGGGGATATAATTTGAGAAAATTAGAGCTGCACTTTTTTGTCCAAGGATACCGGAGGAAGGAGAATGCGATTTTTTAGTACATTGAAACATATTTTCATGGAATGAACAGTTACAGGTTTAATGCCTTTTTATATAAAGAAATAAATCAAAATTAATTTGATTAAAATTACTTCACTACATACATACGTACGGCATTTGAAGGAATATTTGAACATACAACCACTAATATTCTATCATACATGTGTAGAGCCAAGAATAAACTACGGTATTAGGTTTTGGCTAGGGTTTTGGGGTAACTCTACTTGTGCTCAATCTGTCTTTATCGCTCAAAAAAGAATAATTAGATGTTTAGCATATAAGAACTCTTCTTGTAAACCACTTTTTAAAAAACTTAAACTGCTTACAGTGACTGAGTTCTATATACTCGACATTTGTCTTTATATATTTCAAAATAGAAATAAAATCAAACTCAACTCTGACATTCATGAGTACCAAACTAGAAACAAATAAAAATGACTTCCGTATTCCGTATACCTAAATCTAGAGTTAAAGTCGTCGAAGATTCTCCAGATAGGATTGGTCTATCATTATTCAATAAGCTAAGAACATTAAAAACTCGAAATCCTGTAAATATTTTAAAACTAAGTATTTATACGGTAATAATTTTTATAATGTAAATGAATTTATGTTTTGAATGATTATTGTGCGACGTTTTCTATATACAGTGTAATGTATCCGCAGAAATAAAAGATTTATTATTATTGTTATTATTATTATTATTGCATACAAAAGAATAGGTAAATTTAAGCCGTGACAATACTCAGATGTGTTACGCGATCTAATAATTAAAAATATATTTTGTAATTCTTATTTAATTTACAGATTTCAATAATAAATAATATAGAGAGAAGTGAAAGCAACTGCAAAATTTGAATTTAGAGCTGCATTTTTTAAATCAGAACTGCAGAAACAAGCCAGAGCTGCACCAAATTATATCCCCTGTAATAACGTATGTACAAAAGTTTTGAGTACGTCAACGTTCTCTCTTTGATGAAGAGGTCTCTGTTATCATTGTTGTAATCGTCAACCGATACTATTATTGTAATCAACGGAGCTTGCATCCAAACGAAAATAAATAACTCTGTTGAAACTTTAAAATCCTTTTCCTCTACTTAGTTTTATTTCGTATTAAGTAGATTAAACTCACGCTAACACCTTTAAACCTAATCAATATTTCGCTACCCTTAAACTCGCAAGAGACTGAATTCTTATATTCTGGTATTCTGTTAGAATTGGTTGTCCTTTTCGTAGAATCATTTTTCTGTTCCCAGCGAAGTCTGATCGGACGCCAGGCCAAATATTGCGACATACGATGGACACAACAGAATGTTGGAATGACATCGTGTCAGGAGAAAATGGCTATTTGCTCCAACAAATAAATAATAAAAAATAAGATTGGATAGTTTTTATTTTTGTTTAGTTCATAATAGAAACGTATATGGCGAGAAGACATGACAACAATGTGATTTTGTTTGTTATAATCAAAGATCTGATTGTTGTAATCAATTATGTATTAACAATTAATTCTACTATTGTGGTAAACAAAGTATTCTCCATTGTATATTCGATTCAGTAGAACTAGTTTCAGTGTTCCAGTGTGCAGTCTTGGAAACTAAAACTTTCAAGAGATATACGACATTTGAAAAACGTACTCGCTTGAGTACCGTACAGCAGACAATATATGGAGTCCAAAATAGAAGTCGCAGGCATAGTTAAATGTGAATTAGAAATTTAATGTGAAAATGTAAATTGCTTTTTAGAAATTGAAAATATGAGAACATAACGAATATGTTTTCGAATATATCAAGTATTCACCCTTGTCACACCCTTATATAACAACCCTGCAAATATTTAATGGCCTCGTAAACTGTGTCCAAAAATAACCGAATGGCTAAAATAAATAATGCATTTCGGGTTTTCTGTCGTTCACCCTCAAACAATCGATGACGTCACCCCTTCTGTTACGTCATCCTACGTCACCGGAACTTTATAGGGAGTGGGGGGAATTACAACTTGCATTTGTACATGTTCCGTAAGTCAACCAAAAAACCAATATCTTCATTCCTGGTACACCATGGTTACTGAATATTTTCATCTATTTCGCGACAGATTCACATTGAATTATATGACATTCAAAATTGACACAAGCTAACAAAAATAAAAATTAACCAAATGAATGATAACGTTGAATATGACAACAAAATTGTATCATCAATATAACAAATATTTTATGTGCCAAGGGCGTTAGAAGATGATAATGCCAGGAGGGCGAAGAGGATAGCCCGAGGGCCTTTGGCCCGAGGGATAGATGTCGTCCGATGGGCATTATCATCTAGTAACGCTCGTGGTGCATACAAGATTTTATGTCTCACTAGAGTATGTGAAATAAGTTTTCATTTATAATAATTTTAATTACAATAATGCTTAAGCTTTGGCATTGCTAAGAATGTTGTTTAATTCTTTTGTTTATTATCAACATTTATTTATTTTTAAAACATCAACGTTCTATAACGTTGGAGATGATGGAATGAGTGAATTTGATGTTTCGGAAGATATTTTGTCGAAACGATGTAAAGAAATTATTTTGAATGCTTCTGCATACTTTGAGGAAGAGAATCGCATAAATGTTCCCCTAATTATTCCATTCTCGTCTGTAGAAGATGTACGTATTATATTTTGAGGTTCGTTTTCACATGACAGATCTCAGTTCTTTATTTCTTATGAACTTATTTCTAAATATTATTACATTTTAGAGAGTTTGTACTGCTTTGGATGTGTCATATGTGACGGTAAATAATATCAAAAATGAATTCAAACGTGGATAAATATCGTTCCCAAAAAAATTAGTGATCCGTCATCTGTCAAAAATCAATGCGAAACATTGCAGTCTGCAATTCGACGTACTTACTATTTACTTGTGCGGTGAAAGTAAATTGCATTTAAGGCCCTTTTCATAATCAATTTTAAGTATTATAATTAAATTAAAAATGATTTCTGTGTTGTGCTTTCAAAGCTGTTTTCATATTATATTAATTGTTGTAATCAATTAATGTATTAATTGTTGTAATCAATCCTTATTATTATTATAATGAATTATAATTAAAAAGAAAATAATTTTTATTGTTTACCGTTCATATTATTTTTAATTTAAAGTCCATAAACGATGATCGGATGATAATGAGAACATAATGAACGATTATGCCCTCATATAATGCCCGGGTTGTTATAGATATGTTTATATACACAATATCCTATAGCAATACACAGTTCATAATACTTTAGTGAGACATAAATAATGTTTTCATACATCTATAATAATTATTTGTAATACCACTAATGCAGTTTAGAAATTTGACATTGACGTATGTCGTTTGATTTTGTTATGCTGATGTTTGAAACTAGCGGTAGTGGGGATGAAAATACCAAAGTAACCAGGATTATTTCGTGGTTGCCATGGTCCGACTTTTTACCAATTTTTTTCAGGAACCGCGTTCCGAATAGAAACCGGTAAATAATTTCAAGACGTACGGAACACTAAACCGTAAACCTGATCGAACCGGTTGAGTTACGGAACATACTATTGGTAACTCCGAGGGATGAAATTGTAACTAGAAAACTGATTTTATTTCATGCGAAATGCACGCAGGCATTTCCCTTTCACAAACCGATTGGCACTATGTAAATCATTCCGGGGATCCAGCCATTTGAAATTATTGATTATGTGTTGTGTTGAATTCAAATGAGTCGAGGGATCCAAGACGACCATGAAACGTTTTATTTTTGTTTCCGAATTGAGTAGATTTCTACGGTCACTACATCATTTTCAACATTGGACGAACAGTTTTATAACCATGCGATTCACATAATTCTTTATTATTATTATGGGGATATCGAAAATGTTTTTCAACATAAAAAGAGATATGATGTATGTATTATTATCATTATCAAAATGTTTATTTAATTGAGACAAATATACTGTGCATTATTTTCAGTTTTTAATGGACACTGTAAGAACAAAAACGGAAACATAAATACAGATTTGTATGTTTTTGTAACTTTTCATTAACGCATATGCAGACATAGATTAATTAAGCGAGTTGAATGTAAAAATAAAAATTTAATCTCACGTATTTTTTAGGTCGAATGATAAGCTAAAACATTTTTCATTTAAACTGTGGTATTTATTCAGTTAAAAAGTTAGGCGTCTCTCAGACTGCAACTAATTCTGTTAACCCAGCCACTGAACACATATTATCAGCTCATTCTAAACTCTGTAACTCGATCAGAAACCAATTTACTATTGTTAGAATCAATGTTTTAATAGATCTTTTCAATTTAATGGCGATATTTTTCTATCGCTGCAAATAGTAAGAAAATGGCGCGAACAACTGCCAGTTGGTCTGTTAAACGTCAAAAAAAATTATATACAAACGTCATAGATCTCAATTGTTCTCACTATGCGCAGATCCCTAATGCGCATATCTTCTATCTCTTTAAATTGAAAAGATCTATTGTTGTCATTAATCTTGTAATAGACCTTTTCAATTTAAAGAGATATTATGCGCAATGAAGATCTGCGCATCGTAAGAACAATTGGCGGGAGTCATGGATACGTGCTTGTCATGACATCCAAGGCGTTTGTTTCACAAAAATTCGACTTTACGTCTTGATTTACATTAGCCGTACAATGACGGTACAATAACGGTACGATTCTTCTTGGTCCAATGTATTTTAATGGACCCATTTACATCTACGTTCTCAGAATGATGACTGTACGATGACGACCCAGTGATATTTACTGATTTACATTAGCAATACGACCAGGGTACAGTATAGTTTTGTTTATATTGAAAAAATATTGTATATCATAGTAACAGCGTAGTATTTAAATCAGCCGAGCGAAAGTGAACATATGTTAGTAGGTGATTGACATTTGACATGTTTTTGACTTTTTCATATTTGACTTTTAGTGAAACCAAAATGTAGTCAAAATGAGCTAGAAATGAGAAATGATTATACATATACATTTATTGAACAAAAGTTCTCTGCTTATAACAAAAACGTGAAATATACACTACAGATTATTACAGAATATACAAAGAAATTAGTATCGTTTTGTAGAATTTTCTGGATTTTCTTCATTTTCTTCTGCTTTGACAAGAGTAAGGACAGTTATAGCCAAGCCGGTATTAGAGAAATTTTATACTTGCACGATATTTTCTACTTTTGATAGAAACATGACATATGCACCACAAACTGTCATAATACATAAAGGACAAAACTATATTGTCATGGTATTTTATTATGTTCGTACCGTCGTGGTACCGTCTAATGTAAATGCTTCGTGTAATGGATATACCGTCACTGTACCGTTATTGTATCGTCATCGTACCGTCATTGTACCGCTAATATAAATCAAGCCTAAATGTGAAAAATGTCACAGAATTTAAAAAACTTGTCGAAAGATGTTACAAAAGCTTTTTATTGAAGCTAAAATGTCTAACGATGCAAATTTTCGCCAAGAATACAGGTATTTTAATGACTGCAATAATTTTGACGTTTCGTTTGACAGCCCAACTGGTAGTTGTTGGCGCCATATTACTATTTGCAACGATAGAAAGAGATAGCCGTTAAATTAGAAAGGTTTTTTGTTGCAATCAACTTTTCTTTATTGTAAACAGTTTGATTGTTGTTCTAAAAAATCAAAAGACTTTATTATAATACAGTAGCACTATTTTTGTATATCACGGACTCTCAAAGCTGTCGCGGAGAGAGTACCACAGTGCTCATCTTTGTTTTATTTGAAATTTAAAAATAATAATAACATTGTTGTATTCAACCCGTGCCGCCCGAATTATATTTTTAGGGGTTCTTTTATAAATTAAGCTATAATATTAATATATATTTATAATTAGAAAATAAAAGATAAGATATGAAAAATTTATTTTAGAAGTGTTATTGATAAAAGCATATATGTAAACATTGTAATCTTTATTGATTGGCTTTGTACAATCAATAAAAATATACGTACATGGTTTCAGTTTTTGCCTTTAGTTGTGATGAACGTATATTGTTACAATCTACAGGTAATTTTTTTTACATAAATTATAGGTAAGTTATTCTTATTGGAGTTGGAGTATTCTGATAATAGCTCCCAAAATGTTTGTATTCGATCGTTTTCCAATTCATTTCGTAAAAAACTAGTTCATTACGCATCTCATTTTCGCTAATAACTCGAAAACGAAAACACCGTTAATTCTAATTTTAATTTCGTTCAATTTCTCATCAACTAGCAGTTAGATTTTAATCGCCAGTAGCAATATGATTACGTTGAAACTAATATATACGGTATTATTGGACTGCTATATTTAACTTTGTTGAATGGAAAATGATTTTTGAAGCAGTTGGAAAATAAAATTTGTATATTCCCGCGCAAATAACAAAGGAATGAGTTGGGATTGTAGCTGGATTCATGTTTTTCCCCCACTCTCACTTGAGGGAAGATTTGTTATGGCATTTTGCACAAATATACCTTTTCAATTTGAAGAGATAGAAGATGGGGATCTGCACAAGGTAAGTACAAATGCTTTTTGCTGAAATTGATGACGTTTATTTTTCAAAATTTAGAAGTAAAATGTGAAGAAAATGTTTGACAACTTTAAAAAGTTACAAAAGTTTTTATTGAAGCTAAAAACGATGCAAATTATCATCGAGAATACAGGTATTTTAGTGACTAATATTTTTGACGTTTCGTATATTTGCAAATGATTATCGCCTTAATAAATAGTCCTATCTTTTTTATTCCAATACGAAAATAAATTAGCAATGTCCTTAAAAAAAATAGGCAATCCAATTCTTACAGCCTTTTTTACAGCTACAAGTATGTGATATATCAGAGTGACTTACCTATCCAAAGAAATATCGCTCGGTATTTCGTAACGTGTATAGCGTACAAATTATCTACGTATATACTTCGGGATCTTGTGTTGATTGTAGATGATGGTTCCACGTTCTATAAACATAAAAATGAACGATGTTACTTGTCAATTAATGATAAAATGTTTGAGATAAGTAAATGAATTTGTAATGAGTTTTTTATTAACTGTAAGGAAAGTTTCAGTGATATACTTTTTATTTTTGTGGTGAAACATCGTTGAAATTTACAATGTTTTGCTTGTTATTGTTAAAATCAACTTGTCTTTGTTGTAATCAATGTTTGATTATTGTAATCAACATTGTTCTAAACATATTATAACATATATTGATACATTTAATAATATAATTAAATTAGCAATTGTTGCAATCAACGTTTTGATTGTTTTTAACAATTTTTTGATTGTTGTAATCAACTATTAATCGTTGTAATCAATTTTTCATTATTGGAATCAATGTTTCTTTGTTGTAATCAATACCTTTACTAACACAGCTATAAAGAGAATAATGTACAATATTTTCTGGTGACCTAATACCTATTTTGAATTTAATTTACTTAAAAGTCTTCTTCTGTTCTATATTAAAAATCACTAACACACATCATAAACCTCATATGTTGTCATAAACCATGCATTAACCTATACTTTGTACATTACTGTTACACCTTATATGTAGTAAGTATGTTATACCACATATACTCTTAGTCGTAAAGGTATTTTACTCGCTTTTGTCGTAATGTCGTAAATCGAGTACTCGTTTTCCATTTTTATGAGGAATAAAGCTAGAGGACTAGACGAGAGTAAATGCAATAAACAGACAAGAAGTTGTCTGATGTTTTATTCACCAATAAAACTGTTTAAAAATATGGAATATACATAAGTTCTAATATTATTTTCATATTGTGCTCTGTTGGCACATTTTATCTACCATTTTTACACGGTTAAAGACGGCTATCTGCGATTTGAAAATTTGGAAACTACTTTTTCTTCATACACCATTTTGGAAGATGGCAGTTTGATGACTGACAACTCCCTATGTCCAGTTTAAAAAAAACGATTACCCAAAAAATTAATACAAATTTATAACAAATATAATAAAATGCAAATATGTCATATTTATATATTATAATTAGATAAAAGTTTTAATTTCAAACGTATAAAAAAAGAGATATATTTATACCGTGTTCCATTTAAGCCATTCAGTATTGCGAAGCATAGGATATAGTTTTGACCTCTCTAATTGGCTGAAATTAGAGACAAGAGACAAGTTTACCCAATGTAATTTCGGCTACTTTAGATTTGCGCTGTTGCCAGTGCCATCTACTGAATGGCTTAAATGGAACAGAGCATACAGAAATATAGTATATGGCAGTGGCAACAGCGCAAATCTGATGTAGCCGAAATTACATTGGGTAAACTTGTCTCTTGTCTCTAATTTCAGCCAATCAGAGATGTTAAAACTATTCTCTATGCTCCGCAATACTGAATGGCTTAAATGGAACAAGATATATATTCTAATTATTGCACTAAATCACTGTCAATGTAAAGTATAGACAGCGTTAACTATTTATTTTATCCCATCGAGTTGTAATAGTAGAGTCTTGTAACATTTATTGACATTTTTTATTATTGTAATCAAAATTAAAACTCTCAATAGGTGTTTTCTTTAAGTTCCCATTACTTTTGGCATGTGCTCTATAGTACAACGTTTTCTATTAAAGCCAAATGCAACGTACACTGTCTGTATTCATAAGATTATATATTGAATAAAACAACGGCAATGATAGCAATATCAATAATAAGTTTTATACTACGTACATATAAAATCCAATATGAAGAATAAAATTTGCGTTCTAGGAACTGTGGCATACTAAAGCAAGAACGATCAATATTACAAACACAATTGCAGGAAGAAAATAATTATGTATTTTTAAAACAGTGTATGTATAAGCCTCGTTAGAATTTACTGCGATAAAGGTAGAGTACGGGTTTTATTTCCCCATAAAGATATCTTGAAATCTTACTAATAAATCTTTTGTTCTTGGGAATAAATGCCGGTGCATTGCAACTACTTATTCAGATGCATTCAAGCGTTTTCTTATGCGACTATACAGGGTGGTGACGGACAACGCAGCATAGGGTTTCAATGGTAAAATCTTAATGTGCAGTTATTTGCTCCCCTAGTTATTTTAGAGCAAAATTGTATATAGGTTTTTGCTACAGAAAAAAATACTGCATCTGAATATGCTATTGTTTATAATTTCTCAATTTCCGGCACCGTAAAAATAGTCAAAAACTATAATAACATTTTTGCAAGTGTCATTGATGCCATGGAATAAAAATTTAGACAAATATCACATAAACAATTAGACAAGAATTTTACATCAGATTGGGGCATTATGTTATGGCAAATGGTGGTTTGTTTGAACATTTGCTGTGGTATGTTATTTGATATTATAAATTCATGTGTATTGATACTAAAATAAAAATCCTTTTTCCCAATACATTTTATGTCTTTTAATTTAAATAAGTCATAGTCAATACTTAAATAAATCTTAAATTACGTTCTCGTCATTCTACATTATTGTAATCAACTATTACATTGTTGTAATCAACTATTACATTGTTGTCAACTATAATAAACGTATTTTCATTTTCCTCGTTTTGTAAATAAGGTTAAACGTCAAGAATCTATGACAGATGTTCTTGTTTAATTTTTTGTTCCATGACATCAATGATTTTTGCAAAGATGTTATTATTGTTTTCGATAATTTTTATGGTTCCTGAAATTTAAATAAAATTTACATTGCAAGACTGTTACTCAGAACTTTACGGGCGTGCACGGTACACCTAACGAGCGAGAGAAGCGAGCATGTTATTCGTGCGAGCACGTAAATTTCGGGTAACGGCTGATTATTGTACAATGTTTTATGATATACTGAATCATAAATAATTTGAAAAAAAATATTGGAACCTACAACACAATACATTAAACTATTTGATCGAAATAGTCTTTGGAAACATAAGGCGAAGCGAAATAATGAATAAATAAATCTGTATGTTACTATGGTTTTAATAGCCCGTAAATTTTATTACGGGCTTTTCCTGTAAAAACTTTATTTACCACTAGAGACAGAGCTCTGTAATAAGACGTTCACGATTCAGTATACCGTAAAATTATAAACAATAGCATATTCGGATGCAGTATTTTTTTCTGTAGCAAAAACCTAAATACAATATTGCTCTAAAATAATTAAGAAAGCAAATAACTGTACATTAAGATTTTACCATTGAAAACCCTATGCTGCGTCGTTCAAGTTACCACCCTGTATATTTTACTAGAATACATTGCATTTTCCACCTAGTTGAATGGAAAGATATCTTGGAAAATGCAAGAGTGCTCAATTTTGTTACTTTCAAAAGGAGGAGTACTGGGTTTTTCAAGGCAAATAATACGCGATTTACTCAGTAACGGATCAAGACATTTAGTAGCCCCAGAAGAAATATATAAAATATGTAAAATCTGATGTGTACATGACATTTTTAAAGATATCGATCAAAGACATCTACGAATTATATGAATTAATATTTTAGCAGCGCCCATTGTGTCAAATTCAATATAGGACTCGAGCAGACACGTGACTCAAACGACCTTGAAGTGCTTGGAATCAGCTGATTTGTGTGTACAAATAGTAACATTTTAACAGTTCAAAATTAAAATAAGTCAAAACATTGGTCTTGTCAAAGTGACAATGGTTGAGTCAAAATGACACGCGCACACATATCAGCTGATTATAAACATTTCAAGGCTGCTCGAGTCACGTGTCTGCTCGCGCCCTATAAAGTAATAAAAATATCTAGAAACATTAAACAAATTCTATGTAGAAATATAAACCATAGCAATGTATAAATAAGTTTAATAAGTCTGATTGATTGATTTATGACGTTTATAGTTTTTTATATATATGCAGATTTTTGCTTTAAATAAATAGGTATTGTGTGTGCTAGTAAACTATTCTCGATCTCGTATCATATTGGCAAATTTTTATTACAGAACTAGTTTACCAAAATTTAACAGTTTACTCCATGGAAGTTTATTTTAAAAAATGTCACATATACATACGTGCTTACCAAAATACAAGAAATCAAAGTTATGTAAATATCAGTTAATTTGGACAGTCCGTCCCTGGTGGCTAAGAATGTCAATACTATCAAACGTCAAATCTTGGTAGGTATATAAACGAACACAAACGATTGTTAAGAATTTTATTTTTATATAATTTTGTAGGTATTTAAATGTAAGAATAATAAGAAAAACATATAAATACCATAATCATGACAAAGCGGCATATAGCCGCCTACTGCTTGTATTATAACATTGGATAACAACGGCCTATTACTTGTGCCGCTCTGTTGAAATGAAGACATGCATTGCTTAAAATTTTAAGGGTTCGCCACCTGCTGTGAATGCCCTGTATAGTAAAACAATCTTACTGTTCCTTGAACATAAATGCTATTTTTGTATGCCGACAGAGTCAAATTTCTTGACTATAAGTCCAGTCAACGAATGCTTAAAAATGTGTTGTAGACAGATTTTTGTGCGCATTTTTTTGACTTTTAAGATGTGTTCGGAGATGTTGGGGAGCTTTCTTCAGGGCATAGCAAAATGTGTCCCAGGACTTTTGGTATATTTATCTTCCAACAAGTCCGAATACAGCCTAAAAGTAAAAAAAGTGCGCACATAAGTCTGTCTAGGAACCATTCCTTGATTGGACTATATAGTTGGCGTTAATAGTTATTAGAATACCAAGTGTTGAAAGTGTTTCTTTATCGTACCAAAACGAAATTTGCAAATTGAGCGAAGCAAAGGCTGCAATCGTTTGTGTCCAGCAAATGACTTTCAACATGTGTTATGCACACTATTTTTTCTGTTCCTTCAAGATAAAAATAAGGGAATATAGAATAATTTTTTTAAAAATAATTTGACATTTATTGCCAGTTTTCGTATTTGTGACTATCTATGACAAAAAACATTCTGTACAATATTCGTAAGTAAAATTCGTTGCTAGGATATCGAAGCGAGCTGCAAAGAGTCGCTCAACAAGAAAAACAAACCTGAAAATTGGACTTTCAGAGCAGGAATAGAAAAAATAATGTTAAAGTTTGAATTAGTATCACCAAAATTCCTAAATTTTGAAACTACATTTTGTACCTTCCGTTATCTTTAGGTAAGGAAGGTCAAAAAACTCGGTTGTGAGTTTTTGATGAATAAGCACGTTTTAGGGTCCCTAGAATATGATATTACTATTTTTACGATCTCTCTCTCTCTCTCTCTCTCTCTCTCTCTCTCTCTCTCTCTCTGTGTGTGTGTGTGTGTGTGTGTGTGTGTGTGTGTGTGTGTGTGTGTGTGTGTGTGTGTGTGTGTGTGTGTGTGTGTATGTGTGTGAGAGAGTGTGTGCGTGTATGGATGTATGTATGTATGTATGTATGTATGTATGTATGTATATATGTATGTATGTATGTATGTATGTATGTATGTATGTATGTATGTATGTATGTATGTATGTATGTATGTATGAGTGTGTGTGTGTGAGTGCGTGCGTGTGTGCGTGTGTGTGTGTGTGAGTGCGTGCGTGTGTGCGTGTGTGTGTGTGTGTGTGTGTGTGTGTGTGTGTGTGTGTGTGTGTACGTGTGTGTGTCTGTGTATGACAAAATTTTCTAATGCGATAACTCTAATATTACAATTCTAAAAATTACAATTCTTTCGTATTCCTCTTCGTTACATCTATATCAAGAGCTGATTAAATGATATTGGTTATAATAGGTCAACCGGAAGTACCCTCATTTGAAGATTTTAACAGTTTTTCTTGAAAAAACCATTTTTTCACGTTTAAAGTTATTATAAATATTGAAGAATGTTTTATTCTCTATAAGATTTGAATGCATTTTATACCTAATCCCGAACTAATTTGATTTACTGCTAAACCGTTGCACAATTTTTACCATGCCTAATTTTTATGTACAATGAAATAAATATATATCAAAATTAAAAATAATAACAACTCTATCTTCATTTCATTTCAACCATTCCCCATCCACCGCTCCACAATCCAAATCAAATTCGCAGTCCGTCCTTTCGCCATCCGGTCGAGTTGTGAAAATCCATACACCTTGGCTGTACGCTAGCGGGACGCTTGTGTGTGCGTCAGTACGGCGCGTCTCGACGTTGAGGTTAACACGTTTGTGTTGCAGGGGGCAGCTTTCCGCGACGTCCGTCGGATGGCGCTGAAACCGCAGGCGCTCAGAAAAGCGCTCCTAGGATTGGTGGTGCTGGCTCTAGGACTTACTTTCTATCTCTACTGGGTGCAGGTTGATAGAAATGGGCTACGCGTCACCAGACGATACGAAAGGAGGTAAGGGGATTTTTGTGATTATACAATTCATAATTAAGTCAGCCAATGGCATTTAAGAATTTTACTTAGTTACCATGTTTTGAGAAGCGAATATATCTTTGACGAGGTGGTATAACTGCAACCGCTTTTGAAATGAGTGGGCAGGTAGGAAGGACAGTTTGGGTGGGCATGTTGCATAGACAGCTTGGATGGGCAGGTTGCGTGGGCTGGTTGAAGCTGGAAGGTCAGTTTGGGTAGGCAGATTGCGTGGACAGGTTGAAAGGGCAATTTGAATAGGCAGAATGAAAGGCCAGTTTAACTGGGCAGGTTGAAAAGGCAGTTTGGGTGGACAGGTGGAAACTTAAAGTGTAATTTGCGTAGGCAGGTTACGTAAGCAGTTTGGGAGGGCAGGGTGAAGAGATAGTCTGGGTGGTCAGGTTGAATAGGCAATTTAAGTGGGCAGGTTGCGTGAGCAAGTTGGATGGGCAGGTTGCGTGAGCAATTTGGATGGGCAGGTTGCGTAGACAGTTTGAGTAGGCACGATGAAAGGAAATTTGGGTAGTCATGTTGCATGGGAGGAGTAAATTGGTGACTGTGTGTGGAGTGAAACTGGAGCAAGTGAATGAGTTTGTATATTTGGGTAGCACGATGTCAAGGGATTGTCGAATTGACAAATAAATTTAAAAGAGAGTGAGTGCGGGGTGTAAGGTAATGGCTGCTCTGGGTACGCTTGCTTGAAACGTAAACGTATCTAGAGAAGCTCGGTTAAATGTGTATAATAGAGTGCTAGTGCCTGCTTTCATATATGGAAGCGAATGTTGGGCATGGACAGGAAAGCATATAAAGATAGTGTCTGCCGTGGAAATGAGGTATTTACGTGGTGTATGTGGATATGTAAGACGGGATCGCGGAGGAATAATTTGGTTTATGAAGAATGTATGCTTAGGAAGAAGGTTGTTAAGAGAGTAGAAATGAGCCAGTTGAGATGGTTTGGTCATGTGGAGAGAATGAAGAGTGAACGGTTTGTAAAGCGTATATATCTTGGCGAATGTTGGGCATGGACGGGAAAGCATAAAAAGATAGTGTCTGCCGTGGAAATGAGGTATTTACGTGGTATATGTGGATATGTAAGACGGGATCACGCTAGGAATAATTTGGTGTATGGAGAACATATGGTTAGGAAGAATGTTGTTAAGAGAGTAGGAATGAGTCAGTTGAGATGGTTTGGTCATGTGAAGAGAATGAAGAGTGAACGGCTTGTAAAGCGTATATATCTTGGTGAAATTGATGGTGTTCGATTGTGTGGATCTGATAAGGTGCTAAAAAAGAGAAAGTTTCCGAATGGGAAGAGAAGAGCGTGTATGAATGCGGTTATGAATGTGGTCGAGGCGAAAGAAGTGTGCTTAGACAGGAATGTGTGACGAAGGATGATTGTTTCTTAACTATTATTGTGGTCCGGTTGCGGTATTTCGCTACTGAAAATCGGTCGCTTCAATATGTTAAGAGTGAGGAATATTTGTGTAAGAATGTTGTTGAAAGAGAGAGTGATTATTTTTGTGGTTGATATTATTAATATTGTTTCGGGTTTGTGCTAACCCACTAAGTGGGTAATGCGTGATTTTATGTATGTATATCTTTGAGTAAGCAATTTAAGTATGCAGAGACCGTGACAGTTTGCCTCGATATTTCAAGTAGACTTAATTCAAAAATATTACATCTGGAAATTGTACTTATAAAATTCCCTAACTGAAAGAAGAATACATCATAACGATGTACAATCCACGAAAATGAGATTTAAACTTAATTTAAAGAAAGAATTTAATGTTTTCCATTAGGCAAATTGTGCTTACGTCTTCCTATAGAATATGCTATTCAAAGACGCCGGTTATTCGAAACCGGTACGTCATATCGTACGTAATTATATCTTCGTAAACTTCGTTATGATAAAACATGGTAAGCATACTGCAGTGGTTGTCAATTAGAAATCTATTCCTGAGAGGTAATGCAGAAAACTACCTTATTCGTCCGCAAACTTAGAGTTTCTACGGCACTTAACGTTGGCAGAGGAAATCTGAATACGTAAATTAATTTGTTTGCTTGACTAGTATTGACTACAAATCTCAAAGCTCTCGTTGAGAGAGCACCACATTTTTTTACCTCCCGCTACCCTTGGTAAGTGAGGTACAGGGATCGTGCTAAAAATCGCATATCGAGATTTTGGTAAATGATCACGTTTTAAGGTCCCGAGCATCCAATTTTAACATTTTCATGATGATGCTGTGTGTATGTGTGTGTGTATGTATGTATGTGTGGATCCTCCACTCTAACTCAAATACTATCATTCAGAAAATTTTGATTTTCTGCAATGGAAAGAGCCCATTAGATTTTGGTGAAAATCGGATAACAGGAAATGGCACTTTACTAGAAGCTCAAAATAGTTTTTGCCATGGAAATGAACAAAAAATAAATAAATGCTTGACGTTTTGTCAAATTGTCAGATACGTCAAATAATTTAACTTACGTTGTGACAGATAAAACGTCAAGCATTTATTTATTTTTTGTTCAATTCCATGGCTGTCGATATTTTCAACCTAATTTTCGACATTTTCATAATTAATTTCTGTCGTTACAAAGCATGCAAAGGTAATTATGTTTATTGATCTAGATGCAGAATTTTATGCCCTAAAACTTTTATTTGACGCGTTTTTGCTTAAAGGAAATTGCAAAAAACTGATTTCCCATGTTAATCTCCTATATGTACACCTTTAAGATAGACACACGGTGTATATATATATATATATATATATATATATATATATATATATATATATATATATATATATATATTATAGTTAAATTTATAAATTTATCTATAATTTAAATCCTAGAGCCTATGCTTTAAACAAACAAAACGCAGTTATTCAAATAACAGATAAATGTCACTATCAAAGAACTAAATATTTCAAAATACTATTAGTAACGTTTTAAAAAGAAAAAAGTAAAGAACAATAGAAAAGGAATTCAATACAGTTTCCAGCATAAGTAAACATGTAGGTATGTATTTAGATTAATAAAAATTAACGAGTCACAAAAATGTTTAAGCTAAACCTCATTTTTGGATTAGTGAATTCTATTCTATCCCGGTATTTAAAATTTAATCTTCATGTTATTATAGCTTCGGTGGCTCAATGGTTAGAGCAACGCCTCATGTCATGAGTGCCCTCGGGGCTCTGGGTTCGAATCCAACTAAGGCATGGATGTGTGTGAATGTGAACCCACTCTGTAATTGGGATTTAATCCTGTTGAGGAGTTTAAAAAAAGGATTAGATTAGACTATTTTAAGAAATAAACTGTCAAAATTAGAGTAAAATTCGTTAATCCAAAAATAAGGATTAAATTAAATCTTTATTGTGACTCGGGCTGCAAATGACGGGAGATATTGTGTTGGCCACACCAGATTTTTTCTGGAATAAAGTATTTTAACAAAAGTTTCGAAAAATTTTACGCCCAAATTTTATTATTAAATTTTCTGTTTCTTTTTTTGTTATAATGTAAACTAGCATAAAATCTCACTATTCGTACAAGCTTTGTGTCACATTACATGTTTACCCTTCCACACTAATATGGTCATTATGACAGTCTGCAGCGCTATAAAGTTACTTGACTAATATAATTATTGAATTCCCAGTTCAATTTGTGTTTCTACATTTGCTAGAGCTGGAGTATCGATCCTTGAATTTACGTAGTTCAAGTTAAAAACTTAAAAAATTAGATTAGTTACAGTTGTATTGAATCGATAAACGCGAATTTGTTCCAACTTTCTTATTTCTATAATAATAGGAGTAATAAAAATCAATAAGCAATATCTGAAAGTTGAAGGACAGGACTTTAATCATATATAGAAGAAAATGATATAGAAAGACTATTAATTTAATATAAGGACACAATAGAAAATGTTATTAGAGTGAAGTACCGATAGATCATCTTTAGTTAGTAATAATAAGTAAGAACTAAAAAATATGATTATTAAATGACGCCAAGTATCACTGCTTTACAGGGTGATTCATCGATCTGTCCTCTCTCTATAACTCTTTTATTTTAAGTCAGATAGAAAAACTCTTCAAATATAATTTATATGATATATTATTGTCTATCTATGTACTATATGCATTTGTATACAGGGTGCTCCGTTTAAGCGCAACAATATGTAACTTTATATTTCGTAATGGAACATCCTATATTTACTTATTTATTTTGATAGTAAATTAGATTCCCTTTAAAAAAGTATTAAGTAATAAGGGGTCTAAAATTATAAATTAAGAAGTTATTTACATTCATTAAAAATAGTAGTTCAGAGTGGAAAAAACCATAATATAATACAAAATTTTGATCCTTTTTTATTAATACTTATTTTAAACATTACACTAATTCCAAAGAAGCTATTAAAATTTAGTGACAGACTAAATAATGCAAAATTATAATAAATGCTCGAAAACTTGTCGTTCAACTTCAATAGATTTTTTCTATTATAAATATTATATTAACCATCTCATCTTTACTAAAATTTGTATTATTCATTTTCACATCAACATCAACAATGATAAACTAAGAGTATTTGGACAACTTGTTTGTTTAAGTTCGAAACAATTGATCAAATTATCCATAGCTTATTTTGTTAATAATAACATGATAGAAACATATCATTCAACAAATAAAGTTAAATAAATTCTTAATTTATAATTTTAGACCCCTTATTACTTAATACTTTTTTAAAGGGAATCTAATTTACTATCAAAATAAATAAATAAATATAGGGTGTTCCATTAAGAAATATAAAGTTACATATTGTTGCGCTTAAATGAAGCACCCTGTATACAAATAGATATGGTACGTAGATAGATAATACTATATCATATAAATTATATTTGACGAGTTTTTCTATCTGACTTAAAATAAAAGAGTTATAAAGAGAGGACAGACCGATGAATCACCCTGTATATGCAATCCAAGCTTTTTAAAATATCAAGCCTTTAACTATATGCTGCAATATAAAATTATTTTCAAAGTTGCCACTAAAATTTAACTATTATAAAAAAGAAAATAATGAAACTAAAACACTAGAGAGGTAAACCACTTTTTGTTTTCGTTTTTCGCCCTTTTATCTTTTGTTTTATTTCCTTTACTAATGACTTCTGCCTGCCTGTAGAATTTTTCTCATAGCAGAATCAAATTGCTAACATCCTACATTTAAATGTGTCTTGCATTAAAACTACAACACGGCACATATCATTTTGTACAAAAACATTAACATACGGGGTGTTATGTAAGTAATGTAGCCATTGGAAGAAGTTATAATCTAAAGTTTATTCTTCACAATCTGTCTAGATGTAAAAATTGTTTTTAGACTTTTTCTTGTGGAGATTGTAATAGTTGTTCAAACATTATGAAAATTGGTATGCTTATGTAATTTTGTCACAGATAAACTGTCTTTGGAGAATTTTCGACGGCCAGCAAAATCTGTAACTGTTGTGAAGATAAATGGCTTACGACAAGCAGGTGCGAAAACACAACTTCGAAAGGTATTGATGCTTGTTGCCACACGGATTAACAACTCGACTTGCGTCTTCCTTGTAATTAGTTCCTCTGTATATCTGCAATAATAAGCGGAAGAAAGCGTGTATCCACTTTTTCAAACACACTGTATATTTGTAAAAAAAATGTCGTATCCCCCGTACAATTTTTGAACGCAAATATCTCGAGATAAAAAAACTATATCGACCTGTGGTTTTAAAATCCTAAATCTGCACCTTTCAATCTACTTAAATACAAGTTTTCAGATTTTTTTATTTTTTGAAAAATTTCGACCCTTTTTCAATTTCTTCACCCTCGTACCTAAAAACGGGTGGGTGGTACACCTTCAACGACCTCACCAGTAAATTCCTCGTACCAAAAAACATAAGTATACCAATTTTCATCAAAATATTCCAACGGATACATTTATTATTAAACATTCTTTAAAATCGTCAAAAACTGAAAAAATCGTAAGGGGTACACCTTAGATTTTTTGCGATATTTGGCCATTTTCAGGCTTTTCCTTCTGGAGATTGTAATAGTTGTTCAAATAATTTTGCTCGTAGAATCTAATGGTGATATTGCCAGGTATGTGCAAGTGACCATTTTTGGGATATAGCCCAAAAATGAGCATTTATGAGTAATATTTTGAGGACGAATATCTCGGAAACGAAAAGAGATATCGACCTGTAGTTTTAAAATCTTAAATCTACACCCCTCAAACTAGGTAATTACAAATTTTCAGATTTTTTAATTTTTCAAAAATTTCGACCTTTTTTTAAACCACTCCACTCTCATACCCAAAAATGGGTGGGTGGTACACCTTCAAAGACCTCACCAGTAAATTCCTCGTACCAAAAAACATAAGTATACCAATTTTCATGAAAGTATTCCAACGGATACATTTATTATTAAAAGTTCTTTAAAATCGTCAAAAACTGAAAAAATTGCAAGGGGTACACCTTAGATTTTTTGCGATTTTTGGCCATTTTCAGACTTTTCCTTCTGGAGATTGTAATAGTTGTCCAAAAATTATGAAAATTGGTATGCTTATGTAAAATTGCTCGTAGAATCTAATGGTGGTGTCGCCAGGGCTGTATAAATGCTCATTTTTGGGATATGGCCCAAAAATGGGCATTTTTGAGCCAAATTATGAGAACGAATATCTCGGAAATGAAAAGAGATATCGAACTGCGGTTTCAAAATCCTAAATCTACACTCTTCAATCTACTTAAATACAAGTTTTCAGATTTTTTTATTTTTGACAAAATTTCGACCCTTTTAAAAATTTTTCACCCTCAGACTTTTTGTTCTGCAGATTGTAATAGTTGTTCAAACATTATGAAAATTGGTATGCTTATGTAATTTTGCTCGTAGAATCTAATGGTGATATCGCTAGGGGTGTATAAATGACCGTTTTTGAGATATGGCCCAAAAATGGAAAACAAAAAATCGCAAGGGGTACCCAAACGTGGTTGTCATAATTTTGCAATAAGTGGAGTAGTACTTAGATATTTAGAATTGCATGTTGTTTTCACTATTAATGAATACACCGACATGCATTTAGTTTACAGAGAAGTCTTTAATAAAAAGTAGCTTATTCATGTTGTGTCTCTGAGAAGTGTGATTTTGAAATAATTCTTTATTCAAATAAATAATTGTTACTTATATAACGCCCTGTATATTTTCCATTATGTGTGAATTTGAATAAGAATACCTTCTCCTAAACTAATTTTGTTAACAGCTGTTTTATTATTCAAGTCACTATCAAAATGCTGATTTGCTTAAGCTGTAAATGTAATAGTTTTCTGTAATTTAAAGCAAACATCGACCCACGATTAAGACAAGGCCGTAGAATATTTATTCAGTCCTTCCTAATGGTCTTAAGGCATTTGTTTGAATGAATAGAAAATTATACAAGAAACAAAAAAGGAACAAACAAAATAACAAGAAAATGAATATCTACACTTTATTGGTTGTTGTTGCATTGACGCAATTATCGAATGACCTCAAATTTATTCTCAACATATTCCATGCTTTATGCTTTTAACTCGGACGTAATCCTTGATGAATATTTATGTATAATTATAGACGCCGAGACGTAATTGCCGGATATAATTTCATACTCCGATCAAATAATTTACGTAAATTCAAATATGGAACGAATATGAGATTACGATGATTTTGTATTAATTATTTTAATTAGATATTTTGTCAAAGATTGATTATTAATTACCAATGTTTGTAATTTACGTAAAATAAGTACAATACACTAATTAATTTTAGCCTAGTCGACAAACGCCAAAGAGGTATTAGCCTTGCCATCAGCTCTCAGTCAGAAGGACCTTAGAAATATGACAAGTATCTTTACTGGTCATTGTCTTTGAAATACCATATGTGCAAGTTAGCTGAAAACACAACGTCATTCGCTGCACTAAAGGTGCATTCACAAATAAAAATTAGGTTTAGGTTTATAGTTTATACTTTAGATTTGAAGACTTTGGCCGTATATTATGTAATGACTCCATTCACACTTCAGAATTTAGGGTCTCTAAAGGTGCATTCACAAATGAAAATTAGGTTTAGATTTATGGTTTATACTTTAGATTTAAAGACTTTGGCCCCATATTATGTAATGACTCCATTCACACTTCAGAATTTAGGGTCTCTAAAGGTGCATTCACAAATGAAAATTAGGTTTAGATTTATAGTTTATAGTTTAGATTTAAAGACTTTGGCCGCATATTATGTAATGACTCCATTCACACTTCAGAATTTAGGGTCTCTAAATCCAAATCATAAAGCTAAACATTGCAAGGTCCAAACTTTAGGTTTATGATTTAGTTTGACGTCACAAACTTCACCAATGAGAACGAGTCTGAAATGATATAGATATACACCCATCTTTATTTAGTATCCACTTGGTGGATTCGGCTTTTTAAACAAATGCGAGAAGAACATAGAGACTGTCATAACTTAATTGCTGAAATATAACCAATAATGCCAAGCGAATATGTCTTGTTGAGTACCTACTGCTCTACTGATGTTTTAATTTTGTTTTTGAAGCATTTATACAGAGTGTCTCACAACTCGCGCCCCAGAGCGAATAAGGAAACACGAGACTGCACTCGGATGTATAATTTCGAAGAAAAAAATCTAGCTTATAAGATATTCGAGAAAAGACGTCTTAAAATTGACCAATCAGAGACCTACACCTTTAACGTGTGTTTGCAGTAATTTTACGTTACTAGGGTTTTATACAAATCAAATCTTCTTTAAAATGTGTGGGCCACTGTAGTGGTAACAAGGTGAATAAAAAAAGGCAAATTCTTACCATGTATTCAGCCGCTGATTACTTAGAAATGATTGTAATTTTGGGAGAATGTGGACGTAACGCCAGAGAGACAGCACGAGTCTATTCGGAACGTTTTCCGGATTGAAATCTTGCTAACTTAAATTTGTTGACAGTGAAAAGTCAACTCTAAAGTGTCAAAATTACAGTAAGTCAAACAAATTTTGTAACTCACTAGTAGTATTTTTAAAAGCTAGCAACCAGATTTATTTTGTAATAATATCATCACACCTCAAGATATGTTTCCGGGATTGGTGGATTATTAAGTCTTGTAACTCCGTTATACAAGCAGCCGTAAATTATTTTCTAATTTTTGTTGGCAACCTATTGTCGTCGGCAAGTATCAGTTTCGTCTGGGGCGCGAGTTGTGAGACAGTCTGTATAGATGTCTGCACATATCAAAACTAATTTTCAGGTAATTTAAACTTATATTTATGAATGACTTCCTTAAACCCAAACAAAAACTATAAACCTAATTTTCATTTGTGCATGCACAATAAGTGCAAAACTAAATAGATAAAAGGAAAAAGCTTTAAGTTAAGGCCATGATACAGTAAAAAGTGACCAGCGTTTAAAGTCATCAACCTAATATTAATAATATCACAAACAATAATGACAAGAACATATGTTTTATTTTTTTGATTCCAGATTTGCTGAACCAATCTGGACTTGGGACTGCGTGGAAAATCATTGCGAAAGAAGAATAAAACAGCCAAATGAAGAACCAGAAACTTTGGATACATGTAATATGTTATGTGGATCAACTCAGTTATGGCCCCAACCTACTGGTCCAGTACAATTAGGATCTCATTTCGTTGAATTTCTACCCTATCAAATAAAATTTGACATAAGCTACCACCAACCAAGTTACGCGTTACTACTTCAAGCCAGAGATGTCTTTATACAAAACGTTCTTAGTCTAATAACTTCGGAAATTGATTCGCGAATTAGTACAAAAAATTCTATTAATGTGTTTATTATAAAAATAATTATAACTCATAACCATACGGTGTTGAAATTAAACACAGACGAAAATTATAATTTAACCATAAAACCAGATGGAAAAGACTTATTGGCTGTAATAAAAGCTAAAACTTTTTTCGGGGCCAGACATGCATTGGAAACTTTATCACAATTAATTTGGGGGCATGAAATTTACCAGGGGACTATACTTCGAATTATCAGAGGGGCTTCTATACAAGATAGTCCCAAATTCCCATACAGGGGCCTTATGTTGGACACCTCTCGCCACTACTTCAGTGTCCAATCTTTAAAACGTTTATTAGTCGGAATGGCATCAAACAAACTAAACATCTTTCATTGGCACATAACCGATTCCCAAAGTTTTCCTTTCGATTCTCCTCGCGTGCCTAAAATGGCCGAATATGGTGCCTTATCACCAGATATGACATACACAGTCGACGATATCAAAGAATTGGTACATTTCGCTAAAATTAGAGGTATTAGAGTTATAATAGAAATGGATACACCAGCTCACGCTGGAAATGGTTGGAATTGGGGCGTTAAAAATGGTTTAGGCCAACTGGCAGTTTGTGTTAACCAACAACCATGGTTTGAATATTGCGGGGAACCCCCGTGTGGACAGCTTAACCCAGATAATCCCAATATATACAAAGTTTTAGAAGATTTGTACCGGGATATATTAGAAAGTACAGAAGAACGCGAAATATTTCATCTAGGAGGCGATGAGGTCAATTTGCATTGTTGGGAGGTCCAACAAAATATTAAACCAAGTCCAAATAATTATACTGATCTTCATGATACTTGGGGAGACTTTACAATGCAAGCTATGAAACATTTACAATCTGCCAATGGTGGCCAAATGATACCAAACATAATTTTATGGTCCAGTGAACTAACCAAACGTCCATATTTAGATAAATATTTAAATAAACATCGAATTATCGTCCAAACTTGGGGTGGTAGCACATGGCCTGAAACTACAGACCTTCTAGACTTAGGTTACAGAATTATAATATCCCATGTAGATGCCTGGTACTTAGATTGTGGTTTTGGAAAATGGCGCGAAACCGGCAGTGCTGCATGTGACCCTTACAGAACATGGCAAACTGTTTACACCCATCGCCCGTGGCAACGGCTACGTTTACCCCCAAACAAACGCTCTTTGGTCTTAGGAGGCGAAGCCTGTCTTTGGACAGAACAAGTAGAAGAGTCTTCTTTAGATTCTAGACTATGGCCTAGAGCAGCAGCTCTGGCTGAACGGCTCTGGAGTGATCCAGGGTTAGATTTAGAAACCCTAGCGGTTCACGAAGATGTATATACTAGATTAGTGACGCAAAGAAATAGATTAATTAAACGGGGTTTAAATGTTGAGGCCATTTGGCCTGAATGGTGTAGTCAAAACCCGGGGAAGTGTCTATGATTGATAATCAGTATTGTGCCTATAGACTGAAATAAATTGGATGAATGCGTGTGTGTATATAGTGTGTTTACATGATAAAGAGAGTTATAGAATATGTAAAAATATTTTCTAGTTCAATAAAACATTGAAAACTGTTTAACATATTATTTATTTTATTATGTACCTGCCAGTTTTTTTTCTTGATATTTCAGTATTACTTATATCTGCGCATAAAAGCAGATTGGCACACCCAGAAATAGGTAATAAGCCGTTTTTACCTTCCGTCATCTTTAGGTAAGGAAGGTATTGTCTTTGGTCTAAAATTCGGTGGTGAGTTTTTGATGAATAAGCACGTTTTAGGTTCGCTGGAATACGATGTTACTATTATGATGATGTGTGTATGTGTGTATGTATGTATGTATGTATGTATGTATGTATGTATGTATGTATGTATGTATGTATGTATGTATGTATGTATGTATGTATGTATGTATGTATGTATGTATGTATGTATGTATGTATGTATGTATGTATGTATGTATGTATGTATGTATGTATGTATGTATGTATGTATGTATGTGTGTATGTGTGTGTGTGTGTGTGTGTGTGTGTGTGTGTGTGTGTGTGTGTGTGTGTCTGTGACAAAATTTTCTAATGCGATAACTCTAATACTACAATTCCAAAAATTATAATTCTTTCGTATTCCTCTTCGTTACATCCATGTGAAGAGCTGATTAGATTTTGGTTATAATTGGTCAACCGGAAGTACCCTCATTTGAAGATTTTAACAGTTTTTCTTGAAAAACGATGTTAAATATCATTTTTCACATTTATATAATGTTATTATAAATATTCAAGAATATTTTATTCTCTATACGATTTGACTGCATTTTATACTACATATTAAATGGTTATAGAGTTAAAAAATTATAAAGAAATTAAATATCATATATTAGCCAGCTATGCTATAACAGCTGCTATATTAAGTAAATTCTGATTGAAAGGTGTCAGTGTCAAGTGCAGTTGACAGTATATTTGTGTTATAATTTTACTGGAAATGTAGGTTCTTTTGTAGTAATGAAACTTTCTGTATAGAATTTGTATAAAATACATACAAATGCCTTAAGGTAATGTACAAGAACTAGAATCTTTTACAAGGAACTTTCTGTATGACATTTATACAAAATACATAGAACTGACGGAAGGTAATGTGCTGGCCACATCAGATTTTTTACATTATTTTCAGAAACTTCTCCAGCAGCCCTTGTACATATATTCTGTATTATTTTTGAATAGGTTGTGATCATCAAAGGTAAGAAAATGAAAAAAACCTATATTTATTTTTTTTGTTATATATAATATCACCCCTAAAATAGGACTGTATATATGATTTTATAATTCTGTTAGTACACTTTCCACGATAATCTTTTAATTGAAAAAATAAAATTAGGAAGTACACAACAACCAGGAAATTAAAAATATAATTTCCGATCAGCTTTAAATCAATAATTCAAAGATTGATTTCTATATTTAACACTCAATATTTTATCCATTTCAATATGACATCACGAAAATAAATTTTTTGTACAATAAAAAAATCCCAATCCAGCTTTTCATAAATTCTTGTTGTTAACTAAGTTCCGCGTGCCCTAATTTTGTATGTGAGTGTACCAATTACCCATAGAGTATAGTCAAGCTCACTATTGGCATGCATGCGGTTTCAGTTCAAATTGCAGCAATATCCCTTTACCCGCACAATCAATAACGTAATTAGGGTATTACAATACCGTGTAGCATAGTAATAAGGTTGGCGCAGTCGGTAGGATCCGCTTGTAACAGATTTTAAGTAGACACCCGTTAAAATGTCAGCACACTTTTTGTAAATGTACTAACATTATTTCAAAGATTAATTCTGGCCCATTATAAAAAAAATCTAGATATGATGAATTGCATGTGAGTTCAGTTTTCTTAAGGGATTCTAAAGTTCATAACGAACATATTTTTCCTACCCGATATAAATTTTCTTTATCATTTTTACTTTCATCATTTTTTATGTTTGAAATATCGTCGAACAAGCTCATCTGACATAAGAAGTCAGTATATTATCTTATTCGGATTTTACACAAAATTCTACCTGAGTATTTTTTGGTTTTTTCTATTTCGCTGTTCTTATCAATCTATAAAAGTACTGATAACACGTCGTTAAGAAGATCTATAACTTATATGTACTAATGTATACAATAAGACAAAATTCATAACACACAATACACAAACTGTAAAAATGTGAAACGGTTAACGAAAAATCAGAAAACTTTAGGAATCTATCAGTTATTCTTTAGCCAGTTAGCCAACAAGTTTTAATGCTTCCCGAAATATTTGACAAATTATATATTTTTTTAATTTGAATTTGTACGTATTCCTGAAACTAATTTAAGTGTAAAGCGTAAAAATTTAATGCCATAGGAATTATTCAAAAAGTTTGCGTTAATTAAAGTTTTTCTCTCTAGAGACAAAAGGGCCCAAACATTTAGGAAGCTCTACACGATATGATAAATAAAATTCTGGAGTACGGTATACCGCACCCTTTTGTATAGCAAAAACATGACTATACATTTCGTAAAGTTTTTGGGATTCTCGAATTTCACACATTGAATTACTAATATATAAACACGGATAATGCAGGCTGAAGCCTAGAATCTAAAAAGTATTCCTGATAAATTTATTTTTGGATACTGAAAGAATATAGTTTAAAATTTTAAATCGTGCAGTTTTATATAAAATATCTTGAAGTAGTGCACTGTTGCAATCGATTTCTGTAGTTCCTCTTTACACCTTCCAACATTCGGACTATTCCTGCCGAATAAGATTCTTCAGCTGAAGGAGAATTGTAGGATATTCCCATAAAAAATCACACGGTGTTAGAGTTGCGAGTTTACCCTGACGGGTTATATCGATTCGAAGTGACAACCCTTAGGCGACGCGCTCGCCCGATCTGAAGCCATGTAATTTTTTATGGGGATACCTCTAGGCAGAGGTTTACAAACACCGCCCTATAACTCTTCAGCTGAAGAATCTTATTCAGTAGGAAATAGCCCGAATGATAGAACGTGTAGAGAGGCGCTTCAGACATCGGTTGCATTAGTGCATAAAGAACGGTAGCCACTACCTTTAAGATGTTTTGTTTAATACTGCATTATTTAAAACTTCAAATTATGTTTTTTAATGATCCAAAAATAAATTTTGTCTGTCAGTAATAAACCTTGTATAATAAAAGCTTAAATTTTTTACTATGTTGTTATCAAGTAATCGTTAGGTATGTTGACATTAGTTATGTACTAAAGAGCCCCGCGTTGGGCGCCAATTCAATCTGTATTTGTGCATAGTAAGCAACTCTTATCAAAAACTGTATTACCAATGAAACTGGGAATTTACTATCAACTTATCTATGCTTAATATCGTTTAAAATCTTTTGCTCGTTTGAAAAAATGATACGATTATGTTAAACAATTTAAATTAGCATCCGTGGTAATTGTAAGGTCCTAACCCCTTTCCCTTTGACCCTAATTCTGGCCTCGAAAGGATGGGTGAAAGCACTTGTTCAGCTTTAATCCTAAGCCTACTCTGATCGATATTTAGTATGCCATTTGTTGTAGCTGTCGATTATCGGCATGATACCACGTACAATGAGAGATAAATTGCAATACAGGCGTTCTAACTAAACAGAATTGATGTAACAAGATGTAAAAAGGTGGTTAACATGATTGCTTTATCAAACTATACATTTTTCGATAAGTTTTAGATGTCATAGTTCATAGTATGATAAAGAGAACTGAAAGAAGTTATAATCTGAAATATATTCTGCACTATCTGTCTAGGTTTAAAAGTTATGGGACTGTAAAGTCGACCAATTACGAGCCAGCTTCTTAATAAAATAAAAGTTGTTCTAGAAAAAACAATATTTGTTGGTTGTCATAAAAGACGTTGAATTTGTGTTGTTGTTTTCACTCAAAGTACTATGATTTTTACATAGTTAGCTATTCCAATAAATAATTGTTATTGGTTTATCCTGAAAACTGCAACAAGAACATTAAAAAAGAAATCATTGCACATTACGATACATTGCAATTAAGTGGAAACGTATGGAACGTTACTTACATAACACCCTGTATAATCCAAGATTTTAAGGGTTATTAATTAATCTAAACTATAAACGAGCTAAACTAGGGTTAAATCAAATGTCAACTAATATATTTCTAAGACGATTAAATTAATGCTTGTTCAAGGACTGTTTAATATAAGTTCACAAATCATTAGTTATAGTTAACCCTTTCTTGTAAGAGCTAACATGGAAACTTGATACCAAAAGTTATAACAAAGCATGGTTAGTATCGTTCGCGCAGTTATCAAACAAAAAAATTGTTTCTTCCAAAACTTGTACGTTAAATTTCAAGGATTGTTGCTTTGTTGAACATTTCTGAAAACTGTAAACAAACTCTTTTATTTCTTTGATTGGAAAAGCAAATTTACTTTTTACACAAACGAATATAAAAAACCTTTGTTATTTTTTCCTTCTTTGTTTTTAATTTACTGAAAACTGCAAAAGTTCGTTTATACGTTTTGAGTTTCAAATTTGATTGATTTATTCAATTTTTCGTGACCTAGATTTCAAATTAAAATCCTTTTCAGATTCTTTAATAATTTAATAGCAGTCAATAACTTGGTTGTATTGTTTTCAACAATAGTATATTGCAATACGAATGAACAAACAAAGAATTACGCACACGCATCAGTCGAAAAAAATTCATATCTCTCTATCCATAAATTGTTTCGTTTTCTTATTTCTACCGATTATTTAGGAGACCATATACATCTATTATACAAATTTGACTGAAAAGGAGTAGGGGATCCGAAATAAATTATTTTTCAAGTAGACGAAACAAAAGGTTTCAAGTTCCGTATCCCATCCATTTCATTAGTAGGATTCAACAAAGCAACATAGTTTGTTATTTAGATATAATTGACACAATAAGCAAAACATTAAAATGATTATACGCGCATTTTGCTTCTTCGTTTAAGTTTGATACAATGTTCTTGTATAAATATAGATTCTGACATTAATAATGCAATCAATAATTGTTAGATTGTTCCCTGTACAAAACTACAATTATACGTGTATAAATTATTCGTTAGCTCACAAAAATGAATAAATAAATAATGGAAAATAATAATTATACTTTGGATATTATATACCAATTTGACATCCAATACTTTCCAAGCATAATCCATTAAAAATAATCAGGAAAGCCCCGGTTTTATATTCTTCTAATGATTTCAGTATTAAAAAGAATAATATTTCGGCCTGTTTACATTTTCAAATTATAAAACCTACAAAATTATAATCAATTATATATATATATATATATATATATATATATATATATATATATATATATATATATATATATATATATATATATATATATATATATATATATTTTGTAATGTTTTTATTTATTTGGGTCAAGTGTAAATATTAGACAATTATTATTAATTAATGTGTTTATTAAACTATATTACTAAAAACTAATTAATACTAAAACTAGAATTAACTAGATAACACTAACACTATTTATTTATTTAACCAATTAACACTACTATTTATTTCCACGATATTACTAATTTTTTATTTCGACTATTTATATCACTGTTTATTTATATCACGTTCAACTGTCCGCCTACCGACCTTCATAGCGTCTATATAGTCAACTGACTCAACAGCGTCTGTATATTCAACTGCTCGGACAGGAATCACACTTTCACCTCACTATCTGTCTATGTAACTAACAATCTAAATTCCACAGCTTCAGTATCACCGACTGTCCGTATGCTACAATTCTTCACCACAACTGCCGAGTATCTACTTCCTCTTGCCGTTACTGTCCCCGTATACCTGGCTTCCCAATACTCTTCAATACTACAGAGTATTTACTGCCACAGTTATCCCGGTATACCAGTAACTTCCCGATTCGCCATTAATGTCCTTGTACACTATAGTTTCCCAATACTCGTCAACACTACCGAGTATTCACATCCACAGCTATCCCAGTTAACCAGTAACTTTCCGAGTCCTCCACTCGACACTATACTGCATACGCTCACCACAATATTGCTGTGCTTCACTAACAGTCTATGTGAATGTCTTTATATGTCTCTCCATGTAACTAACTAACTCCCGAGCATAGCTGTGTCCCTTTTTATACAGCTGCCATTAACTTCCAGAGAGCTCTAGAATGTTCGACCGCATAATAACAATGAATGCAACAAGTTCAGGCGACCGGAAGTAATTCAATACGTTGCGGCTGGTTTGTTTACGTAGCCCGGCTGCTAGCGCGATTGCGTCATCGCTGTACTTAGACGCTTGATATATATATATATATATATATATATATATATATATATATATATATATATATATATATATATATATATATATATATACAGAGAGTTTGTCTGTTAATTATAAAAATAAATTATTACTATTTTATACCATTGTAAAACTAAAAAAATACTCTTTTCAATAGCGTAACTTTCCAATATGGCGTCCATATAAAAATTAAAACTTTGACATCAATCCTCGAAAACCAACATTGATAAAAAAAATTGAGCATCGCCAGTCGAAAGAACATAAAAAAGTGCCCTAAAGATGTGCAAACCAAAATCCAGTATAATTTCACACTTCGAAGTTATATGCAAAAATAAAAAACTGCAAAATTTACATTTTCGCCTATATCCAGTGACCTATGCATTTTTTCGTAAATAACAAAATACCATTAAAATGTTCTCCTAATGGGGCAACTTTTGTCTAATTTAACCAACCTCGTAGCTCTTACGGTTCTCGAGATCCCAATGCATTCGTACCTTAAATGGGACACTCTATATATATATATATATATATATATATATATATATATATATATATATATATATATATATATATATATATATATATATATATATATATATATATATATATATATATTTGGAATACTTGAATAACAGGTGCAGTGGGATCTTGGAAGGATATTTATAATTTCCTTTCAGTATTGTTTACCGTGTTCAGCTCTGTCTTAGTTTTCTCAATAACTGCATTCTTGCATTTTGGTATTCTCGGACAATTTTATCTCCACAATTCAAAGTTGGATTTGTCGGAAAGATAAACAGATTTATACTTCATCCAAGTCAGACAGGTGAACTGGATTCATCCAGGAATCCAGGACTAAACAACAGGACTCCAGGATGCAGTATTGAGTCAGCAAAAATTTATCTACTTGCTGACAAATACAAACTAGGACGTGACTGTACATAGCTATCAAAATATGAACTGCATAATCGAGATTTACTGTGTTATTTTCAAAAGTATGGTATCGTTGATCAAAACACGAAACTCGTTTCTTACAAACACGGGGTGTTCACTAAAAAGCGGGCCATAGGCGATATATGGTCGAGTTATATTTTGTTCACTCATTTGAAGAAAATTTAATATGGTATCAAGTGTTTGTGGTCATTAACATTTTGGGTTACAAACGAACGGACTTTCAAAGTTACTCTCCCGTGACTAACTCTGTAGATATATCAGGTGTCTACTCAAAATCTGTTATATTCTTGTGAATAAATTTGAAAAGTAATATGCAGTTGTAAGATTATCCCCTCATAAAATAATTACAATAAAGAAACAGTCCAACTTTTCTAGTTAAGATTTTTATTTGACTTTCAATACAGAAATAAAAACTTGGAAAATTGAATTCGTTACAGAATTGTCATGAATTTTTCTCAGTTTTTTTTCCGAAGACAGAAGTAATTAATTTGGAACTACATTTTGGAAGAAAATCCTTCGATGAATATTCATAAAGTCATAAAGAATTTAAAACTTTTTACTGGTCTTTAGTCACATTAATTTGATTAATATTTACATAGAAAACTAGAAGGAGTAATTATTTTATTAAAAATGTATGTCTGTATGTTGTGTGACGATAAATATATAAAATAACAATATTGATCTACAAAATACACATTGTACAGTACGGTGTTTTTATATATGTATGTTCATGTATTAAAATAATTACGTTCACTCAATAATTCAAATCAATTCAACGATTATATGTACCTTTCTGAAATTTACAATGGATGTAATTTTATTTTATAACATGTTTTTGACTTAGCATAGTTAGCACAAAATACAGGGTGTTACTTAAGTAAACGTACAACGCTTAATACATGGTATACATTGTTTCAAGATATTTGCAAACGTACCTGCTTCGACTTAAGCAGCGGGTGACTTTTTAAATTGATGGGTATGGTATGACTAGCGAATGAAAGTTGACGTTTAAATTATTTTATAGATGTGGTTTCTTTTGATACCCTAGAGAAGAATAGAATTGTATAAAATATTACTGGACTAGGAAAGCACAGAAATACATTACTATGTCTGGCTGAAAATTGATGGCCGACTAGGGTAACTGAATATCAAAACAAGGGTGCGTTTAAAATATTTTAAACATTTTTCGTGTATGTTCATTATAATAATATATTTTGATATTTAAACTATTTAGTTTGGCAATTATATGAAATAGGATTATTTTTAATTTTCTCTAACAGTAATTCCGACTTGAGGGTTGCTTACACCTGAGACGAACAAACTAGCATTAGCGGTATTAAATTTTTTAAATACATCCCTAATCCTGTAGCTAAATTCATTTTAAATGCCGCCTGGTATTGAGTACAATTCTAATCTTTTGTAACGGAATACATAAGGGTCAGTTTCCTTTCAAATCAAATATAGGGAAATGTTTTCAAAAGAAACCGTATCTATTAAATAATCTAAACGTCAACTTTCATTCGCTAGTCATACTATACCAGCCTTTGTTTTTATTTTTAAGAAAATTTTGTACTATGACGTATGTGGTTAGTTTTAAGGGGCTCCATTTCTTATAGAAACTATGTAAAACAAAAATTATTATCTACGGGGTTAGTTTGTTCTACCATTGGTTAAGCGTCGTACGCGAATAACACCCTGTATAATGTAGATTGTACTGGCATATATTTCACAGTAGATACAAAGTAGTTTAGACAAACCTGGGACACCAAGAAAATAAGTACCGGCAAGTGATCCATTGAGTGCCGACATATATCAATATACGATTGTCGACCCTGAATCCGTGAAAAATGTATACCGAAACGTCGATTTTGTAAAAATAAATGCTGTATAACTCAGAGTTCCAGTATTTGTCAATATATAATCTACACACATTGGCTCGTAACACGATCACGGTTTTAACTAAAACACTGTTTTAAGAAATGTCAAAGTCAAATTTTAATATTTAATTTTGCCTTTATGTTAAAAGAACGATTTAAAAAAAATATATCTTTGAATACAAACTATGTTCTACTTTAAAATCCTATTTTGATAAATTTGATATTATTTATTATTTCTTAAAACAGCGTTTTAGTTGAAACCGTGCTCGTGGTACGAGCCATTAAGTTTAAATTTTTGAATGCATTTATAATTACCTTTATTATTCACCAATTCTAAAGTATTATATTAACAACACTACTATGTCTATAAACACTATACCACTATTAAATATCATACTTCATCATCAAAATCAAAACTTTTAAAAGTTTTTAGTTATCCAACAATCACTTCTCTCAACAATGAACGCCAACCCTAGTGGCGACGGCGTGAACTACCCTCTCCCAACAGAGCGTCGATAGTGTCGCGACGCCTGGCGAAAACTGCGACGACCAGCGTCGAAATCCACCATAAAAGGGAGCAGGAAAATAGCAACTAGTGGCTGAACACGTGATATCTCAATGCGCAGGACGTCAAGAGATGAGCAGGATCAAAAATTAGGATGAGTTTTTACCCCTAACACTCTGAAAGAATCAATTTTTATCTATAATCGTTTTCAAATAGGAATCAAAGTGTACATATTTAGAGTCATCTTCAAGAGGTTGGTACTGCTGTACGAAGGAGATAGGACACATTTTTTACCTCCCGCTACCCTTGGTAAGGGAGGTATAGGGATCGTGTTAAAAATCGCATATCGAAATATTGGTAAATTACCACGTTTTAAGGTCCCTAGAATCCAATTTTAACATTTTCACGATGATGTCTGTGTATGTATGTGTGTATGTGTGTGTGGATCCTCCATTCTAACTCAAATACTATCATTCAGACAATTTTGAAACCTTTTATTTCGAACTTTTTCTGTAATGGAAAGAGCCCATTAATTTTCGGTGAAAATCGGATAACCGGAGATGGCACTTTACTACTGTTATTATAAAAATTAAAGATTATTAAATTTTCTATAGATTTGCATTAATACTTTTTATATATATTTTATGGATAAATTTATAAAATTATCTATAATTTAAATCCTAGCGTCTACGCTTTAAACAAAGAAAACGCAGTTATTCAAATATATGTAACTGACAGATAAATGTCACTATCAAAGAACTAATCATTTCAAAATAATATTAGTACCGTTTGAAAATGAAGAAAGTAAATAGAACAATAGAAAAAGAATTCAATACAGTTTCCAGCATAAGTAAATATGTAGGCATGCATTTAGATTAATAAAAGTTAACGATTCACAAAAATGTTTTAGCTAATCCTCAGTTTTGAATTAGTGAATTCTATTCTATCGCGGCATTTAAAATTTAATCTTCATTTTATTATAGCTCCGGTGGCTCAATGGTTAGAGCAATGCCTCATAAGCCATCAATGCGCTCGGGGTTCTGGGTTCAAATCCCACTAAGGCATGAATCTGTGTGAATGTGAACCCACTCTGTAATTGGGATTTAATCCTGTTGAGGTTTTTAAAAAAGGTAGTTACTTGGATTAAATTAGACTATATTTTAAGAAAGAAACCGTCAAAATTAGAATAAAATTTGCTAATATAAAAATGAGGATTAACTTAATCTTTTTGTTACTCGGGCTGTAAATGGCGGGAGGTTTTGTGTTGGCCACAACATATTTTTTTTGCTTAGATTTGTGAAATATTATGTTCATTCGAGAGACGGTATATAGGGCATAGAGTCCAGATTCATCACAGTTCGGTCGGCTTACATTTTCAACAAATTATAGAACTTACACAAATGTTGAGAAATATATGCAAAATTCATTCGACTACTGAAAATATAGACTTATAACTGTGACCCAAATAACGGGTGAAAATAGTTCCATAGTACAGATTTATCATCTACCGACACACTGTATTTTCAAAAATAATAACGTCGTAAAATCCAGAGTGCACAGTAACATGTACCTTGCAAGACATATGGGACAATACTCTTAACAAAATAATATGCATGGCTTGAAGATAAAATGTATAATAGAATTAAAACTGTCATTATCAAGAAATGTGATTTAATACAATATTAAATGACGGAATACTTAAAATCTATATTTTAAACTACTCGCATAAGAAATATGTAGAAAATAAATCTGGACTAGAAGATGCCCCTTTAAGTGTCGATCGAACTATTATCACCCTTCAGTTGACAAATAGTTTTAAATGTATTTAAAATTGACCCCTGTGGTGTACTCTCCACGCCAGAAAAGAGTGCCCGTGAAGTGACGCCTGGTAAACGCCCGCAGGGTACAAATATGTCATCATCATTACCGATGTCTGCGTACAAAGCAGATTGGCACACCCAGCAATGGGTGATGATATATTTATTTATTTAATTAAAGAATTTTGTAGAAATTACTGACTATTTGCGTTTATTTTTGAAGTCTGCGTAATAGTTCTTTAAATTCTTGGGGATTTTTTCAACAAAAAAATACATCAACACTTTATCTCACTGAATAATTCATCCCTCTGTGGTTGCCACTGATAAATATTAATTCGGAAATAGTCGTCATGATGCTTTCTACATTCCTCCAGGGTTCAAGCTTGGTCACGCCAGCAAATAAACTAAATTTCTCAATGGGCTTAAATGTAGCTCTCTGGTAATGTAGTTTCTTCGGAAATGTCCTGGGATTTCATGTAAACCCTGATAACAAAATTATCAGAAGGAAACATGAAGCTGCTTTCACGATTGAATTTAGAAAAGATTTTGAGAAAAAATAAACGAAAATAATGACAGATTCCGTGGGAAGTGTTAGTGCTTATTCCACATAGACGTAAATTTAAATATAGATGTCACAAATGTCGATTGAGTGACGTAAACAAATGTATTTGTCTTCCACGTCCCTCATGGTTTTACTGGCCTTCAGTTGATTGGCACGTCTGGGAATACCACCTTAAGGGTTGAAATGTAACATATATTATTCCCATTAAAGAGATATTTTAACAAAAATAATTAAAGACGCACTTGATGGAAGTGTTACAGATAAGTTTTACGACAGTAGGCAACAATGCTATCAATTAGAAAATACTTATACTACATAAAATAATTGCTGCAACAATATAAAATATTACTAACAATAAGCAGATTTAGATGAGGAAGGTACCAGTGGCGTAACAATGCAGCCTATGTTCCCGAGTCAATCCGGGCCCCTATGTAGATAAGAAAATAGTTTTACTGGTCCCATAATAGGATACTTTAAAAAATATATTTTAAAATAAAATTTAAGTAAAAAACAAAAAATATTACAAAAAATAAACATGAAACCAAGACAATATTGTGACAAGGCGAGGGTAAACACAATAACAGATAAATAACTTTTTATAAACTCTTCTAAATTATAGTTTCAATATTCATATTTTAACTCTGTTTATCTATTTAAGTCAAAATTCAGTTTAGAAATTCGTATCATATTATGATAGTCACGACATTTATTTGTTGATCTTAAGTCTAAAAATTATTATGTATACGTGCCCTAGCCTATGCACCCCGTTCCCCTAAGATAATCCTATCCTGCAGATAGCGTTTTTGTTTTAAGCAGTCGGTATTAGTTAGCCATGGGATAAACATGGGGTAGTTGAATTTAGATACTCGAGAGAGTAACATGTAATAGTCCGTTCAGATACTCGAGAGAGTAACATGTAAGAGTTTGAGTTTTTGGGCGACGCTCGCCCGCTGGGTTACGGAATGTAACACTTGTTAGTTGTGTATGTTAGGCTTAGTATTAATTAATAATAATGTAACCGTGTAAATATAAAAGTATTAGTTTTTAAATCAACAAGTTGTGTTCATGTACGTAGTGTTCATCAGTGTAAAGTGTAAAAAGTGAAGTGTCTGTATGTTCTTCCTTCTCACAAGCCGTGGACGCCAGCCATCAAAGCGTCCACCAGTCAGTAAGTGTATCATCGTTGGGAATCATCATCCTTAGTATCATCATTATCAGTCAGCTTCAGAGACCCCCCCCCTCGTGTTACAATATTGTACGTTTATGTCAACAGCTTTTACTGATTTCTTTTTTTGCCAAAAGTTGATATTGGCATTTTCGGCTTACACGGTGTTAGTGCGTACTCAGTGCACTGTATGACGTAAATGCATGGAATCAGTTTCGACCCTAACTATTCTTATGCAAGTTTAAGTTGAAAACGAGACCATAAATGAGTGCAAGTCTGAAAGCCTGTTAGTATTTGCGCGTTTTTCAAAATTATCTATGAATTTCAAGGAAGAACTCTTTTGTACCTGAAAAGTATCTTTGAACTGAAAACGAAAATAATTTTATTTTAAATACATGAGTTTACATTCTTACTTTTTTATTTGTATATTTATGTACAACATAAAGTTTTATTATTTGATTTAATAACTCTTCATCACTATCAGACACTGAAGAACTTTCTAATAATTCCTGGCAATTGTCAATATGGTTTTATTTTTAGAAGCCATATTATTTGCACTGGTATTCGTGCACTTGCTCCTGTAGTCGGCACACAAAAGTACGCACTCACTACGAACTGAGTGCAATTTCAAAAGTCGAAAACGCTACCACGAAGAAAGTGTAAACATCTAGGTATGATGAAAACAAAACGAGAACTTAGTGCACGTTAGTGCGTACTGAAATTGGAAGCTGAAAAGGATGTATGTTAGATGCATCTATTGTTCTGGCAATTTCGAATTCTATTAAAATAATAGATGTCTGATAATGATACTCGTTGTTGCCCTGTATATCCCATATAATTTTTTAAATAATTTTTATTTTAAAAGGATCTTCCTGCTGAAAGATGTATGGTCATTTAATATATTTAGAACATGTGGCTTTATTAAAATAAAAATATTTTTTGACGTGCGTGCCGGGCCCCTTGAGGTACCGAGCCCGGTAGTTACGTCACTGGAAGGTACGTACTCATACAGAAAAGTAAGAATATGGTGTAAAAATGTCGTAGTGGAAATTTTGACTGTAACAACCTACTTAGAAAGTTTTATTTACTAAAAGCTTGCAAGTCAATTAAAGATCTTTGCTTTTATAGAGTGGTTAACGCAGACCGTATTGTATCTAATTCCAGAGAAATCCATTCCTAAAATTAGTTTTAATTTTTTAACGTCTCCTATTCTTCAAAGTTCAGAATGATATTATTTTAAATTTATAATACCTGACAAAACTTTATAATCTTACTGTAATTTTAAATTAAATTCTAGTTCTAAAGACAAATAGTTCCAATTATGAACTGAATCAAAAATAAGAAAAGTTTTATAATTTATAAGCTACTAAGATATTAATCTTTAATTCTTGTTCTGCCATCTAAATTGAAATCAATATTTGGTTTAAAGTAACCGTTTTACAACGAACATAAAATTTTTATTTCTTTTAAAAAAACTATTTCATAAACCATGATTTTTCTTTATCATTTTTAGTAACAACATTAAATTTTTATTACTGTATAACTTATTTATTGATTTCAAAAATAATCTTATTATTTCTACCTTGAATTAAGCATAAAAACACGAGAAACTATTATTAATATACCCACATATTACTTGTTACGGGGAGAAAATAAAGACATTAACAGCTTTGATTCCAAATATCTCAAGAACGGTAGAAGATATCTAGATGCGATCCTCTTCTTCTTGTTGTACATAAGGATTATTAACAAGGCCGTTCCGTGGGTATAAGGCGCCTTTATGCAAAGTTATATTTTAGCGCCCCTCCCCACGATACAAAATTTGCAAATTAAAGTTTAAACTATACTGTTTATTCTTCAAAAATACTAGATTTAATATATTGATGAAATTTTCTTATATTCATTCTTGTAATCAATAGAATATAATTAAAATCGTTTGTTGTAATCAACAAATTTTACAGTTATATTTTGAAATATAACAATGAGAGAAAATTATCAGTTTGCCAGGATATTTCTTTTACTTTTTAATAATAAATAAGGAAAATTCGATGTTGCAAATAAAAATAAAATTATTTCACTAACATTTCAGAATTGTATGTAAAACATAAAGAATTCTTCGCAAAATGCTAGTAGGTATTTAAATATTGGATTCATTGTAATCAATATTCTTGAGTAATATTATAATCGATATATTCTTTGTTGTAATCAACATTTTCTCAGTTATTATTTTAATAAAACAATGCTAGAATAATAACTAACGTATTGGTATGATAATTATTTTATTTATAATTTGTAAGTTGTATAGTAATATTGTTTTTACAAATAGCAGAATTTTATAAAAAATTACTATTATTTACTTTACTGTCTTGGAACGGGGCCCCTTAAAGTCAGTCGCCTTTGTGAGAAGTCATTAATAAAAAGTGTCTTATCCATGTTCCGTATCTGACTTCAGCATGCCGTCAAAAGTGACAAGTGTTCTTTTAACTCATAGTACTGTAATTTTTAAATAATTCTTTATTCAAATAAATAATTCTTGTTAGTCCATCTTAAATGCTTTTACAATTGCAACATTTATAAAAGAAATCATTGCATATTGCGGTACATTGTAACATTGTTTATTAAGTGGTAACGTATGACATGTTACATAACTCACTGTAAATTGTTCTAATAAAAGTATAATCTCCATAGCGAATTATTTTACTTTAAAAAAATGCCTTTTCTAAAATTTGGGTTTCCCACTCTAAAATTTGAGTTGCCCACTCTAAAATTTGGACCTGGCTACGGGCCTGTTTTTAGAGGTTGGGAAATAAATCATTCCTAACCGTAATGACAATTTCTTGGGTTGGAAATAACAGATTTCATTTCCACTCCACGGTTGGAAATGTTTATGTAGGGGTTGCCTAGGAACATTGTCACAGATACCTATAATAAAGCAGACTAAACAAATTTTAATAGAGCTGTCAAAAGGATTAATAAAATTAAAAGTTATAATTTATTTTGAAAATTATTTATTTTACCGGTTTCAGGATATTATTCCATTGTTTACATGTACAAAAGTAGGCTGGTAACTAAGTAATAACTGTATCTGTATGGTAATATTATTACTATACTGACTTGTCATCGGTCTTCAAAATGAAAATAAAATAAAATGAAAGTATAATGCTCTTCATTAATACATACAGATAACGTTAGTGTATCGTTCTAAATACGGTTTATTTTATTCTAAAATAATAAACATGAGGAATAAAGCACATAATTTGAATATTTGTCATATTGACATATGTCAAAAAAATTGTACTGTTAACCATAGCATTCTGAAAGTAGCGGTAACGAAAGAATTTCAAAAAAATAATATTTATTAATATATTCATTTTCTGAAAGCGATAAACTATTGAACAAACCACGGATGTTATGAATCATAACAAGCCTTAGATGTGTTAAAATCCTCGCTCTACGAGCTCGAATTTCAAACCGAGATCTGCGGCAGTTATGATATATATACATATATATATATATATATATATATATATATATATATATATATATAACATCCCAAACCGGATGTAATAGACTAATAATTTAGCGAATAACAAAAACTGGAAAATCATACAAATTGGGAAAAATAATTCCTACCCTTTTTTTCACATCTTTCAGATCTACTTGATTTTGAGAAATAACATAAACATTCACCAACAATTGTTTCTGTTTTTCCTTTTTCTTCTCACAGAAAATTTCCTTGAGCCCTTTTCCAAAAGGTGGATGTAACATATAAAAAATATAAAAATTAATACTACAATTCGCCGCTCCGAGGATTAACGAAATTTGCCGAAGAGTATAAAGATCATCATCGTCAGTAACAACTGAAGACGCGTCGCCAGAATAAAGAAAAACAAAAGCGGCCTTCTTCGATACTATATGACCGGGTACTTCTCCAACAAGGAAGAAGATAGCGATTGCTAGTAAGGTTACTGTCATTCGAGTTGGATCCTAGGAAGAAAGAAAAAAGATAGAAGAATGAACGAAGAAGAAAAAGATAGAAGAAAACAGCTTTCTTAAAATAATAATAAATACCTAATACAATAAGAGCCAGGGGGGAAAGGACCTTACTTCAAAAATAAGGTTTTAATCTTTAAAATGCGCGTATTAAAAAAACACATTTTGTGACATTCATCTTTTTCCCCGCTGGCTCTTCATTTATTATGTATCTAGTTTTAATATATGTGAATCAATAATTTTATCAGAGACTTGAACCAAATAAAATTTCTTTGCTGGTATCTATTATTCAGAAGCTGAAACTACACCCCCAAAAAATAAATGCTACTTGAAATCTATGAAAATTTTGTACAATTTATTTGTTAAAAATATTAGTGCAATAAACACAGGGTAAAAATAAAAAATGTTCTCTTATATTGAGGAATAATTTACATACATTTTTCTGTAAAACTCACCCAGCTACATAGTTTACTTTTGCACGAAAGATGTTGCAACTGTCGCTTCACTCTATGGATGGATATAATCAATAGTATAGTCCCTACGAATAATATAAATGACGGTAGGATTCCAAATATTATAAATCGGATCCAATTGTAGTCGTAATATATGCTGAAATAAATGCAAATTACAATTTTTTTCTCAACATTTTATTGGGAATTTGAACCCGGGAACAGCTTTTTTGTAGACAAAAGGTGCCGGAACGCACATTTTGTAAACTTGTTATTGGAAAAAATAGAACAGTACAAAACACATGTAATGTGTAAATATAGTGTTAGTGCAATTTATATTTCCAGAATTTAAGAAAAATATCAAAATAAATAAAATAGTAATTAATTTTCGAAAAACATTGATAAATCCGGAAATATCTCCAAAAATAGATGCCGAAACGTCGTTCCGGTGCGTTAAATTACAAAAGCTCTGATAACATGTAATGGATAAGTTCATATTTTAAACGAGTAAAAAGTCTGGGTTTGCGAATATGGAACATGCCATTCCAAACGTGTTGTAGAAGATCACTCGTATATTTTCTCCAACAAAATTTCAGAAATTATTTAACACGTTAACCGCCACATCATATTTTCATAGATCATTCCCATAACGCCGTGTGTACCGCCGGCGGTCAATTTGAATTATTCTCACCACGCCGTACGTACCGCCGGCTGTCATTTTTCCTGTGTTACTTTATGTGTGATAGAATTTTTGTGCGTCTTCAGAAATGCTTCTAATTTTGTGCCTGGCGTCCTAAGTATAGCATTTATTTTACCAAAATAAAATTTGCAGCTAATGTCTATTTTTAGACCTTGAAACTACTTTTTAAATTGGGGTGTATAAAGTTCAATATATTTTATATACAGCTCTTATTTATTTGCAATAGATACACAAAAATGTAAAGAAAATAGTATTTATTCATTAAAGAAAAACATAACATTGTTCTATTACAAAATAATTTAGTGTGTTTGTTAAACCATTTAAGATACAAAAATGCTTTATTTTCGCAAGTTGTAAAGAAAGTTGTAACTTTTTTGGCTTGCTTAAATGCGGCTTTGGATCCTTGCTGAAGTGAATTTTTTTCGTAGCACAGTACGCAACGTTTTCGGATTTTTCGGTTCCTTTTACATTTTTCTTGCGTCTCTTTTAGTGTATGTTGTTTTATATGTATATTTTCTGAAGATGTACGTCTTTGAACAGGATCGAGAAGAGAATCTATTACTGTCATCAGTATCAAAATCTTCACCAGGTGAAATGTCAATGCCTTCTTCTGAAATTAGTCTCAGTTCTTCATCTCTTAATGGTTTATTCAGAGGATTTTTTTTTCAATTTAGAACTACTTGGCAAATCCGTTTCTTATACATAACTTATTTCACGCAACAACTCAAAGTTACAAATATGTACTAACTGCACAAATATTAAATACGCTGTGAATAACAGACACAAACAAGTTAAAACTTGCAGTATCTGCGTCTGTAGTTATGACAGCCGGCGGTCCATTTGGCGTAGAACAAATCAATGTATTATTACCACGCCAAATGTCAGCCGGCGGTCAAACGTATTTAATCATACTAGTAGAGAGAACACAATGAGAATAATATAACGAAAAAAAAATTGTGGATTTTGAATAAAAAATACAGAAGATATTAACGAAACAATTTCAGGGAAGACTTGCGAAAATTGGCATGGCGTACGGCTAAACTCAATCTATGTACCGCCGGCGGTACGTATGGCGGTAACGTGATAAAAAAAATGTTTTTATTGTTAATTTTCTAAATAATATATTATTATTTAGCTAAACTTATTGCTCCGACGATATCCAAAAAACTTGTAAAAGTTAACAGAAAATTTCAAAGCGTCGAACGCAAATTCTAAAATAAATAAATAAATAAATATAAAACAAAGAGGTCAATACCGCTCAAGTGATTTTAGTTGCGGAATGTGTAGTTTCCAAAATAATGGAGAAAAAATTTCGCCCCCGGGTGGGCTTGAACCACCAACCTTTCGGTTAACAGCCGAACGCGCTAACCAATTGCGCCACGGAGGCTGTGGAGAACATCGTATTATAGCAACTTTCCTTATATGTAATACATGTTTAGTCTAAGATAAGTAATAAAGATTATTTCTATAATAATACAATAGCAGATAAAGACTAATTTATTATATATGTTATCGTATTTTTTAAAAATAAATACATATATTTACTTAATGGCGTTATAAAAAAGAAAATACTTCCTCCCAGTTTTGAGAAGTAAACATCTACCCTAAATTTGGTGTGGGTTACGACTTGAGTTAAACTACATTATTCAGATACTGTATCTTATTACAATATTCAATAAAATAACATTAGCATATCTTAAGAATAGTGAATCTATTTCATTGGCGGTGTATCAGATGAGGCAAAATTTTATATATTTTTTTACTTAACATATAATATAAATCTACAATAGGCATATAAACTCACAAACAATTATTGATACTATAATATGCCAAATAATCATTCATTTCACGCGAATTTACATAAGGAGGCCAAATTGGGCTGTCCTCATGGGGAATATGTAAGTGCGAGTGAGAGGTAACGCTTTTCCCTCTTTACGTCCTAAACTATACCGGTGAGCCAAGCGGTGACTTGGCCTCTCTCGTTCCGAGCAGATCGCACAAGTGCTACAGCAGAAAATACTTCAAACAAGTATATATTATTTTCAATTAGTTTATGTAAAAACGATTTAGTAATTACTATTTATTGTTACTGTAGATATTTTTTGTTTTCATTAATATAAAACTATTGTTTATTTCTATTTTAATTGTATTGTTAATTGTCACATGTTTTAAACTAAACATTTATAAATATTGTAATATTTTTAAGGATGGGGTTTATTTATATACAATAACCAAGAGAATACGGTGGTGCCAAATATTAAATATATTTTTACAATCAAAACTGACGTTTTTCGTTTCACGTCAAAACATACATATCACCTGTCATTGTTCCCAGCACACTTCATAACAATATAAACAATGTATAGCTGTTAACATATAATGAATTGTACAAATACCAACAATCAAGAAGAGAGAAATTTAACAAAAATACGAACTATTTACAACAATGGGCATAATTTAGCTGAACTGATATATTTTAAGGAAAAAGTTAAATAAATAAATTAGTACATTAATTACTTTTCCAACTAATATTTTCATTAATAATTCGTTGGAATTACGTAAATTGGAATAATTGTAATAATAGGTTTGTTCGTTTCGCTACCTTGCGTCTACGGTTTACTGCCGCGCCCATATACTTTGTATGGAGGCGACAGTAAACCGTAGACGTAAAGTAGCGAAACGAACAGACCTTATATATTATATGGAGGGTGAGAATTTCTCGGCCTCGATTGAGTGGTAGGGAGAAAGTATGGCTGGGCTACACGCCGGCAGGTTGGCACGTTGCACTGTATAGCGTCTAGCTTGCCATTCGTGTTTCGTTAACCGTCAGCCTAAAAGTCTTTCGCTGTTCAACAGTATTGCTAATACGAAAGAACACCGGATTGATTTAAAGTACAAATGAATACTATATTTTTATTTTCGTACATTTACAATAGGTATAGGTAATATCTAATCGTGTGTTGATTATTTAAGTAGCGTCCAAAAATGTTTGTACTTGAACCAAAATAAGATTTTTTTTAAATATTTGGCCTGGCCTCACTCTAAGTTCATACACCGCCACTGATAATGCAATGGCTGCTATAGAAGACTGCAATAGCAAGTATGCAATAGCAAACATGCAATAGTTACACCATACAAATTTTGGAACTTTTAACAAAAATTGAGGAAGTAGAGTAATAATTTTCAAAAATAATATACATTTAAGAAAGTATGTAGAATTCCGCTTTTACAATGAGTTTCGAATTATTTGTTCTGAAAAATTCTGCATGATGTCACTACCATACAATATTATATTCAAAATTTCTTCAATATTTTGTGTATTTAATTCGTCATATCAATAATTCTTATATGTATTAAACTTTTCCATGTATATTGTTATTACAAAATTAATATTGTATAATGCTAATAAATTGAAAAATCTTATAAGAGTCCTAAAGTATTGATATTTTTGGCGCAAGCGCATTGCTGCCCCATTTCAGTAATTACGGTTACTGCCCTTTTATGTCCTATTATATCCCTTAAGTACTAGTCGTATAGATTTTGAACCGTTCATACCAATTCATTATGGCCCTATTATTTAACTTCAAAATATATTTTTATTAGACAAACAATTAAAAAAATATATATCATCACGGCATATTATCCATTGCTGGGTGTGCCAATCTGCTTTATACACAGAATTCGGTAATGATGATGACATATTTGTACCGTGCGGGCGTTTACCAGCCGTCACCTCACGGGCACTCATTGCTGGCGTGGAGAGCGCACCACAGGGGTCAATTTTGTGCCATTTAAAATTTGAAATATTTGGCGTCGGTCAGGATCGAACCCGGTTCCCCAGATTCGCGACCAGACACTCTGGCACGCGGCCACGAGACCCCATAAAAAACAATTATAAAAAAAATAATTAAGAGACACTGTGCATGAAATGGAAAGTGCACCTCGGAAATTCTTATAGAAATTAACAATAAATCAAAGAATAGAAAGTTCACCACGTGGCACTATAATATCTCTTTAAAGAATTGAACAAAACGTGAATTATTGTTTTCTATTTTTAGATTCAGCAGACATCAGATATCTTCTCCAGTATTCTATATAAATTTCTATTGTACATTGCTTGAAAAACTGAAAGATCACGTTGAAATCTTAGAAGTAAATGTGACTTCAAATAATTTATTTTACAATTTATATATAAATACCTGATATTTTATTTAAAGGAAAATGACAACAAAACTAATTATTATTCTGAACCCACGTATATACCTACATAAATAACCGAGTTCAGTAACCTTTTTATCATTCTATTAAAATATGAATGAGGCAACTGAAAACGTTGTAAAGAGAAAATTTAAAAAGCGCGTCAACCGGAGAGGAATTTACAGAAAACACTTTATGTCAAGGGAAAAGAAAATATTTTAAATTTTGCTTTAATGCACAAATAAAAATATTTTTTACTGTCTTATATAAAAGTACAACGAGTGGCGGCTTAAGGGTCGATGACTTCATGGGTCAAATTTTGAAAATATATTCAATTCCATACGTCCATCCTTGATAGTCTGTTTTAATTTCAAATCTTGCTTCGGTCAATTTTTTGTGTTTATTTTCAAACGTTTTTCATAATTTAATGCATTATTGTTTTTTACCTTCCGTCACGTCTAGGTAAGGAAGGTATTGTCTTTGGTCAAAAAATTCGGTGGTGTTTTTGATGAATAAGCACATTTTAGAGTCCCTGTCACTGGTACTATTTTTACGATGATGTCTGTATGTATGTATGTATGTATGTATGTATGTATGTATGTATGTATGTATGTATGTATGTATGTATGTATGTATGTATGTATGTATGTATGTATGTATGTATGTATGTATGTATGTATGTATGTATGTATGTATGTATGTATGTATGTATGTATGTATGTATGTATGTATGTATGTATGTATGTATGTATGTATGTATGTATGTATGTATGTATGTATGTATGTATGTATGTATGTATGTATGTATGTATGTATGTATGTATGTATGTATGTATGTATGTATGTATGTATGTATGTATGTATGTATGTATGTATGTATGTATGTATGTATGTATGTATGTATGTATGTATGTATGTATGTATGTATGTATGTATGTATGTATGTATGTATGTATGTATGTATGTATGTATGTATGTATGTATGTATGTATGTATGTATGTATGTATGTATGTATGTATGTATGTATGTATGTATGTATGTATGTATGTATGTATGTATGTATGTATGTATGTATGTATGTATGTATGTATGTATGTATGTATGTATGTATGTATGTATGTATGTATGTATGTATGTATGTATGTATGTATGTATGTATGTATGTATGTATGTATGTATGTATGTATGTATGTATGTATGTATGTATGTATGTATGTATGTATGTATGTATGTATGTATGTATGTATGTATGTATGTATGTATGTATGTATGTATGTATGTATGTATGTATGTATGTATGTATGTATGTATGTATGTATGTATGTATGTATGTATGTATGTATGTATGTATGTATGTATGTATGTATGTATGTATGTATGTATGTATGTATGTATGTATGTATGTATGTATGTATGTATGTATGTATGTATGTATGTATGTATGTATGTATGTATGTATGTATGTATGTATGTATGTATGTATGTATGTATGTATGTATGTATGTATGTATGTATGTATGTATGTATGTATGTATGTATGTATGTATGTATGTATGTATGTATGTATGTATGTATGTATGTATGTATGTATGTATGTATGTATGTATGTATGTATGTATGTATGTATGTATGTATGTATGTATGTATGTATGTATGTATGTATGTATGTATGTATGTATGTATGTATGTATGTATGTATGTATGTATGTATGTATGTATGTATGTATGTATGTATGTATGTATGTATGTATGTATGTATGTATGTATGTATGTATGTATGTATGTATGTATGTATGTATGTATGTATGTATGTATGTATGTATGTATGTATGTATGTATGTATGTATGTATGTATGTATGTATGTATGTATGTATGTATGTATGTATGTATGTATGTATGTATGTATGTATGTATGTATGTATGTATGTATGTATGTATGTATGTATGTATGTATGTATGTATGTATGTATGTATGTATGTATGTATGTATGTATGTATGTATGTATGTATGTATGTATGTATGTATGTATGTATGTATGTATGTATGTATGTATGTATGTATGTATGTATGTATGTATGTATGTATGTATGTATGTATGTATGTATGTATGTATGTATGTATGTATGTATGTATGTATGTATGTATGTATGTATGTATGTATGTATGTATGTATGTATGTATGTATGTATGTATGTATGTATGTATGTATGTATGTATGTATGTATGTATGTATGTATGTATGTATGTATGTATGTATGTATGTATGTATGTATGTATGTATGTATGTATGTATGTATGTATGTATGTATGTATGTATGTATGTATGTATGTATGTATGTATGTATGTATGTATGTATGTATGTATGTATGTATGTATGTATGTATGTATGTATGTATGTATGTATGTATGTATGTATGTATGTATGTATGTATGTATGTATGTATGTATGTATGTATGTATGTATGTATGTATGTATGTATGTATGTATGTATGTATGTATGTATGTATGTATGTATGTATGTATGTATGTATGTATGTATGTATGTATGTATGTATGTATGTATGTATGTATGTATGTATGTATGTATGTATGTATGTATGTATGTATGTATGTATGTATGTATGTATGTATGTATGTATGTATGTATGTATGTATGTATGTATGTATGTATGTATGTATGTATGTATGTATGTATGTATGTATGTATGTATGTATGTATGTATGTATGTATGTATGTATGTATGTATGTATGTATGTATGTATGTATGTATGTATGTATGTATGTATGATGTATGTATGTATGTATGTATGTATGTATGTATGTATGTATGTATGTATGTATGTATGTATGTATGTATGTATGTATGTATGTATGTATGTATGTATGTATGTATGTATGTATGTATGTATGTATGTATGTATGTATGTATGTATGTATGTATGTATGTATGTATGTATGTATGTATGTATGTATGTATGTATGTATGTATGTATGTATGTATGTATGTATGTATGTATGTATGTATGTATGTATGTATGTATGTATGTATGTATGTATGTATGTATGTATGTATGTATGTATGTATGTATGTATGTATGTATGTATGTATGTATGTATGTATGTATGTATGTATGTATGTATGTATGTATGTATGTATGTATGTATGTATGTATGTATGTATGTATGTATGTATGTATGTATGTATGTATGTATGTATGTATGTATGTATGTATGTATGTATGTATGTATGTATGTATGTATGTATGTATGTATGTATGTATGTATGTATGTATGTATGTATGTATGTATGTATGTATGTATGTATGTATGTATGTATGTATGTATGTATGTATGTATGTATGTATGTATGTATGTATGTATGTATGTATGTATGTATGTATGTATGTATGTATGTATGTATGTATGTATGTATGTATGTATGTATGTATGTATGTATGTATGTATGTATGTATGTATGTATGTATGTATGTATGTATGTATGTATGTATGTATGTATGTATGTATGTATGTATGTATGTATGTATGTATGTATGTATGTATGTATGTATGTATGTATGTATGTATGTATGTATGTATGTATGTATGTATGTATGTATGTATGTATGTATGTATGTATGTATGTATGTATGTATGTATGTATGTATGTATGTATGTATGTATGTATGTATGTATGTATGTATGTATGTATGTATGTATGTATGTATGTATGTATGTATGTATGTATGTATGTATGTATGTATGTATGTATGTATGTATGTATGTATGTATGTATGTATGTATGTATGTATGTATGTATGTATGTATGTATGTATGTATGTATGTATGTATGTATGTATGTATGTATGTATGTATGTATGTATGTATGTATGTATGTATGTATGTATGTATGTATGTATGTATGTATGTATGTATGTATGTATGTATGTATGTATGTATGTATGTATGTATGTATGTATGTATGTATGTATGTATGTATGTATGTATGTATGTATGTATGTATGTATGTATGTATGTATGTATGTATGTATGTATGTATGTATGTATGTATGTATGTATGTATGTATGTATGTATGTATGTATGTATGTATGTATGTATGTATGTATGTATGTATGTATGTATGTATGTATGTATGTATGTATGTATGTATGTATGTATGTATGTATGTATGTATGTATGTATGTATGTATGTATGTATGTATGTATGTATGTATGTATGTATGTATGTATGTATGTATGTATGTATGTATGTATGTATGTATGTATGTATGTATGTATGTATGTATGTATGTATGTATGTATGTATGTATGTATGTATGTATGTATGTATGTATGTATGTATGTATGTATGTATGTATGTATGTATGTATGTATGTATGTATGTATGTATGTATGTATGTATGTATGTATGTATGTATGTATGTATGTATGTATGTATGTATGTATGTATGTATGTATGTATGTATGTATGTATGTATGTATGTATGTATGTATGTATGTATGTATGTATGTATGTATGTATGTATGTATGTATGTATGTATGTATGTATGTATGTATGTATGTATGTATGTATGTATGTATGTATGTATGTATGTATGTATGTATGTATGTATGTATGTATGTATGTATGTATGTATGTATGTATGTATGTATGTATGTATGTATGTATGTATGTATGTATGTATGTATGTATGTATGTATGTATGTATGTATGTATGTATGTAGTATATGTATGTATGTATGTATGTATGTATGTATGTATGTATGTATGTATGTATGTATGTATGTATGTATGTATGTATGTATGTATGTATGTATGTATGTATGTATGTATGTATGTATGTATGTATGTATGTATGTATGTATGTATGTATGTATGTATGTATGTATGTATGTATGTATGTATGTATGTATGTATGTATGTATGTATGTATGTATGTATGTATGTATGTATGTATGTATGTATGTATGTATGTATGTATGTATGTATGTATGTATGTATGTATGTATGTATGTATGTATGTATGTATGTATGTATGTATGTATGTATGTATGTATGTATGTATGTATGTATGTATGTATGTATGTATGTATGTATGTATGTATGTATGTATGTATGTATGTATGTATGTATGTATGTATGTATGTATGTATGTATGTATGTATGTATGTATGTATGTATGTATGTATGTATGTATGTATGTATGTATGTATGTATGTATGTATGTATGTATGTATGTATGTATGTATGTATGTATGTATGTATGTATGTATGTATGTATGTATGTATGTATGTATGTATGTATGTATGTATGTATGTATGTATGTATGTATGTATGTATGTATGTATGTATGTATGTATGTATGTATGTATGTATGTATGTATGTATGTATGTATGTATGTATGTATGTATGTATGTATGTATGTATGTATGTATGTATGTATGTATGTATGTATGTATGTATGTATGTATGTATGTATGTATGTATGTATGTATGTATGTATGTATGTATGTATGTATGTATGTATGTATGTATGTATGTATGTATGTATGTATGTATGTATGTATGTATGTATGTATGTATGTATGTATGTATGTATGTATGTATGTATGTATGTATGTATGTATGTATGTATGTATGTATGTATGTATGTATGTATGTATGTATGTATGTATGTATGTATGTATGTATGTATGTATGTATGTATGTATGTATGTATGTATGTATGTATGTATGTATGTATGTATGTATGTATGTATGTATGTATGTATGTATGTATGTATGTATGTATGTATGTATGTATGTATGTATGTATGTATGTATGTATGTATGTATGTATGTATGTATGTATGTATGTATGTATGTATGTATGTATGTATGTATGTATGTATGTATGTATGTATGTATGTATGTATGTATGTATGTATGTATGTATGTATGTATGTATGTATGTATGTATGTATGTATGTATGTATGTATGTATGTATGTATGTATGTATGTATGTATGTATGTATGTATGTATGTATGTATGTATGTATGTATGTATGTATGTATGTATGTATGTATGTATGTATGTATGTATGTATGTATGTATGTATGTATGTATGTATGTATGTATGTATGTATGTATGTATGTATGTATGTATGTATGTATGTATGTATGTATGTATGTATGTATGTATGTATGTATGTATGTATGTATGTATGTATGTATGTATGTATGTATGTATGTATGTATGTATGTATGTATGTATGTATGTATGTATGTATGTATGTATGTATGTATGTATGTATGTATGTATGTATGTATGTATGTATGTATGTATGTATGTATGTATGTATGTATGTATGTATGTATGTATGTATGTATGTATGTATGTATGTATGTATGTATGTATGTATGTATGTATGTATGTATGTATGTATGTATGTATGTATGTATGTATGTATGTATGTATGTATGTATGTATGTATGTATGTATGTATGTATGTATGTATGTATGTATGTATGTATGTATGTATGTATGTATGTATGTATGTATGTATGTATGTATGTATGTATGTATGTATGTATGTATGTATGTATGTATGTATGTATGTATGTATGTATGTATGTATGTATGTATGTATGTATGTATGTATGTATGTATGTATGTATGTATGTATGTATGTATGTATGTATGTATGTATGTATGTATGTATGTATGTATGTATGTATGTATGTATGTATGTATGTATGTATGTATGTATGTATGTATGTATGTATGTATGTATGTATGTATGTATGTATGTATGTATGTATGTATGTATGTATGTATGTATGTATGTATGTATGTATGTATGTATGTATGTATGTATGTATGTATGTATGTATGTATGTATGTATGTATGTATGTATGTATGTATGTATGTATGTATGTATGTATGTATGTATGTATGTATGTATGTATGTATGTATGTATGTATGTATGTATGTATGTATGTATGTATGTATGTATGTATGTATGTATGTATGTATGTATGTATGTATGTATGTATGTATGTATGTATGTATGTATGTATGTATGTATGTATGTATGTATGTATGTATGTATGTATGTATGTATGTATGTATGTATGTATGTATGTATGTATGTATGTATGTATGTATGTATGTATGTATGTATGTATGTATGTATGTATGTATGTATGTATGTATGTATGTATGTATGTATGTATGTATGTATGTATGTATGTATGTATGTATGTATGTATGTATGTATGTATGTATGTATGTATGTATGTATGTATGTATGTATGTATGTATGTATGTATGTATGTATGTATGTATGTATGTATGTATGTATGTATGTATGTATGTATGTATGTATGTATGTATGTATGTATGTATGTATGTATGTATGTATGTATGTATGTATGTATGTATGTATGTATGTATGTATGTATGTATGTATGTATGTATGTATGTATGTATGTATGTATGTATGTATGTATGTATGTATGTATGTATGTATGTATGTATGTATGTATGTATGTATGTATGTATGTATGTATGTATGTATGTATGTATGTATGTATGTATGTATGTATGTATGTATGTATGTATGTATGTATGTATGTATGTATGTATGTATGTATGTATGTATGTATGTATGTATGTATGTATGTATGTATGTATGTATGTATGTATGTATGTATGTATGTATGTATGTATGTATGTATGTATGTATGTATGTATGTATGTATGTATGTATGTATGTATGTATGTATGTATGTATGTATGTATGTATGTATGTATGTATGTATGTATGTATGTATGTATGTATGTATGTATGTATGTATGTATGTATGTATGTATGTATGTATGTATGTATGTATGTATGTATGTATGTATGTATGTATGTATGTATGTATGTATGTATGTATGTATGTATGTATGTATGTATGTATGTATGTATGTATGTATGTATGTATGTATGTATGTATGTATGTATGTATGTATGTATGTATGTATGTATGTATGTATGTATGTATGTATGTATGTATGTATGTATGTATGTATGTATGTATGTATGTATGTATGTATGTATGTATGTATGTATGTATGTATGTATGTATGTATGTATGTATGTATGTATGTATGTATGTATGTATGTATGTATGTATGTATGTATGTATGTATGTATGTATGTATGTATGTATGTATGTATGTATGTATGTATGTATGTATGTATGTATGTATGTATGTATGTATGTATGTATGTATGTATGTATGTATGTATGTATGTATGTATGTATGTATGTATGTATGTATGTATGTATGTATGTATGTATGTATGTATGTATGTATGTATGTATGTATGTATGTATGTATGTATGTATGTATGTATGTATGTATGTATGTATGTATGTATGTATGTATGTATGTATGTATGTATGTATGTATGTATGTATGTATGTATGTATGTATGTATGTATGTATGTATGTATGTATGTATGTATGTATGTATGTATGTATGTATGTATGTATGTATGTATGTATGTATGTATGTATGTATGTATGTATGTATGTATGTATGTATGTATGTATGTATGTATGTATGTATGTATGTATGTATGTATGTATGTATGTATGTATGTATGTATGTATGTATGTATGTATGTATGTATGTATGTATGTATGTATGTATGTATGTATGTATGTATGTATGTATGTATGTATGTATGTATGTATGTATGTATGTATGTATGTATGTATGTATGTATGTATGTATGTATGTATGTATGTATGTATGTATGTATGTATGTATGTATGTATGTATGTATGTATGTATGTATGTATGTATGTATGTATGTATGTATGTATGTATGTATGTATGTATGTATGTATGTATGTATGTATGTATGTATGTATGTATGTATGTATGTATGTATGTATGTATGTATGTATGTATGTATGTATGTATGTATGTATGTATGTATGTATGTATGTATGTATGTATGTATGTATGTATGTATGTATGTATGTATGTATGTATGTATGTATGTATGTATGTATGTATGTATGTATGTATGTATGTATGTATGTATGTATGTATGTATGTATGTATGTATGTATGTATGTATGTATGTATGTATGTATGTATGTATGTATGTATGTATGTATGTATGTATGTATGTATGTATGTATGTATGTATGTATGTATGTATGTATGTATGTATGTATGTATGTATGTATGTATGTATGTATGTATGTATGTATGTATGTATGTATGTATGTATGTATGTATGTATGTATGTATGTATGTATGTATGTATGTATGTATGTATGTATGTATGTATGTATGTATGTATGTATGTATGTATGTATGTATGTATGTATGTATGTATGTATGTATGTATGTATGTATGTATGTATGTCTGTATGTCTGTATGTATGTATGTATGTATGTATGTATGTATGTATGTATGTATGTATGTATGTATGTATGTATGTATGTATGTATGTATGTATGTATGTATGTATGTATGTATGTATGTATGTATGTATGTATGTATGTATGTATGTATGTATGTATGTATGTATGTATGTATGTATGTATGTATGTATGTATGTATGTATGTATGTATGTATGTATGTATGTATGTATGTATGTATGTATGTATGTATGTATGTATGTATGTATGTATGTATGTATGTATGTATGTATGTATGTATGTATGTATGTATGTATGTATGTATGTATGTATGTATGTATGTATGTATGTATGTATGTATGTATGTATGTATGTATGTATGTATGTATGTATGTATGTATGTATGTATGTATGTATGTATGTATGTATGTATGTATGTATGTATGTATGTATGTATGTATGTATGTATGTATGTATGTATGTATGTATGTATGTATGTATGTATGTATGTATGTATGTATGTATGTATGTATGTATGTATGTATGTATGTATGTATGTATGTATGTATGTATGTATGTATGTATGTATGTATGTATGTATGTATGTATGTATGTATGTATGTATGTATGTATGTATGTATGTATGTATGTATGTATGTATGTATGTATGTATGTATGTATGTATGTATGTATGTATGTATGTATGTATGTATGTATGTATGTATGTATGTATGTATGAGTATGTATGTATGTATGTATGTATGTATGTATGTATGTATGTATGTATGTATGTATGTATGTATGTATGTATGTATGTATGTATGTATGTATGTATGTATGTATGTATGTATGTATGTATGTATGTATGTATGTATGTATGTATGTATGTATGTATGTATGTATGTATGTATGTATGTATGTATGTATGTATGTATGTATGTATGTATGTATGTATGTATGTATGTATGTATGTATGTATGTATGTATGTATGTATGTATGTATGTATGTATGTATGTATGTATGTATGTATGTATGTATGTATGTATGTATGTATGTATGTATGTATGTATGTATGTATGTATGTATGTATGTATGTATGTATGTATGTATGTATGTATGTATGTATGTATGTATGTATGTATGTATGTATGTATGTATGTATGTATGTATGTATGTATGTATGTATGTATGTATGTATGTATGTATGTATGTATGTATGTATGTATGTATGTATGTATGTATGTATGTATGTATGTATGTATGTATGTATGTATGTATGTATGTATGTATGTATGTATGTATGTATGTATGTATGTATGTATGTATGTATGTATGTATGTATGTATGTATGTATGTATGTATGTATGTATGTATGTATGTATGTATGTATGTATGTATGTATGTATGTATGTATGTATGTATGTATGTATGTATGTATGTATGTATGTATGTATGTATGTATGTATGTATGTATGTATGTATGTATGTATGTATGTATGTATGTATGTATGTATGTATGTATGTATGTATGTATGTATGTATGTATGTATGTATGTATGTATGTATGTATGTATGTATGTATGTATGTATGTATGTATGTATGTATGTATGTATGTATGTATGTATGTATGTATGTATGTATGTATGTATGTATGTATGTATGTATGTATGTATGTATGTATGTATGTATGTATGTATGTATGTATGTATGTATGTATGTATGTATGTATGTATGTATGTATGTATGTATGTATGTATGTATGTATGTATGTATGTATGTATGTATGTATGTATGTATGTATGTATGTATGTATGTATGTATGTATGTATGTATGTATGTATGTATGTATGTATGTATGTATGTATGTATGTATGTATGTATGTATGTATGTATGTATGTATGTATGTATGTATGTATGTATGTATGTATGTATGTATGTATGTATGTATGTATGTATGTATGTATGTATGTATGTATGTATGTATGTATGTATGTATGTATGTATGTATGTATGTATGTATGTATGTATGTATGTATGTATGTATGTATGTATGTATGTATGTATGTATGTATGTATGTATGTATGTATGTATGTATGTATGTATGTATGTATGTATGTATGTATGTATGTATGTATGTATGTATGTATGTATGTATGTATGTATGTATGTATGTATGTATGTATGTATGTATGTATGTATGTATGTATGTATGTATGTATGTATGTATGTATGTATGTATGTATGTATGTATGTATGTATGTATGTATGTATGTATGTATGTATGTATGTATGTATGTATGTATGTATGTATGTATGTATGTATGTATGTATGTATGTATGTATGTATGTATGTATGTATGTATGTATGTATGTATGTATGTATGTATGTATGTATGTATGTATGTATGTATGTATGTATGTATGTATGTATGTATGTATGTATGTATGTATGTATGTATGTATGTATGTATGTATGTATGTATGTATGTATGTATGTATGTATGTATGTATGTATGTATGTATGTATGTATGTATGTATGTATGTATGTATGTATGTATGTATGTATGTATGTATGTATGTATGTATGTATGTATGTATGTATGTATGTATGTATGTATGTATGTATGTATGTATGTATGTATGTATGTATGTATGTATGTATGTATGTATGTATGTATGTATGTATGTATGTATGTATGTATGTATGTATGTATGTATGTATGTATGTATGTATGTATGTATGTATGTATGTATGTATGTATGTATGTATGTATGTATGTATGTATGTATGTATGTATGTATGTATGTATGTATGTATGTATGTATGTATGTATGTATGTATGTATGTATGTATGTATGTATGTATGTATGTATGTATGTATGTATGTATGTATGTATGTATGTATGTATGTATGTATGTATGTATGTATGTATGTATGTATGTATGTATGTATGTATGTATGTATGTATGTATGTATGTATGTATGTATGTATGTATGTATGTATGTATGTATGTATGTATGTATGTATGTATGTATGTATGTATGTATGTATGTATGTATGTATGTATGTATGTATGTATGTATGTATGTATGTATGTATGTATGTATGTATGTATGTATGTATGTATGTATGTATGTATGTATGTATGTATGTATGTATGTATGTATGTATGTATGTATGTATGTATGTATGTATGTATGTATGTATGTATGTATGTATGTATGTATGTATGTATGTATGTATGTATGTATGTATGTATGTATGTATGTATGTATGTATGTATGTATGTATGTATGTATGTATGTATGTATGTATGTATGTATGTATGTATGTATGTATGTATGTATGTATGTATGTATGTATGTATGTATGTATGTATGTATGTATGTATGTATGTATGTATGTATGTATGTATGTATGTATGTATGTATGTATGTATGTATGTATGTATGTATGTATGTATGTATGTATGTATGTATGTATGTATGTATGTATGTATGTATGTATGTATGTATGTATGTATGTATGTATGTATGTATGTATGTATGTATGTATGTATGTATGTATGTATGTATGTATGTATGTATGTATGTATGTATGTATGTATGTATGTATGTATGTATGTATGTATGTATGTATGTATGTATGTATGTATGTATGTATGTATGTATGTATGTATGTATGTATGTATGTATGTATGTATGTATGTATGTATGTATGTATGTATGTATGTATGTATGTATGTATGTATGTATGTATGTATGTATGTATGTATGTATGTATGTATGTATGTATGTATGTATGTATGTATGTATGTATGTATGTATGTATGTATGTATGTATGTATGTATGTATGTATGTATGTATGTATGTATGTATGTATGTATGTATGTATGTATGTATGTATGTATGTATGTATGTATGTATGTATGTATGTATGTATGTATGTATGTATGTATGTATGTATGTATGTATGTATGTATGTATGTATGTATGTATGTATGTATGTATGTATGTATGTATGTATGTATGTATGTATGTATGTATGTATGTATGTATGTATGTATGTATGTATGTATGTATGTATGTATGTATGTATGTATGTATGTATGTATGTATGTATGTATGTATGTATGTATGTATGTATGTATGTATGTATGTATGTATGTATGTATGTATGTATGTATGTATGTATGTATGTATGTATGTATGTATGTATGTATGTATGTATGTATGTATGTATGTATGTATGTATGTATGTATGTATGTATGTATGTATGTATGTATGTATGTATGTATGTATGTATGTATGTATGTATGTATGTATGTATGTATGTATGTATGTATGTATGTATGTATGTATGTATGTATGTATGTATGTATGTATGTATGTATGTATGTATGTATGTATGTATGTATGTATGTATGTATGTATGTATGTATGTATGTATGTATGTATGTATGTATGTATGTATGTATGTATGTATGTATGTATGTATGTATGTATGTATGTATGTATGTATGTATGTATGTATGTATGTATGTATGTATGTATGTATGTATGTATGTATGTATGTATGTATGTATGTATGTATGTATGTATGTATGTATGTATGTATGTATGTATGTATGTATGTATGTATGTATGTATGTATGTATGTATGTATGTATGTATGTATGTATGTATGTATGTATGTATGTATGTATGTATGTATGTATGTATGTATGTATGTATGTATGTATGTATGTATGTATGTATGTATGTATGTATGTATGTATGTATGTATGTATGTATGTATGTATGTATGTATGTATGTATGTATGTATGTATGTATGTATGTATGTATGTATGTATGTATGTATGTATGTATGTATGTATGTATGTATGTATGTATGTATGTATGTATGTATGTATGTATGTATGTATGTATGTATGTATGTATGTATGTATGTATGTATGTATGTATGTATGTATGTATGTATGTATGTATGTATGTATGTATGTATGTATGTATGTATGTATGTATGTATGTATGTATGTATGTATGTATGTATGTATGTATGTATGTATGTATGTATGTATGTATGTATGTATGTATGTATGTATGTATGTATGTATGTATGTATGTATGTATGTATGTATGTATGTATGTATGTATGTATGTATGTATGTATGTATGTATGTATGTATGTATGTATGTATGTATGTATGTATGTATGTATGTATGTATGTATGTATGTATGTATGTATGTATGTATGTATGTATGTATGTATGTATGTATGTATGTATGTATGTATGTATGTATGTATGTATGTATGTATGTATGTATGTATGTATGTATGTATGTATGTATGTATGTATGTATGTATGTATGTATGTATGTATGTATGTATGTATGTATGTATGTATGTATGTATGTATGTATGT